>JAZDUH010000029.1:0-535000 GCA_036419115.1 Scarus forsteni | reverse complement strand
AATGACAACAGGATTAGACGAGAATTGGGAAGGGATCAGGGTCAAGGAGCTGCATGCTAGGGCTTGTAGAGATGAAGAGACGCCGCGATAAATCGGCCCGACTTGGTACCACTTGCCTTGAGTTCGAGTGCACCAAAGCATAACCTTGTGTGCATTGGCAGCCCAGTAGTAGGCGAGAAGATTAGGTAAGCCAAGTCCACCGTTAGATCTATTCCTCTGAAGCAGGGATTTCCTTATTCTTGCGTGTTTACCAGCCCATATAAATGAGGATATAATACTATCAATAATAGTGAAAAAAGATCTGGGAAGGAAGAGGGGGAGACACTGAAAAACATACAAATATCTAGGCAAAATGTTCATCTTTATTGCTTGCACTCTCCCAGCTAATGAAAGCGGTAGATTGCCCCATCTCTGTAAATCGGATTTTACTAGTGATGTCAGAGCTGTAAGGTTTTGTTCCCGCAACGATTTCATGGATTTAGTGACAGTAATACCGAGATACTTAAACCCTGAGCTAGAAAATTTAAAAGGAAGCGAGGATGTAGATAAATCATGAGCTAACTGATTAACAGGGAAGCACTCACTCTTCTGCAAATTCAATCTGTAGCCCGAGATACGACCGTAGGAGTCTAGGAGCGAGATGATATGGTGAATGCTAGACAAAGGGTCACGCACATATAACAGTAAATCGTCCGCGTATAGAGAGACTTTATGTTCTACGCCCCATCTCTGAATGCCTTTAAACCCAAGACTCCTCTTTAAAGCTATCGATAGTGGTTCTATTACAACCGCAAAGAGGAGGGGCGAAAGGGAGAACCTTGACGTGCATCAAGGAGAGAGGAAAAGGTTTTGAGCGTTGGGTGTTTGTACATACAGATGCATAAGGGGAAGAGTACAATAACTGAATCCAAGAAATTATGCCGTCTCCAAAACCAAAGTGACGTAAACAAGAAAAAAGAAAGGCCCACTCCACCCTGTCAAAGGCCTTCTCAGCGTCTAGAGATACTATTATTTCCGGCTCGGTAAGAGAGGATGGGGTGTGGATGACACTGAGAAGCCTACGTATGTTTGTAAAAGAGTGCCTTTCCCTTATAAATCCAGTCTGATCATCGGATATTATTGAAGGTACAACAGAGTCTAGTCGCCGGGCAAGTATCTTTGCAAGGATCTTCACATCAACTGATAAGAGTGAAATTAGACGTCTGAGGTACAATTTAATGGGTCTTTATCTTTCTTAAATATTAATGAAATACAGGCTTGTGTGAGAGTGGATGGGAGTGAACCTTGGCAGCAGGAATAATTAAACATTTCGAGCAACAATGGGGCTAGTAGGTCTATGAATTTTTTGTAGAATTCTACCGGGTACCCATCGGGTCCGGGTGACTTGCCGTTATGCATCGACATTATGGCCTCTTTAACTTCAGTAAGATTTAGAGGGGCATCTAGTTTTTGACGATCCACATGAGAAATCTGTGGCATGTCTAAGTTAGTGAAGAAACGCTCCAACTCAACTTTGTCCCCAAAGAACTCAGAGGTGTAAAGCTTAGAATAAAAAGTTTTAAAAATGTTATTTATTTCACCTGGGTCGGAAGTCAAAGAACCCGACTCATCCCTTATTTGAGTAATCTGGCTTGAAGCTCTTTTAGCTTTTAACTGCTGAGCCAGGAGGCGACCGGACTTGTCCCCATGTTCGTACACAGTCCCCCTAGTCTGTAAGAGGAGCTGTTCAGCCTCTCCTGTAAGCAAAAGGTCCAGTTCCATTTGAAGCCTAATTCTTTCCTTGTGAAGATCAGATGTTGGTTTAGATGAGAGTTGGCTATCTATGTTGGAGAGAGAGTCTTCTAATTCTCTCTTTCGTGTTCTCGCTGTTTATTAATGCGAGATGTATAAGAAATAATCTGGCCTCTTATCACTGCCTTAAGTGTCTCCCAGAGTAGAGAAGCAGAAGTGTCCTCATTTTTGTTTGTCTCAAAAGAATGTGATTGACTTGGACACATGTTTACAAAAGTCTAAATCGGATAATAAGCGGGGGTCCAAACGCCAAGGTCTGAAGTCTTTAGGCCTAAGGTCAAAGTGAATATCTACAATCACTGTAGAGTGATCAGATACTGTTATTGGTGTGTATTGTGCTGAAACTATAGCTGAAATAAGTGATTTATCTATTACAAAATAATCAATACGTGAAAATGAGCGGTGTACATGAGAGAAGAATGAGTATGCTCTTACAGAGGGGTTTAGAAATCTCCATGGGTCTACGTATCCATATTGATCCATAAAGGAAGAGAGGACCTGAGAAGACTTTGAGAGTGGGGAGGCTCTTGGACTTGATCTGTCAAGCACAGAATCCCGAACACAGTTCATGTCTCCCCCCATTATCAAACAGTGCGAGTTAAGATTAGGAATAGAAGACAACAGAAGTTTCATAAACCTGTGATCGTCCCAATTGGGGGCGTAAACAGAGACTAAAACCACTGGTTTCTGATAAAGAATACCACTGGCAATGACATATCGGCCGTTAACATCCGCAAGGAGAGTGGTCAGTGCAAAGTGAACACCTTTCTTAATAAGTATAGCAACACCCCTGGTTTTTAAGTTAAATTTTGAGTGGAAAACATGCCCAATCCATGGTCTACTCAACTTTTGATGATCAGAGATGCATAAATGTGTTTCTTGAACGAGCATTATATCGCGTCAAGGCTTTTTATGTGTGAGAAGATCTTGGCTCTCTTCGTAACTGCATTCAGACCCCCAGTATTTAATGAGATGAACCTCACTGCCTGCCCGCCACTGGTCACTGTACTAGTCATATCGGCCATGTTAAGTTACATCATCTGAGGGACCCCAGAGCATGAACAGCAAAAGGCATAGGAGACGCAGCATGCAGGCACAAAGTAATAAGAAAAAACACAAACAAAAATGTGTACAAGCCATTAAACAAAAACTCCAAATAGGAATGAAAACGAAAAGAGAGGACTTCCCACCCACCAACTTATTTTCCCCTATTATAATCAACTCCCCGAAATCTCCTTTTAAAGAACTAACCCCTATTCTTCCCTCCTCTGAACAATACAAGCCCATCCTGCCATATAGCATGGCCCAATCCTTTCCTTTCTCTAACCTCTTTCTTCCTCAAGACGTCTCGGCGCCCGTATTCCTTAATTAAAACCCCAAATTATAGAAATAGAAACTAATAATAAAATATATACATATATATATATATATATATATATATATATATATATATATATATATATATATATATATACATACATATACATACACATACATATATACACATATATACATATATACACCCACACACATATAAACATATACATGTATAAAAAAAAAATATATAATAATAGATATAAACAAGTAAATACAAGTAAAGTAAAAGAAATATATATATATACATATATATGCATGAGTAAATGAATAGAATAAAAATAAATAAGTAAATAATAATAATAATAATAATGAATAAAATTTGTGCAAATAAACAGGTAAAGATTTTTAAATAATATGTATGTAAGTAAAATTAAATACGTTAGGATATATAAAGTAGGGATGTTAACTGCTGAGTTTACTTGCTGTAATGGCAAGATTTTAAGCAAAATGGAGTACAATCATCAATATGACCCACCCGAGAATGACTACAACCACACAAAAAAAAGTCAAGACCTAACTATTAGTAATTATAAACAAGTTATAGGGTGACATAAGGCACTCAAACTAGTAAAAAGTAATAAAGTTAGGGAATGTTAACAACCAAACACATTCTGAGTGTAACATAACAATCAACTATAAGTAGTCTTCACAGCATCTGTTAAATACTTGAGTAACAGTTTGTCCATGTGCTTTACATGAGTGCAGAGACTGATAAAACCCAGCTTAATTTTAACTGCAAGTCAGCCTGATCTAGGCTAGCCGTAGATTATATAAAACAAATGACCATTAAGGTAACACACTTATAGCTGCTTGGAATACTTGAGGTGCTTATAGCCCATGTGCACTTGCAGGTGTAAAGGCCTAGGTAGTGTATGTGTGGCCCGAGCTGGGAACGTAGTGCAGGCTTGAGGCTGATGATGAGGTCTTTAGTTTGAAAATGGTGGAGCCGGAGGATAACAGGTCGGGGCCTCGAGCTGGGTTGGGGTTTGGCCGTTAGCGATCGATGAGCCCGGTCTAATTCTGGAGGAGAATGCAGAACCTCGTCTCCAAGTAGCTCGACCAAAAGCTCTGAGAAGAACTTTGTAGGCTGAGGACCCTCGATAGATTCAGGGAGACCAATAATGCGAATGTTGTTTCTGCGGCTCCGGCTCTCCAGATCCGCAGTCTTGGTGATTAGCTTACTATTGCTGTCAGCTAGCACGGAACATCGCTCCTCCAACTCTTTAATCCTCAGATCTTGTTGGTTGGCAGCCGATTCCAAAGATGTAATGCGTTCTCCATGTTCTATTATCTTATTCTGGATCTTGCTCAGTTGTTTCTCGAGAGCCATGAAGTTTTTCTTGTTGTCGGCCGAGATGCTAGCTCGATGCTCCTCTAGCAAGTTAGCTATGTCTGCTAAGCCTGAGCTGTCGCTAATCTGGGCTGGGTCTCCGTCGGCTTTCTTCGACTTAGCTGCTTTGGACATTTTGCTCAAAAAATAGGTCTTTATAATGCCTATGCTGCAGTGAGTTCCAAAAGTTACACGGGGTTGTAACAATAACTTATTAAAAATAGGTGGAACGGGAGAGCGAGACCAACACGTCTTCTACATTCCGACGTCACCGGAACACCTCCGGTTATTTTTATTAAGTTAATTATAAATCATGGTTCCAAATTAATGGTCAGTGACCTTAATGATAGCCAATATTATGAAGAGACACAGTGAATAGTTGTCCACTGATCATAAAGCACAGCACTGTATATTTCTGTGTATTAACATCACTTTTCCTTTTGCCTTGGTATTGAATTGTAAATGAAAAAGTTGTCGTACCCATGTTTTCTTAAGTTTCATACGGTCTGCTGTTACCAAATGTGTTTCTTGTAAAAATGATATTTCTGTTTTAATTTTTTTGCACATTTCACTGGCCCTCTCATGCCCTTTACATTCCAACTCATAAAGCATACAGCTGAAGCTCTAATTCTTAACCTGCGTTCACGCGAATGCGTCATTTTGGTCACCATCACCCATTGCATTGGCTCAATGATGTCACATCCACTTGGGTTTCACTGTGATCATATCACATACAGTGGATATAAAAAGTCTACACACACCTGTTCAAATGCCAGGTTTTCTTGATGTGCAAAAAACGACAGCAAGATAAATAATTTCACAACTTTTTCCACCTTTCATGCTACTTATAACTTATACAATGTAATTGAAAAACAAAAAGTCCTTCAGGAAGATAAGGTAAAATAAAGAACTGAGATAATGTGGTTGCATAAGTGTGCACATCTTTTTATAACTGTGGCTGTGTTCAGACTTAACCAATTCCATTCAAACTGATGTTAAACTGGAGTTAGCACACACACGTCACCAATTAAAGTGCCTCTGATCAACCCCAAATAAAGTTCAGCTGTTCTAGTAGGCTTTTCCTGACACTTTTGTAGCCACATCTTCCAGAACAAGCCATGGTCCACAGAGAGCTTCCAAAGCATCAGAGGGATCTCATTATTCAAAAATATCAGTCAGGTGAAGGCTACAAAAGAATTTACAAGTACTTAAATATTCCATGGAGCACAGTGAAGACTGTCATCATGAAGGGGAGAAAATGTGGCATAACACTGACATTACAAAGAACACGACGTCCGTCCAAAATTGATGATAAGACGAGAATAAAAGTAGTCAGGGAGGCTGCCAAGAGGCCGACAGCAGCACTGGAGGAGCTGCAGGAATTTCTAGCAAGTACTGGCTGTGTAGTATATGTGACAACAATCTCCCGTCTTCTTCATATGTGACAACAATCTTTGGACTCAATCTGTCTGGGCTTTGGGGTAGGTTGGTAAGATAGAAGCCTTATCTTGCAAAGAAAAACATCCAGATTAATTTTACAAAAAGACATCTAAAATCTCCCAAACGCATTTGGGAAGATGAGTTATGGTCTGATGAAACCAAGGTGGAAGTTTTTGACATAATTCCAAAGGTATATTTGGCACAGAAAAAACACTGCACATCACCAATATAACACCATACCTACAGTGAAGTATGTTAGTGGCAGCATCATGCTTAGGGACTGTTTTCTTCAGCTGGAACTGGGGCCTTAGTCAGGGTGGAGGGAATTATGAACAGTTCCAAATACCAGTCAGTGTTGGCACAAAACCTTCAGCCTTCTGTTGGAAATCTTGAGATGAAGAGGAGCTTCATCTTCAGCACGACAATGACCCAAAGCACACATCTAAATCAACAAAAGAATGGCTTCACTGGAATAAGATTAAGAATTTGGAATGGCCCAACCAGAGTCCAGACCTCAATCCCATCAAACATCTGTGAGGTGATCTGAAGAGGGCTGTGGTCAGGAGATGCCCTCGCAATCTGTCATATTTGGAGCGGTTTTGAAAAAAGAGTGGGCAAAAATTGCCACATCAAGTTGTGACGCACTGATAGGCTCCTCCCAAAAAGACTGAGTGCTGTCATAAATAAAGTACTTTACATTCATGTAAGACAACGCCACTTTGTCACTCAATTTGTGGGTAAAACTTTGGTTATTTACGTTGATAAGAGAGTTGATCAAGAGCCCCTTCACTCTACGTCTCTCTCCTAAATTGCTGAACCGGAAACTAACCAGCAGGTGAATTTTCAAAATAAAACAGGAAGCACAGACAAACTAACCTTGCATAGCAGATGGGCCTGCCTGATTCAGTTCCTGAAATCCTGCAGATCCTATCTTGTACGCCCCGTTGACCAATGGATACACTCTGCTAAAATTTTAATGGCCCAATCAGGGAAGAGAGGTGGGAGCTGTAGAATGCTTGATGTGGCGACAACCGGAAGTTGAGAACGGAGATGCCGATTAGCCTATTGTCCTCCATAGATACTTCGTAAAAATTAGCGAAATCTGCCCTCCTCAGAAGTTTACTTGTAGAGATTGTCTTTGACGAGGTTCATGTCACATTTAAGTGTTAAATAAATCATTTGTGTGGTACGATTTAGTGTAAGACGACTTTACATCAAACAGTCTTCAAAAATCACTGAGCAGTATCAGCAGTCAATATAAACAAAATAATAAAATAAAATGAATATGTAAAAGAAAAAAATAATGACAAAGTCAATGAAAACATTGCTTCATTATATGAGGCAACCCTGCTTGATATGGATTGGTCTGTGATGAATGTGACGAGCAGGACGATTATCCAATCACAAGCTTGTGCTTTTTTTAAAATTTTCTGCCCCTTAAAACAAATTTAAAGGGCTCCCACCCAGATGGACTAGTGAAATATTTCTGTGGCAGATATATGGAGCTGTCCATCTGGCTTGTCAGGTTACAGACAACCATGAAAATCAAAGAATGGAACTTAACTAAAAGCAGGATTATGACTCTCAGAGGTGATGATGGTGATGATGATGATGATGATGATGATGATGTTTGTTTTATCAGGATGAAGAGATCAGACCCTCCTGAGCCCAGCGGTGTGTCCATGAGGAGTGACCAGTCTTTTGATCATCTCATTCACTTTAAGAAGAACAGACCTGCTGATGACAGGTGAGAATTCAGCATAATGACCTTTGACCTCCATGTTTGAGTCCCTCAGAGGTGATGAAGGTGTCTGTTTGATGGACCTGCTGAGGTCAGGTCTGCTCTCTTTGCCCTCAGACTGTCTTAACCCTTTAGCTCCTGGCTCAGCTGTTTGGTAGACCACTCTCTGAGCCCTCAGTGGGCTGAAGGTGGAGCAGTCTGATGGTTCTTCTCCTCCACGTGTCTGTGCTCCATCATGCTGAGATGAACCATCATCTGTCCCTTTATCTAAGAAAGTGGAGTGAGGGTCACAGTCTCCCTCCAGTCAGGAGCTCAGAAATGTAAACATGTCTGTGAACATGTGGCTCTGACCTGCTGACCTTTGAGAGGTGAGACCAGGTGTTCAGCAGAGACCCTCCTCAGTGTGGGGAGGTATCTGAAGGCCAGAAGAACCAGGACTTTGGTTTAGCAGCCAGAAGATGAGCCACATGACACCAGAGCTCCATGACCCCCTAAAACTGTCCCAACACTTTAAAACAGCTCCAATCATGCTGAGTCATCCTGATCATAATAATTGCTGAGTCATTGATCTCTTATATTTGTCCTGTTCTAATCTACAGAGATCAGATGGAAACATCTAGACTCCTCAGTTTCATCTCCAAACAGTCTGAATCAGATCTGGACTCCATATTTCTGGTGAGAACATCACACTTTAACAGTGAAGTCCATGATCTACAAGTCTGATGCTCCACCATGATCCAGATGTTCTTCTCTTTCTCTTTGAATCTCCACTGTCTTCTGTTCTCCAGCTGCTGGAGAAGAACATCATCACCTTTGTGAAGGACCAGCTGAAGAGGATCCAGAGAGGGTTAGGTCCAGATTACCCAGAAGGCTTAGAGGCTCAGAGTGAGGATGAGGAGCAGAGGAGCATCAGAGAGGGATTTATGAAGATGACAGTGGGCTTCCTGAGGAGGATGAATCAGGATGAGCTGGCTGAGTGTATAAGGAGAGGTAAGAGCTTTATTCTGAAGGTCAGCTATGATGGGAGGGGGGACTGGAAGACCACAGCCCCACTCTCCAAAAGCTCAACACAGTGGGGGTCAGAGGTCACAGAGTCAGTGAAAGCACAGCAGAGCATCATGACAGGAGCTGCTGCTTCACCTGCAGGACAGTTTTCCTGAAGATCCTGATCAGGCTTTACTGAGTCTGTGGACCAACATCTCTGTGAGCAGATCCTGTCACACATGAAGAGTGCAGCTCCTCTGAGCTGATCAAACACTGACCAAACTGTCTCCTCACATGATCATCACTCAGTCTGAGGGTGGAGGCATTCTCATGTGCTCTCAGTCTTCTGTTTAAACTCTTTTAATGATTTCTTCTAACATCATGTTATTTTTGTATTTGCTGACCTCAGCACTTTGTTCATGAGGGAACATGATGAAACAGTAAATGTGTAACTGTGCAGAGGACTGAGACTAAGAAAAGGTTTCAGGATTACTGTTTTAGAATCTGGATTAAGACATAGATGTGGATGATTTCACAAAGACTGTACAGTTGTTTCCACAGAACAGAACAGCCCATACACAATCAGGAACAAATGTAATTTATATAATGGGGTGAGTAAGTGAGTGTCAGGGTTATTGTACTTTTCAAAATTTAATTGGATTTTATTTCAATTTAGTTTTTTCATTTTTTTTCTGTTTTAATTTAATTTTAGTTTAACGAATAAATAAAGGGGGCACAATGTGAGTGGTAAATTTACATACATAATTTAAGACCTAACAAAATATAATTCAAGACCTACATTACCAAAAATGAACAGATTTAAGACTTTTTAAGGCCTAAAATTAAAATTATGAAATTAAGACCCTACAAAATCTTTTACATGGTCTAAGATGTTGCCACAAATCTAAAAATAAATGCACTAATTAATACAATATGTAGATTGCTATGAGTCAGGTGACTGAATTTTTTGATGAATGATGTAAAGATTTTGAGGCTGTCTGTCATTATGATGAAGTGAATTACTGAGTGTGCCCTCATTCTCATGCCGACACACGTGTGAAGTCAACCCTCTCTGTTTTGTGCTCCTAATTTGATTCAAGCAACCTCCAATGTACAGCTGTGATGGGCGGGGTTCACCCTCCTGCGATGTGACTGCCGTGTTCAAGCCGATCGCTTCGCTTTTCGTCAAAGTTGAAAAAAGTTGATCTTTTCAGGTGAAGTCATGTGTGATTGCGTGGCAACATCCAATCAGCGGTGTGTGTCTGTGTGATGGTATTCGTTTTTATTCCAGACTACAGAGTAACAATCTATATCTGTGGGGAAACATTAGTCAGTGAGGACATTAGGTCTGCCTAGACATACCGTTGAAAAACTTGCAGACGATGCTGCTGCAGGGCATCAGCTGCAGTGTTTTGTGGTTTCTAGGTGAGTGAAAAGGATACAGTTTGAATAATGTCAGCTTATACATCCTATTATATGATACATGATATGATCACGCTGAAACTCGAGGCTTGTCACGATACCAGAAATTTAGTAGTCGATACCAATAACACTTAAATTCTTCGATACTCGATACCATGGTAAATATGAAAAATCGCTCAACATAATACACTCCTTTATTTGAACAAAGTGAACTTCTGTAAGGATGATTTTGAATCATGAAGGTCACTCTATGTCTGCTATGTAAACAGCAACTGCTGTGCTGAAAGGAATATTCATGGAAGCAAGGAGACTGTAAGTCTGGCACCTCGCCAGAAATAGAAAGCCTGAACTGAGATGTCTGACAGGTGACCATCTATGGAATGGAGTTACCATATATGTGACATGTATGTCTATGTAAGCGGTGGTTACCTATTGCTCTTTGTCAGACTATCTCTGAACCGGCCGTATAAATACTCAGATAAACCTCCAGTCTTGTAGCGTATCCTTTTGCCTTAGAACATCTGATAAGAACAACAAACAATATTATGCTTAAATTGAAAGCGTCCGTTATTGTTTGCTGTGTATATTGATGCTGGCTTTGCTCGGCCTGTCCATGTCACTGTCCTCCTCTGGCTTATACTGTGAAAAGAAGATTGAGATTTGGGTATAGCTTAATGACTGTATGAGAACGGCAGAGGCAATACTGACACAAACAGAGAGAGAGAGCAGCAATTTACTGACATGGTGGAGAAACTTTTTTAAAACCTTTATATATGACAGTGCCTATTGCATTTACTACTGTACCATATTGATGATCTTATTTTGTTTACTTCATTTCTAGGACCAAATAATACCATACTTAGATACTAAGATAATTTAACTAGCTAATGTACATTTCTATAACATATGAAATCATTCCCTACACCTGCTTCCTCTACTCACTGTCAGTGTTTCTGTTCTACTCTCTGCAATCAAATTAAATGTAAAGTTATTGGATGTGAAAAGTATGTGAACAATATACACATGATTCTGGGCAAGTAGCCTCCTCATTGATTTACGTTCCGAACCAGCCTTTACACGGAGCCATAATCAAAGTAGGTTATTTACTCGCCCATATCTCAGTTATTGATCACATCAGCTGCTTCTGTTGATGTATCATTAGTGTCATCCTGTTGCACAGACCGGATGTTTTTAGCATTGACGACGTGCTAGCATGCTATGCTGCGTGCTAAACTAACTCCGTTTGACATCAGACACACTGCACTGTTTTCTTTTCGTCCCTTCTTGTAATGACCACACACTTGGGACACTCTCTGCCGTTTCTTCTGTGGACTCTCTCCTTTCTGTCCCTCTCTTTTCTCTTCCTTCAAGATTTTACAAGCCGCGCAGCAGCGGAGGTAGCTGGCCAGTTGTGCCACAGAAATGACTGTCCGTGTCAAACCCAGTGTTGGGCACATTACTTCAAAAAACGTAATTAGTTGTAGTTACTAGTTACTTTCCCAAAAAATTAACTGAATTACTAACAGAATTACTCCTTCATAAATTTAATTAGTTACCAGGTAAAGTAATTGATGCGTTACTTTTTTGCAAAAGCTTTTTCTGCCTGAACTGTGTGTCTCTGTCTCTGTGTCCTTCCTTGTTACCTGCTGCAGCAGCTCTGACATCATCAGTTCTCCAACAGTGCGTGCAGTTGAGTTTGCCTGATAGACTAGAATGGGAGCGAAGTGCTCCGCAGTAGGCTTCACCAACGCAGCGCTACGCGTTGGTGAAGCGCCGGCGCGCGCCATGACGCTGGAGATTTGCTTCAGATCTATTTTTTGCGTGGAGAAGTAAAATAAATCACGAAGCTGTGTGGTTGGGACCAGCAAAGAGACCTTAGAGAAGCCAAGTGAGGTGTTTTTTATTTCTTTTCTAAGTCTATAACATGCTTCATGAGCGTGTGACATCTGTGCTCATCATGAGAGCCTGTGGCTCTCCGGGGATCAGCCCTCCCCCTACATGCCGCGGCGCTGCTCGGTGCGCCCTTTCAGTGAGTTTTGTCTGTCAGGGCAAGACCGCGGCACGGCGCTTCCATGTGCCGTGGAATTTGGGGACGAGGCACGTCGGATAACAGCTGCTTGACATCGGTGCAAAGTAATGCGCCACATTTCACTATCAGTAATGGTAACGGCGTTGTAACGCATGAAAAAGTAATTAATTAGATGACCAGTTACTGAAAAAAAATAATGCCGTTAGTAACGCCGTTATACTCTAACACCGTTATTACCAACACTGGTCAAACACCATGTACTGTATAGTAGTCCAGATGTATATTTTATATATATATTGAAATATTAAACGAGGCTTCGAGGCACACAATTTGACGAGGACAGACGAGGCTGGACATAACGCTAATGTTACTTTGCCATGCAGGTCGTTTACTATGGGCTGGGCTCATCTCATCATTGTAACGTAATTAGATACAGGCAACAGTGATAACACGTGAATTCAAGTGCACTCACCTTGAATTCTCTGTACAAGTCTGGATGCTTGTCTTTTAAATGTTTCGTTGTTGATGAGCCAGGTGCGTCTGCCTCTGCTATGTCGTGTGTCGTTGTTCTTCGCAGGGTAGTCAGTCATGTGATCAGCACTGTGTGAGGGTTGCCAGATTGCTCACTTACAGCCAAAAAAAACAACGCGAAAGAAGTGGCCCGATCTGGCTCCTCGGTACCAACAGTACTTTGGGTAGTCTAGAAAAGTCAGTACGGTCACATTTTCTGAATCTTAGTACCGACTTGGTACGGAAGTATCGGTTCTCGTGACAAGCCTAGGCGTGACATCACCGAGCCATGGTGACATGCGATAGTGACAAAAATGAGGTATTTATGGACACACGACGCAACTTCAGTGGGCAATGCGATTACGTTCACAGAGTCGCATTCA
The DNA here is from genome assembly GCA_036419115.1 of Scarus forsteni. Lineage (NCBI taxonomy): Eukaryota > Metazoa > Chordata > Actinopteri > Labriformes > Labridae > Scarus > Scarus forsteni. The sequence continues at coordinate 521,993 of JAZDUH010000029.1, read as the reverse complement.
GTGTGAACGCAGCTTAATACATCATGGAGGAGGTTATTTCACCTATTTTAAAAAAGTCAGAAGTGTCAAACTGAGTGTGTTGTCCTTGGACGGCTGATTAATTCTGATGTTCAGCTGATCAGATTGGATGTCCAGGATCCAGACTTTAATATTATTTGTTGGTCTTCCCTCAGAACATGAAGTCTCAGTGTGCCCACACAAACTCAAGTCCAACCTGAAGCAGAAGTTCCAGACCGTGTTTGAGGGGATCGCTAAAGCAGGAACCTGGACCCTGCTGAACCAGATCTACACAGAGCTCTTCATCACCGAGGGAGAGGCTGGAGGGGTCAATGGGGAACATGAGGTCCGACAGATCGAGACCACATCCAGGAGACCACAGGGACCAGAGAAAACCATCAGGGGAGAAGACATCTTTAAACAACCACCTGGAGAAGATGGACCAATCAGAACAGTGATGACGAAGGGCGTGGCTGGCATTGGTAAAACAGTCCTCACTCAGAAGTTCACCCTGGACTGGGCTGAAGACAAAGTCCACCAGGACATACAGTTCATGTTTCCATTCACCTTCAGGGAGCTGAATCTACTGAAGGAGCAGAAGTTCAGCTTGGTGGAGCTTGTTCATCACTTCTTCAGTGAAACCAAAGAAGCAGGAATCTGCAGGTTTGATCAGTTCCAGGTCTTGTTCATCTTTGATGGTCTGGATGAGTGTCGGCCTCCTCTGGACTTCCACCAAACAAGAATCCTGACTGATGTCACAGAGTCCACCTCAGTGGATGTGCTGCTGACCAACCTCATCAGGGGGAACCTGCTCCCATCTGCTCGCCTCTGGATCACCACACGCCCTGCAGCAGCCAATCAGATCCCTCCTGGATGTGTTGACATGGTGACAGAGGTCAGAGGGTTCACTGACCAGCAGAAGGAGGAGTACTTCAGGAAACGGTTCAGAGATGAGGAGCAGGCCAAAAGAATCATCTCCCACATTAAGAAGTCCAGAAGCCTTCACATCATGTGCCACATCCCGGTCTTCTGCTGGATCACTGCCACAGTCCTGGACCATGTGCAGGAGACCAGAAAGAGAGGAGAGCTGCCCAAGACCCTGACTGAGATGTACATCCACTTCCTGGTGGTTCAGTCCAAAGTGAAGAGCATCAAGTATGATGGAGGAGCAGAGACTGATCCTCACTGGAGTCCAGAGAGCAGGGAGATGATCCAGTCTCTGGGTAAACTGTCTTTTAAGCAGCTGCAGAGTGGAAACCTGATCTTCTATGAACCAGACCTGACAAAGTGTGGCATCGACATCAGAGCAGCCTCAACGTACTCTGGAGTGTTCACACAGATCTTTAAAGAGGAGAGGGGACTGTACCAGGACAAGGTGTTCTGCTTCATCCATCTGAGCGTTCAGGAGTTCCTGGCTGCTCTTCATGTCCATCTGACCTTCATCAACTCTGGAGTCAATCTGATGGCAGAAGAACAGAGAAGGTCAATCTTTCAATTCGTTTTCAAACCTGATCTGAATCATCTCCACCAGAGAGCTGTGGACCAGGCCTTACAGAGTCCAAATGGACACCTGGACCTGTTCCTGCGCTTCCTCCTGGGTCTTTCTCTGCAGACCAATCAAAACCTTCTACGGGGTCTGATGACACAAACAGGAAGTAGCTCACAGACCAATCAGAGAACAGTTGAGTACATTAAGTCAAAGATCAGTGAGGACGTGTCTGCAGAGAAGAGCATCAATCTGTTCCACTGTCTGAATGAACTGAATGATCATTCTCTGGTGGAGGAGATCCAACAGGCTCTGACATCAGGACGTCTCTCCAATGATAGACTGTCTCCTGCTCAGTGGTCTGCTCTGGTCTTCATCTTATTGTCATCAGAGAAGGACCTGGACGAGTTTGACCTGAGGAAATACTCTGGTTCAGAGGAGGCTCTTCTGAGGCTGCTGCCAGTGGTCAAAGCCTCCAGCAAAGCTCTGTAGGTGCTCCTACCTGCACAGGTTACATCAGATTTCAGTGTTTTTACAAGAATGATCATCATCTGTCTGCTCTTTATGTTCCTCTGATTTCTTTCTCAGGCTGAGTGACTGTGGACTATCAGAGAGAAGCTGTGAAGCTCTGTCCTCAGTCCTCAGCTCACAGTCCTCTGCTCTGAGACTCCTGGACCTGAGTATCAACGACCTGCAGGATTCAGGAGTGAGACGACTGTGTGCTGGACTGAAGAGTCCAAACTGCAGACTGGAAGCTCTCAGGTGAGGAAACATCAGGTCTTTAAGTCCAGGATATCTGAGCAGTGTTTAGTCAAAGCTCTGCAGTCCACACCTGAACCTTTAACAAAATAACAGATCAGTGTTTGAGTCCAGTGGACTTAAGAGCAGTGGCTCTACTCCGAGCTCCTCCCGAATGACTGAACTTCTCACCCTGTCTCTAAGGGAGAGCCCAGCCACCCTGTGAAGGAAGCCCATTTCGGCCGCTTGTACTCGCATCTCGTTTTCTCGGTCACGACCCAAAGCTCGTGACCGTATATGAGGATAGGGGTGAAGATCGACCGGCCATTTTACCACGACAGACCAGTGCAGAGCCCGCATTACTGCTGACGCCGCACTGATCCGCCTATCGATCTCCCGCTCCACCCTTCCTCCACTTTAAAACGCATAATGGACAAAGAAACACAGAAATATCTGCAAATACTCACTGCTCTGTAACGTCTTTGTCTCAACCTCTGATGCAGTAGAAGCTGCAGGAGGACACGTCCATCACTCAGCATCAGGGACATTTAGACTGATTATAGATGAACCAGCATCATCTCATTTATTTAAAATATTTTATCAAACTGTTCCTAAATTTTTCAAGATTCCAGATACTTATTTATTTATTTATTTAATTATTATTATATAGACACTATAAAAAGCAGTGGTAATTAATGTGCAATAAATATCTTATTTTGTGACTTCCCACCACCACATATCCTAAAATATAAAAACTTTTAAATGTAGAACTTAAAAAATATAAAAACCTGAATTATAAAATATAAATTGTACACATAGAATGAAACAGGACAGTTCAATGTGCAGGTGTCAGTCACTGTGCAAAAATAACTAATATAGCAGGTAGATGAAGTTCAGTTTTTGTCCAAAGAGTTCAGTTAAAGTCAAAGATTCAGGAACCTGATGGTCTGGAGGTGAAAGCTGTTTGTGAGTCTCGTAGTCCTTGTTTACACACCTGTAGCGTCTGCCAGATGGTGGGAGTGTGAACAGTTAGTGTTGTGGGTGGTTCGGTCCCTGATGATGTTGTGGGCCCTCTTGGTGACCCGGGTGTTGTAGATGTCCTGTAGTGGAGGGAGGACTGCTCTACAGATGAACTGTGGTGTTTTAATGACAGCTGGAGAGCCTTTCTGTTCTGGACAGGGCAGTTCCCACACCACACTGTGATGGAGTTTGTCAGGACGCTCTCTGCTGTGCACCTGCAGAAGTTTCTGAGGAGTTTGGTGGACAGTCCAAATGTCCTCATCTTCCTGATGAAGAGTCTCTGCTGAGCCTTCTTGATGATCAGCTGAGTGTTGTGTGTGCAGGTAAAATCCTCTCTGATCAGAGTGTAGAGGAGTTTGAAGGTTTTCAGCCTCTCCACATGCGTCCTGTGGATGTGTAACAGGGCGTGCTGATCTCTCCTCTTCTTTGGGTCCATCATCATTTCCAGGAGACCAGCTGAGCCCCCTCTTCCCTGTAGGCTGTCTCTTCTCCACCGGTGATCAGCCCGATGACAGTGATGTCATCAGTTAACTTGATGATGGAAGTGTTTCTCTGGGAGGGGATGCAGTCGTAGGTGAAGAGGGTATACAGCAGTGGACTGAGCACACAGCCTTGGGGAGTCCCTGTGCTCACTGTCCTGGGGCTGGATATCATGGTACCAGCTCTTGCTGGTAAAGAAAGTCCAGGACCAAGCAGCAGAGAGAGGATGTCAGTGTGAGGTTGGAGAATTTTCAGTCAGTCTGCTGGGGCTGACGGTGTTAAAGCAGAACTGCAGTCCACAAACAGTTGTTGAACAGGTGTCCCTGTGTTTGAGGTGTGACAGGACTGTGTGGATGGCTGCTTTGACCTCATCAGTGGAGCGGTTATGATGATGTGCAGATTAGAGGCTCTGTTCTCTTTATGTGTGACGGGACCATCCTCTCAAGCTAGGGATGCTCCGATCACCATTTTTGGGTGCCGATCCGATCACCGATCACAGGATTCACATATCTGCCGATCACCGATACAATCACTGATATCAATCACAGAATAAATGAGAGAATAATCAGTCATACTACATGTCCTGTATTTACAGTCAAGCCTTGTGCACCACTTTAAGTGGCAAAACTATTTGTGCTAAAACAAATGAATACAATAAACAAGTAACATTACATGCCCTGTCAAGTGCAGTAGATGACAATGAAATTAAAATAAATAAAATTTACTTGCCTTACTCTCCAAGTAAGGTGAAAAAGGCTTCAAAATCATTTTAAACAAGAAGAGGCAGTTTTATACTCAGTTGTTAATAAAATAATCATGAAAATAGATAAATAAAATTCATAAATAAATCAAATTGAGACACTTCTGATGAGCAAAAAAAATCTCTGTCCTTTCTCTGCACACTGCACTCCTTACCCTAATCATGAAACCTATTAGCACTTTCAGTTTAACCTAAACCAGACAAATTTGCCGCAATTGGTATGGTGTTATAATGACTGAACAGAATAAGACCAAAATTTTGATAAACTGCAATTCTCCTCTTATTATAATGCAGTGTTTCCCCTAGGTTCATTGCCTTGCTCCGTAATATCATAGTTACAGAGCATTTAGATCTGAATCAATATTTTTTTTTGTAATTCAAATTTTTATTGGTTTTAACATATTTTAAACATGTTCAACATTTAACGCATATGAGACAAACAAAGTGACAGTCTGGGTAAGAAATCACAAAGAGAAGTAATAAAATAATTGTCAAAAAAAAAAAAAATAAATAAAATAATAATAATAGTAATAAAAATATTAAAAACATAAACAACGGTAAAATCAACATTCATCTTACAACTTCAAGGCAGCCCCTACCCCCAGCACCCTCCAAACTCATATACATTTAAGCATACATGAATACAATCTCCTGTACAACAATATCAATCCTTCCTTCCTATCATATCCTGCACCCCTCTAGGGTGTGACACCCCTTATATAATCCATAAACACTTCCCATACCTGACTTGTCTTACATGTAACATTATTAACCCTGGCAATCATCTTTTCAAATGCAGCAGTCTCTGACATAAGTTTGAACCATTCCACAAGGTCTGGTTTGTATGGGCTCTTCCAGTTGCGTAGTATGAGCCGAGCTGCAACAATAAAACCGGTTGCTGTCAACCGAAGCTCTGCTTTAGTAAGACCTGGTGGCATTAGAGTCTTATCCATTAATAGACATAATTGTGGGGATACCGGTAGAGGTCGTTTAAGCCATCCCTCAATGTTTTTAAGCACCACTTCCCAGAAAGGCAGTACCATAGGACAGTCCCATATGGCATGAAGAAATGTGCCCAAGTCTTTATGACACTTCCAACATTTTCTGTCCTGAGACAGTCCCATTTTAAACAATTTCATTGGTGTAAAATAATATCTGTGCACAATCTTATAGTGGATGAATTTACTTCTTGCGTCCCTTGTAGCCCAGCCTACATTTGAGATCACATCCTGCCATGTGTTTTCACTAATCTCTCTACCAAAATCTTTTTGCCATATTAGTCTCAAGCTTTCACACAGTCTTGTTTGAATATTTGCCATATTTCTGTAAAACAGCGAGGCGGAGTGCAGAGTATGAATTCTTGAACTTTATTTTCTCCTTCCTCTGCCCATTCTAATCCAAAAGTAGAACTCACACTACTCCTCAACTGTAAATATTTCCAGAAATCTCCTTTATCTGTTAACTCATATTGTTCTTTAAGGTCCTGAAACGATATGAACGACTGGTCCCTGTAGAGATTATTGACAATATGTATCCCTTTTGCCAACCATGTACCCCAAAAACATGTCTTTTTCCCTATACATATTGAAGGATTATTCCATATAGAAGAATAACCCTGTTTATACTGTGAGATCCCCACAATCTTATGTGCTCTTGCCCATGCCCAACGAGAGTGTTGTAAGATTAGGTTTTCTTCTTCTATCTGTCCACCTGCCTTCTTCTGTGATAATAATTCTACAGTACTAAACGGAGCTGCTAGTTCATTCTCGATCTGAACCCAATTGGGGCCTGACTCACTATTTGTCCAGTGATTAGTTAGCTTGTTCATTTCAAATGCTATGCTATATAGTTCCATATTTGGAAGAGCCAACCCTCCAATTTCTCTTGAGGCGAAAAGCTTTTTCAAAGAAACTCTGGGCTTCTTCCCATTCCATAAGAAGTCTGTAATCATACGGTTATACTGTTTAAAGATCCCATCAGAGATGGTTATTGGTATCATCATAGAGATGTAGTTAAACTGTGGTGCAACTGACATCTTTATAATGTTAATTTTCCCCCACAAAGTGAGGTTTAACAATTTCCATTTATCCAGATTTGTCTTCACTTTTTGAATCAGAGGAGCTGTGTTAATAGAGATTATATTTTCTAGATCTGAGCATAATCTAATTCCTAGATATTTCATTCCAGATGGGATAACCCTGAACTGGAATGTAGAGATAGTTGACTGACTGCACCCTCTCGATATCGGCATACCTTCAGATTTTTGCCAATTTATTTTATAGCCTGAAAATTTGGAAAATGATTCAATGGCTGATAAGACATTAGGGATGGATAGTAAAGGGTCTTTGATTAGTAATAAAATGTCATCTGCGTACAAAAATATTTTGTGTTCCTCCCCCCCCTGCAACACCCCTTTAATACTAGTTTCTGTCCTAATTGCAGCAGCCAGGGGTTCAAGGAATAACGTAAAAAGTAAAGGACTAAGAGGGTCTCCTTGTTTGGTCCCGCGTGTAAGGCCAAAGAAGGGTGAGGTCAGTCCATTTGTTACCACTGTCGCCCTGGGATCTGAATATATCACGTTCACCCATTTAATAAAACCTTTCCCAAATCCAAATGTCCCAAGCGTATGCCGCAAAAAGCCCCACTCCACTCTATTGAATGCCTTATGGGTATCTAAGGAGAAGGCAGCTATTGGGGTGGTTTCATTTCGATTAAGCTGTATGAGATGTAATAGGCGTCTCACATTATCTGAAGATGACCTTCCTTTAATAAATCCCACTTGATCCGAGTGTATTAAGCCTGGTAGAACACTTTCTAGCCTCATGGCAAGAACTTTGGTCAGAATTTTACAATCCACATTGATCAGACTGATAGGTCTAAAACTTCCTGCATCAGTGGGATCTTTATCTTTTTTAACAATTAGGGAAATCAGGGCTTCATTAAATGTTTCTGGTAATTTTCCAAGTGAGAATGATTCATCATAGACTTTTTTAAGGATAGGAGCCAATTTGTCAGCATACTTTTTATAATATTCTGAGGGAAAGCCGTCCAGACCAGGCGACTTTCCGACTCTCATAGATGACATGGCTTTTTTAACCTCCTCTATTCTTATGGGGCTGTCTAAAAAATCCCTCTGATCACTTGAGATTTTTGGCAGGTTAATATTTGAGAAATATGTCTCATAGTTACCCACCTCTGGACTGACCTCTGATTTATAAAGTTGTTCATAAAATTCTGCAAATACTTTATTGATATCCCCTGTATTTGTCACCAACTCTCCTTTCTTGTTTTTTACAGCTGGTATTGTGTAACGAGTCTCCTTTTGATGTAATTGTCTCGCCAGCAATTTCCCAGATTTTTCACCACTCTCATAAAAATTACTTTTCAGTCTAAATAGGGCGTACTCTGCTTTTTTGTTATGTATTTCATTTATTTTAAATTTTAGATCACACACTTTTTTCAACAATAGCTCAGAATGTTTCTCGGACAATGATTTCTCCAGTTCCTTAAGCTGAGATTCAAGCTCTTTTAATTGTTGTATTCGCTCTCTTTTTTTCCTGCTTGAATAGGCAATAATTTTCCCCCTTATGTAAGCCTTAGAGGCCTCCCAGACAGTCCCAAACTTATCTGTTGACCCGGTATTCACCAGAAAGAAATTATCAAGTTCATTTTCTAATAAACTATTAAATTCTGGATCCTGTAGTAGTGACACATTTAGCTTCCATCTGTTTTTCCTTGCTCCATCTGATTTCATTACCAAATCAAGCTGCACTGCAGCATGATCAGTAAGCGCTATGGGTCCTATTGAACAGTCTGAGATGCTTTCTACCAAATCCTTGCCAATCAGAAAATAATCTATCCTAGAGTGAGATTTGTGATTATGGGAATAAAAAGTATAATCTCTCTGTCTTGGATTGACAAGTCTCCATATATCAATCAATCCTAGATCTTTCATCAATAGTTTAATTGCCATCCTGTCCCTAGGTACATTGTTTGAGAGGGTGGTTTTATCAAGGGTCCCGTCCAAAACTTGATTAAAATCCCCTGCTAAAATTGTGTGCCCATCAGGTATGCCCCCAATTAAATTATTTATTCCATGATAAAAAGTTGGATCTCCAATATTTGGTGCATAAATATTACATAGATTAACTTTCATCCCATTAATTTTAGCTTCAACAACTATCATTCTACCTTGATCATCCTTTTGTTCTTTTATCATGAGAAAATTTAACTTTTTGTGAACCAGAATGATCACTCCGTGTTTTTTACTTGTATATGAACTGTGATATATCTGACCGACCCAATCTCTTCTCAGTTTGGCAGCCTCTAAATCAGTCAGGTGAGTCTCTTGTAAAAAAGCAATATGGGTTTGTTGTGACTTAAGAAGTGATAAACATTTCTTTCTTTTTACTGGATTTTGTAGTCCATTTACGTTCCAGGATACTATTCTCACACAACTAGCCATAATTTAACAAATACCTTGTATATGGTCCATTCCGGAAAGTGAAGAGAGAAAGAGAAGAAAAAGAGAGAGGAGGTGCCACCCTGCTGCCTTTCAAAACCTAAACCAATTATAACATAAAAACAAGAAAAAGGAAAAAAGTATAAAACCTTTTCAGAACATAGAACACTGAACAAACCTCCCATATATGGAACAACATACCCGCCCACCATTTCACTCTCACTCTTGAGAGACCCACATAAACATGGTCCATGAATCACACTCAGATGGTCCCCATTAGAAGCCCCCGCCACCACCACCCCTCAAAAAATCACTTAATAGTCGTCTATTTTTGCAATATGCCTCATAAATTCACATATGTGTAAGCATATGCCTATAAGCAAAATTTCAGTCTTAAAATATTATTTGCATAAGTTGGGGTCTAAACCCAAACATAGAGTAAACAAGCAAAGAGAGTATCCATTTCCATTGTTCAGGCATCTCTAGCTCTAAATAAATTCAAAAACAGTTTGTGACACAACGTGTCATCTTCAACAACATATCAACATAAAGAAAACTACTCAGGTTATTTCAGTTTCAAGCTGCTATATAGCCCACCGGATGTCCGACCAATTAAACAGAGTTCCATACTCACTGCGTCTTGAACGTATTCAGACATCAGGTGCAAAAATAGGTAAACTGAAAGTCATGTCGTGTTAAGCGATGTCCCCTGGATCTTCATATCGTGTGTTGATCAAACTGTCAGCCCGCTGGGATTAAACTCAGGTGTTGTCCTCTGCTGTTCTCCGCCGTTCTGTCTCCTTGTTAAGAAAGTCCATTGCCTCTCTGTGGTCCGTAAACTTCATCCTTTTCCCCCTCCATGTGAAGCGTAATTCAGCCGGATACGCGAGGGTGAAGCGCACATCCAGGCTGTGCAGCCGACTCCTAGCGTCAGTAAACTTTCTCCTCTTCTCTGCCGTCTCTCTAGTCATGTCCGGGAAAAATGACAGCTTACAGCCACCCCAGATTACATCCTCCTTATTTCTGTATTTTCCTCTTGCAGCTGCCAACACTCGTTCCCTTTCTAAGAAACTTAGAAACCGCATGATAATGGGTCCGGGTGGCCGACCTTCCTCCGGCATCGGTATTGGGGCACGGTGAACTCGCTGCAGCTGTGATCCGTCTAAATCGATCCCCAGGGTCTCGGAAATGATTTTCTTCACGCAGTCTGTCGGGTTTCTACCTTCGAGCTTTTCTTTCAAGCCAACAAGCCGTAGGTTTTGGCGCCTGTCTCTGTTTGCAGCGTCTTCAATAGCCTGATGTAATTCCTCGCACTTTTTAGCACTTTTGTCCGCTGTTTGACGAAGCTGATGGTTCTCATCCTCTAACGCGAGATGCGACTTCGGCTTCATCCAACCGACTCAGTACTCCGTTGACATCCGTTCTCAGACCGGCACTGGCCTCCTTAATTTCTGTCATATCTGCCTGCAATGCCGCCAGTAGCTTTCCGACCCGCCCCATCTCCTCTGTAGCTTTCTCGAGGGACTGTTGCATTGCAGTCAAGACAGCTCCGCCGTTGAACTCCCCCTTACCGGTTCCCGTCATGGAGCCTGCGCCGTCTGTTAGCTTAGCGTCCGTCCCGCTAGCTAGCGAAGTACTGCCGCCGTGTTTTGTTGCTCTAGTTTCCATAATACATGAGCTACCAGAGTTCTCAAGGCAGTCGGAGTGTTTAAATATCACTTCACCAAAGTTTAAGGCACGACTACTCGGATTCAACAAACGTATTTTGGGGTAAATTGGTGGGTTAATCGGGACGTTTCAGACTAGGCGACCATCTTGCTCGGTGACGTCACGTGACCCCCGATCTGAATCAATATTGAACACTGATTTTGTTCACTTTTTTTGGCAATGGAGTACTTCTTCATACAATACAGCATTTTCAAAAATATTTAAAATACACAACATGAAGTATAAAAAATATTAAAACAGGAAGAATGTAACATTTCATGTACCCATGTAAGCTCAGCAGGTGGAGAGAAGATAAATCATGCTCAATAAAGTTATAGCAAGTGACTGACAATAAGGAGGAACTACATGCTGAAAGTTTCCTACACTGCGAGCTGTGCTTCCCTTCTGAGTAAGAGCAGTTGGCTTAAAAACACTGAGATTTTTGCTTAGGGAGATTGTTTGTTTAGCTTCTGGTCATTCATTCATGTTTGTTTAAATAGTTTTTTTTTTTTAACGTTATGATCACTCCTTCCTCTGCTGCCTGAGTGTGTGTGTGTGTGTGTGTGTGTGTGTGTCTGTATACTCCCCTTCACACTGCCACACGGCAAGGCGCCACCTCCAGTCATTTCAGTGAGGGACAGGCGGCAGACAGCAAGCGGTTTTGACTGCGGCGTTAGGACCCAGAAGCGGTCCCCGCTTGGGAAAGCATTTCTACTGAATTGCTTTTTAGGTAAGGGAGTGTTTTGAGACACTTTTAGGTGGCCTCTGCTCTGACATTCGCCGAATCACCACAACGCCTGGTCGCGGCGGCAGCCACTTAAAAAAAGGCTGCATTTCGGGAGGAGATTTTAGAGGTTTCAACACTAAGTGCCTCTTACCCAGCAGCCTCCACTATTGGACCTACCTGGGATCCCTGACCACGCCTCCTCTGCACGAGAGTGTTACCTGGATTGTCCTTAAGGACCCGCTTGCAGAGAGACGGTTTGGTTGCCGCACGGCTTTTCGGAGTTGTGCGAGAGGAGCGGGTGAGGAGGCGTTTGGGAGAGCGGAGAGGAAAAATGCATTTTATTGAAATGCAAGCAAACCATAGCGACACAACATTAGACTCTTACATTAGACTCTAGTGTGCTTTTTATTTGATAAGAGTCTCTGTCATAAGAACTTTTATCAAAATAAATATATATATTTTTTAAATGTTCGTCGGTCTGAATCCTGTAAGCAGGGCGGGTGCGTCTGTTGGGGAGGCGGGGTTGCCTCCCAAATACACTATAGGGGAAACACTGTAATGTCATATCCACGTTCTGCTTAAACGTGATCGGTTTTTCTGATCGGCACTTTCAGAGCCCACCGATCGATCGGCTTAGGGACCACATCTGCCGATAATGATCGGCGGCTGATCGATCGGATCATCCCTATCTCTAACTCTTCATTACAACTGAAGTGAGTGCAGCTGGAGATGTGTTGTGGTTGCTGTGACCCTGCTGTGCCTGTGCTGAAAATCAGTGATGTGTTTCAGGCCCTGCCACATGCATCAGGGGTCTGAAGTGTGGTCGTACCCCTCCAGCTTCAGTCTGTTCTGCCTTTTGGCTTCCCTGATGGACCTGTGTGGGTCATTTCTGGCCTTTTTGTATCCATCTGTGACACCAGAGGGAACTGCAGTGGAGTGTGCACCACTGTTTATCCAAGGTTTCTGATTTGGATATATTTTGCAGTGCTTGGTGTGGACAGTGTTATCAGAGCACCTGCTGATTTAGCTGGTCACTGATGCATATTCCTTTAAGTCCACAGAACAGTCCTCCCTCAGAGCAGAAGCTTTAAACACTTCCCATTTTGTAGAGCTGAGGCAGTCCTGAAGCACCGGGTCAGTCTCTTCATTCCAAACCTCTAAACAAAGAGTTTTACAGAGGAGGGTCTTGGAGGCTGGATGGGGGGGGGGCAGGCAGATTTGGATGACAATAAGAACTTTATTTGAATTTGATTTTTTTCATTTGACAATATTTATTAAGTACCCGCCTCCAGCAACTTAAATTAAGACTGGTAATGTTTTTCTGGTAGATGAGCCCCATCTATTGATTCAGTGTCAATGGTTTCAAATTACAAGGGGCAGAAAGGTTGTATGAGTGCTGCTGTCTTGAGTTAGGGCCCCCTCTCCTGGTTACGGTGAGGGGCTTTACCTTGAGGCTCGAGCAGGGTCACAACAAAGACCTCTAAAGTGGAAGTCACACATTCTATTATATGAATTGTTTATTTGTTCTCTGCTTCCGGTTCAGTATCTTTCTTTATGTTCACTCCCTGTCAGTTCCTCGGGGAGGGGAGACTTTCATAGGAAGTGTATGGATGCTGATTTTTATGTACATATAGGCAAGGTAAAACTTTTAACAGTAGCTTCTTAGAATGTCAGTGGTCTACACAGTCCAATCAAAAGGGGAAAAAATTTGTCCAAATTAAAAAAGAAAAAAATCCAATTGTATTCCTACAGGAAACACACCTAAGTGATGGGGAGCATAAAAAGCTAAGCAAAATGGGTTTCAAATACATATACTTTTCGTCTTATAAATCAGGACACCGCAGAGGTGTAGCTATATTGATATCTGGTAAAGTTAAGTATGAACACATGTCAGAAATAAGGGACAAAGAAGGAAGATTTGTTTGGGTTATTGGGAGAATTAACAAATTCCTAATAACCCTCCTGAATGTCTGTATCCCCCCTGGAAGTGACTGGCTATTTTACAAGAAAATATTTGAAATAATGACTACAAAAAGTCCGGGCATTTTAATTTGTGGAGGGGACTTTAATATTTGCTTGAACCCTAGATTAGACTCATCCAATAGAAAACCAGATTCAAATGCTATGAGTAAAAAAGTGAGAGCTTTCATGAAGGAAGTGGGGCTTATAGATGTTTGGAGAGAACTCTATTCATCTGGCCGAGGTTTCAGCTACTTCTCCTCACCTCATGCAGTTTACTCTAGAATAGATTACTTTTTTGCCTTTAGTAAAGACTTTCATAGAATAGAACAATGCGATATCGGTCCAATTGCTTTATTAGATCACAGCCCTATATACACATGTGGATAAAATTGTTGGTACCCTTTGTTTAATGATAGAAAAATTCACAGTGGTCAGAGAAATAACTTGAATCCGACAAAAGTAATAATAAATAAAAATTCTATGACATTTAATCAATGAAAGTCAGACATTGCTTTTCAACCATGCTTCAACAGAATTATTAAAAAAATGAACTCATGAAACAGGTCTGGACAAAAATGATGGTACCCCAAGAAAAGACTGAAAATGATGTGACCAAAGGGACATGTCAATCCAAGGTGTGTCCACTAATTAGCATCACAGGTGTCTACAATCTTGTAATCAGTCAGTGGGCTCATATATAGGGTGACAGGTAGGCACTGCAATTTTTGGTGACATGAAGTGTACCACACTCAACATGGACCAGAGGAAGCAAAGGAAAGAGTTGTCTCAGGAGATTAGAAAGAAAAGGTTTAAGGCATGTTAAAGGTGAAGACTATAAGACCATCTCCAAGCAGTTTGATGTTCCTGTGACTACAGCTGCACAGATTATTCAGGAATTCAAGATTCATGGGACTGTAACCAACCTCCCTGGACGTGGCTGCAGGAGGAAAATTGATGACAAATCAAAGAGACGGATAATACGAATGGAAACCCAAGAGCCCAGAAAAACTTCTAAAGACATTAAAGGTGAACTTCAAGCTCAGGAAACATCAGTGTCAGATCACACCATCCGTCGTTGTTTGAGCCAAAGTGGACTTCATGGGAGACGACCAAGGAGGACACCATTGTTAAAAACAAATCATAAAAAATCCAGACTAGAATTTGCCAAACGACATGTTGACAAGCCACAAAGCTTCTAGGAGAATGTCCTTTGGACAGATGAGACAAAAATGGAACTTTTTGCCAAAGCACATCAGCTCTATGTTCACAGAAGGAAAAATGAAGCATATCAAGAAAAGAACACTGTACCTGTGAAACATGGAGGAGGCTCTGTTATGTTCTGGGGCTGCTTTGCTGCATCTGACACAGGGTGTCTTGAATCTGTGCAGGTACAATGAAATCTCAGGACTATCAAGGGATTCTAGAGAGAAATGTGCTGCCCAGTGTCAGAAAGCTTGGTCTTAGTCGCAGGTCATGGATCTTGCAACAGGACAATGACCCAAAACACACAGCTAAAAACACCCAAGAATGGCTAAGAGGAAAACACTGGACTATTCTCAAGTGGCCTTCTATGATCCCTGACCTAAATCCTATCGAACATCTTTGGAAAGAGCTGAAACATACCATCTGGAAAAGGCACCCTTCCAACCTGAGGCAACTGGATCAGTTTGTTCATGAGGAGTGGGCCAGAATACCTGCTGAAAGGTGCAGAAGTCTCATTGGCAGTTACAGGAATCGTTTGATTGCAGTGATTGCCTCAAAAGGTTGTGCAACTAAATATTAAGTTGAGGGTACCATCATTTTTGTCCAGGCCTGTTTCATGAGTTCATTTTTTTGATAATTCTGTTGAAGCATGGTCGAAAAGCAATGTCTGACTTTCATTGGTTCAATTTCATAGAATTTTTCTTTATTATTACTTTTGTCAGATTCAAGTTGTTTCTCTGACCACTGTGAATTTTTCTTTAACTAAATGAAGGGTACCAACAATTTTGTCCCTGTGTGTACATGTCAATAAATTTAGACAATAAATCAAGATCTCTACCGTGGTGTCTGAATTCATATCTTTTAAACAACCCACAGATTAAGGAAAAAATTAGGAAGGAAATAGCAGCATATCTGGAGCTGAATAATAATGGGGAGGTGACGTCTTCTGTACTCTGGGATTCGCTCAAAGCAGTACTACAGGGAAAAATAATAGCAATCACATCATATGAAAAGACACTTAGAAAAGAAAGGCTTATCAACTTGGAAAAGAATTTAAAGGAATTACAAAGATGCCATGCAGAGACTCTAAATAAGGAGATCAGATTAAAAATGAATAAATTAAAAAAGGAAATAGATGAAATGAATACTTGAGAAATGCAGAAAATGTTATTTATAAAGCAACGTTACAATGAAACTGGGGGAAAATCCCTTAAACTACTACCTTACAGATTACCTAAACAACAAGCAGACAATTCAATACATAAAATAAGGAATCCGTACTCTGGGAAAATTGAGACACATACCGAGAGAATCTAGCAAAGTTTTGAAGCGTTTTACAAATCGCTGTACTCCCAACCAAAAACAAATGATGACCTTCAGATTGAATCATTTTTAGCCACCCTTCACTTACCTACCATTACTAATGAACAAAATGACAAACTATTGTCTGAAATAGAAATAAGAGAATTAAATGTAGCAATTAGTAAATTGAAAACAGGAAAATCGCCGGGTGCAGATGGCTTCACCTTTGAATGATACAGGACTATGAAAGAAACACTGGCTCCGGTACTATTGAGAACTTTTAACTGGGTGTTGAGGAGGAAAGAAATTCCGGCCTCCTGGAGATATGCTGTTATTTCTGTGTAACCAAAAGATGGAAAAGACAAGTTGGAGTGCGGTAACTACCGACCGATTAGCGTGCTGAATATAGATTATAAACTGTTTAAACTATACTGTCCAGAAGAAATGAAAATATTCTACCAGAACTAATCCATCTCGACCAAACTGGTTTTGTAAGACAGAGACAAACACGGGACAATATTAGGAGAACTTTGCACATAATAGATCACATTATCAAACAAGGATTAGAATTAGTCATTATTAGTCTAGATGCCGAAAAGGCGTTCGATTCGGTTAGGTGGATTTTTTTATATAAAGTTTTAGAAAAATTTGGCATTCATCAATCTATTATTGAAGTATTTGAAGCCATTTATGACAAACCCTCTGCAAAAATAAAAATTAATGGTGATTTATCTAATTCCTTCATCCTGGAAAGAAGAACTAGACAAGGCTGCGGTGCCTCACCTCTTCTTTTCTCTCTGTATATTGAACCCTTGGCCCAATGGATCAGACAAAATATAAACATTAAAGGAATAAATATGCCAACAGGAGAAAATAAATTGGCTTTATTTGCAGATAATGTATTGATATATTTATCACAACCTACAGAATCACTCCCAAAGCTTATGAATCTGCTAGAACAATGTGGGATGTATTCAGGATATAAATTTGATATACAAAAAACACAGGTAATCACCTTTAACTATAACCCACCTACTCACATCAGAAGTAAATACAAAATGAAATGGGATGCAGATTCAATCAGATATCTTGGGGTAAACATAACACGGGATATCACAAAAATATTTGATTTGAATTATAGCCCCTTATACCCAGTTAAAAGCTGATATCGCACATTGGAATGTTATCCCTTTCTTGAGTTTGAGCTCCAGGGTGGAATCCCTTAAAATGAACACATTGCCAAGACTGCTTTATCTTTTCCAAGTCTTCCAGTGCCAGTACGAATCAAACAATTTATTGGATGTGATGATATCTAGGTATTTGTGGCAGGGGAAAAAACCCCAGGATCAGGTATAAGACCTTACAGCTAAGCAAAGAGAGTGGGGGTATGGGTCTCCCCTCCTTAAGAGACTATTACTTAGCAGCACAGTTGAGACCAGTGATCTGCTTATGTACCCCAGCTTATTCTGCACGTTGGAAAGAGGTTGAAAATGTGCTACTAGAGGGGATACCTATTGAAGCTATTATCTGCCTCCATCTTTGCTATAACTAATCCTCCTTTAAATATACTACTGTGTACTTGGCAGGAAATCGTGAGAACGTGTAGTTTAAATGACCCCATTAAACTACTGCGATGGTGTGCTTATCATACTGAATTTATTCCAAATAGGTCTGATGGTAGATTTAAAGTTTGGGTTGCTAAAGGTCTAACAAATTATTACTAATTTACTGAGAAGGGGATATTCCATAGTTTTGAATTTTTAAAGAAAAGGTACAATCTTGAACAAAAGGATTTCTATAGGTACCTTCAAGTTAGAAATGATTTTAACCAGAATCTGAGAGTAAACATAGGTAAAGTAGAACCAGGAATTCAAAAATTCTTTTGTCTGTATCAGAATCTCCATGTACTAAGATAATCTCTAAATTATACAAAGAAATATTCAACTCCAAATCAGGAAACACTTGGTATATAAAATCAAAGTGTGAAAAAGAAAGCATGCTGATCATAACAGAGGATGCTTGGAAAAGAATATGCCTTGTACAATGGTCTTCAACTTGCTCGACTACTTGGTGCAAATTCTGTTGGAAAAATGTTGTGAGGTTTTTTTTTTACACCTTTACAAAAGAGACATGGGGGAGGGAGGTCCAGCTGCTGGAGACAATGTGGGATGGTTGATGCCAATCATTATCATGTTTTTTGGAACTGCCCAGTCATTGTCCCATACTGGCAGGAAATCCATAAACACATTAACAATACAGTATATTTGGAGTTAATGTTCCTTTTAGTATTGATGTAGTCTATATGGGAGATATTCAGTTTGATGGATGGAGGAATAATGATAAAAAGTTGGTAAAAATTCTCCTGGCTGGAAGCAAAAAAGTTATTACAAGAAACTGGCTTAAACCAGAACTGCCCACTATGGATGAATGGATTGATACCATTCATGAAATTTACACAATGGAGTAGGGATGGGAATTGATAAGATTTTATCAATATCGATGCTGTTAACGATCCTGCTAATCGATCCAATTCTTTAACGATTCCCTTATCTATTCCTGCAGATTTTCCATGTGAGCAAATGTTGGTCTGATTTTTGAGGCAACAATGTATAAATGCCTCTGCAGATTGATGGTGTGTCCACTCACTTAAGGTTGTGTAGTAGGTGCAGTTAGGATTAAGTCACAATTCTGTTGTGTCTGAATCCTGTCAGTGGAAGGAATTGATCAGGGAATTGATAAGCAAAAAAATTAATGATATCGATTCTTTGATGGAGCTGTTAACGATTCTCAACTGGAATTGGTTTTCGATTCCCATCCCTACAATGGAGCGTTTGTCATATTCCCTCAAAGTTCAGAAAGACAGATTTTACAAAATTTGGAGTAAATGGACTGAGAATGTCAAACCTATAAGACCAGACTTCTCTTAAAATAAATAAAGAAAAAAAGGTCAGGAAGACAGGGATTTCTTTTTTATTATTATTATTACTATTATTTTTACCTTTGCATTGTGTTTATTATATATTACTATGTATGTGTGTGTGTGTATATATATATATGTATACTTTTTTTCCCCTTTATGACCTTAAACTGAATCATTTCAATCTGTTTTATATCTTCCAATGTGAAAGCTTCCAATGTTCTCTTTGTAAATAATTCACATTAATGCTTACATAAAAGTCTAAAATCATCTGGAAGAGCTTTAAGGACAAATATCAAGATGATCTGTGATCGCTCTTATGATAATGTCATTGCATACATATGTGTGAAGCTGACTGTAGCAGAATGTGGCATTGTCATTTTAAAGTGCTTTTCCTAAATAAAAAATAAAAATAATAATTAAAAGTAGTGATTTTGTTTTTGATGATTTGATGACAAATTTTATAAGTGCTATTCATTTACTTCATTAAAGCTTTAGATGTGTAAATCCTCCCCAAAACACTTGGACACAAAAGTGGAAAAGTCTTCTCCTCCATCATCATCCTGATCAGAGCTGCAGCTATCGATCCTTTTTCTAATCGATTACTCTCTCAAATTTTTGTCGAGTAATCGGATAACAGTTACATTGCGCTCAGTGCTATTTTTTTTTTTTCCACTGAATTTATTATTACACATTATTATTAATAACATACAAAACAGAAAAGCCAGGTCACTTAGATTAACAATTTATTTTTCTTATTTTGAACATTCTGAGCATAAATTGGATCTCAAAGTCAAAATCTATATTTTTATTTTTACTCTGGGCCATATCTTGCTTTTTTCAGTTTTTTTTTAAGTTTGGTTATTTTTATTTTATTTGTATTCATGCTTGTCTCTTTATGCTAAATTATTGCCTTTACTACTGTACCATATTGATGATCTTATTTTGCTTACTTTATTTCTAGATCAAATAATCTCATACTTAGATACTAAGATAATTTAACTAGCTAATGTACATTTCTATAACATATGAAAGCATTCCCTACACCTGCTTCCTCTACTCACTGTCAGTGTTTCCTCTTCTACTCTCTGCAATCAAATTAAATGTAAAGTTATTGGATGTGAAAAGTATGAGAACAAAATACACATGATTCTGGGCAAGTAGCCTCCGCATTGATTTACGTTCTGAACCAGCCTTTACACAGAGCCATAATCAAAGTAGGTTATTTACTAGTCCATATCTCAGTTATTGATCACATTAGCTGCTTCTGTTGATGTATCATGAGTGTCATCCTGTTGTCGCTCTGGCCAGACCGGATGTTTACTGTTGGCGTGCTGCAGCAGTGACGACGTGCTATCATGCTAAGCTACGTGCTAAGCTAACTCCGTTTGACATCAGACACACTGCACTGTGTTTTCTTTTCGTCCCTTCTTGTAGTGACCACACACTTGGGACACTCTCTGCCGTTTATTCTGCGGACTCTCTCCTTTCTGTCCCTCTCTTTTCTTTTCCTTCATGATTTTACAAGCCGCGCAGCAGCGGAGGAAGCAGGCGCGTTGTGCGACAGTGTCAAACACTGTGTACTGTTTAGTAGTCCATATATATATCTTTTTTTTATGTATAATTATATATTAAACCAGGATTCGAGGCACACAATTTGCCTCGAAGATATTTTGTAATTGAATAATCAAGATTATTTGAGGAATCGTTTTAGCCCTAATCCTGATCAGAGCAGCTTCCAGAGGTAGACTTTCCTCCAGTAACACAGGCAGACTTTTCAACATGATGGACTTAGACTGAGATAAAGCCAGGATAGAGTCACCTGCTCATTTCTTCTGTCCACGAGGCCAAACTTTGTCTTTGGGGAATCATTTCTGAATTGGGTTCAGATTTTCTCCAGCACACCTACAGCCACTGTGATCACAGACGGACTGAGCTCACAACCTTTCACACTGCACAGTCCAAAGAAATCCAAGTCTGGTAAATATTGGCTTTAAGGCCAGAGTTTAGGACATGGTGGGACGTGTCCCAGTAAAAAGAGAGGACACTTGTGTGAGCTGCAGACTGACAGCATGACAGGAGAAGGAGATAAACATGTTGTTGTTTGTCCTCCTGAAAAGAAGGAGAAACAGAGTGAGAAACAGCAGCTCTGCAAAGACATGACAGTCATCAGTTTGAGTTTAGACACAAATCTGTTCAGAGCTAAAGTCAGACTTTGAGCACAAACAGGTTTGATTCCTGATTTAGTCTGTTTAGGAAGACTAATACTTCAAGTTTTAGCAGAGGCTGATGGGCAGCTGATGTTGGAAGAAGTGTGAATAAAAGAGGCCAAAGCTGACAGAGACAGACGTGGTTTATCTGAGGGCTTTATAGTTGATGATGATCAGAGCAGTGAGGACCACGCACAGACATGAGTGTGAAGTGAACAGAGTGAAATCATTGTGATGAAACAGCAGGGTGGTCCTCTGAGAACATCCTGACAAAGAGCTTCAAATAACATCCAAACACATTCTTCTCAAGTGGGACAGATGAAACTATCTGTAGTTTAGAGCTCAGACTTGAGTCTTTAGAGCACACTGGAGAGTTTAAAGGATGAGGATGAAGAAGTCGAAGTGTTGATGTGATGAAGGTCTAATGTTTCTTATCCAAACTTCATCATCTTCATGATTCAGCTCCTTCACAACCTGTTAAGATGTCCGGCTGATATATGGACCCAACATTTAGGCAGAAATGTTCAGATCTGTGATCCTGATGATGAACTCTTGAGCTCATGTCTGCCAACACCAACATGATGTTAGAGATATTGGACATCCTTACTTCTGTGTAATGTTATGACAGGAGGCAGAGCAGCTGATTGGCTCTGCTGAGCAGACTCTGTGATGTGGACACATCTGATTGGATCCTAAATAGTTTTTCTCTTCATTCTCCCTTCTTTATCCAGTCTGATGTACTGCAGTTTGTCAGAGATCAGCTGTTCTTCTTTAGCCTCAGCTCTGAAGTCCAACCCCTCCCATCTGAGACAGCTGGACCTGAGCTACAACAATCTTCATGATTCAGGAGTGAAGCTGCTGTGTGATTTTCTGCAGAGTCCAATCTGTAGACTGGAGATTCTGGAGTAAGTTCATGTTTTCTCTGTTTCTATTGTAGATCTTGTGTGTGTGATTATTAACTGAAGCATCTTCATGTCCAGATGTTTGACTGATCATTAAGTAGACAGGCCAGCTGACAGTCTTGAGTGGGCCCAGGACAAGATAAGCTGAGGTGGGCATGACTGCACCCAAATCTCTCCTTTTCCCTCCTCTCCTCACATCTCCTCCTCTCCTGTTCCTTACTTGTAGAAAATAAGTGAATATTTACCATTTTATTTTAGGCTTCTGCTGGTGTGACATTTTTTGATTTGAAACGCCATGCGCTGAACTTTCCTTGTGGCAAAATCATCTATGATGTCATTAAAGTCCAGTTTCTTGGCAAGTTGACGCTCTATGGAGAGCATTGCCAAACCATTAAGCCTCTCCTGGGACATGTTAGAGTGCAAGTAGTTTTTTATTATCTTCATTTTACTGAAAGCCCGCTAACCTCCAGCCACAGTCACAGGCAGAGACAGGAAGATCCACAGCAGGACACACAGGTCTCCATAAATGCTCTGTAGTCCCATTGTGTATATGGCATTCAGTACGTCCAGAGGTCTGAGAACTTCTTCAATAGTTGCACTATTTTTTTTTTTTAAGTACTGAATTTGGTCTTCAAGGGACTCTGTGAGGTCAGTCTTATATTTCTCAGACAGCTTTGAGCATGATGCAGTGATGCTGTTCTGTGGCATAGCTCTGAATTTCCACAGGAAGCAAAACTCATCACATATCTGCTGCATGGATGAGAACTGTACATGTAGCTGAGAGATATGTTGTCCATTGCAACATGAAACACTCTATCTCTCTGAACAGGATCTCTGGGCTTTGCTCCTCTGTCCCTTGCTTTTCTGACTCATCAAAGAAACACTTTCTCTTTCTCTGTTTCCTGTCTAACTGAGATTTGATACCCATGGCTGTGGCAACAGCAGTGACTTCTGTCAGAAAACTATGGAGTTAGATCGGTTCATAATAGATAAATGCACACAGAGCGATTCACAAATGTATACAGGTTAATATATAAATGTCTCTCAACTCACAAATATTTTTCAAAGTTCACAAATGTATTTCTGATGCACACAAATATTACTTGATATATTTGTAAAATCACAAATGTCTATATTTAAAATAATTTTCAATTTCGTTTAAAACAAATATTTATTTGTGTGATTTATTCACAAACTGTGAATCTGCATTCACAAACTTTTCTGTATTTGTGAACATAGCTGCATTGTGTGTGAATCTTTTGAGACTCCCTGAGTGTCTCGATCCACAAATGCATTTTTAACAGAAAGTATCTGTATCAATCAGATGTCTCTCTCCTTTCAGCCAATCACAAGAACGCTACTTTTCAGCATGAGCGTTGTACAGCTTAACTGACACATTGGACTGAAGAAGCAGTTGTCATCAGGTGGACATGGCGTCAGCACCTGGTTCTGCAAAGTGTAAATGAAACATTATCCGTTTTTTTCTTTGCTCTCTCTAGTTGGGAGTTTGCTGAGATAGGTGGATGTATGAAATGTGTAACCGAGTGTAACCCAGTCTCTACGCCCTGAGTGCTATCAGCTAACACTGAATCCACCAGAAAAGTGGCTAGTATTGCCGCCAAAAGTGTGTGCCATCACATCTGGTTTTATGTACCGAACCATCTCCATCCAGCCTGTGCAGCCATCAGACAGCGTTATTAACCATCAACCCTCTCCATCTGACAGCATGTCATCTTCTGTATTGTGTGAAACAGAAGTGTGTGCCTATATTTCATCTGCATCCAGCCTTGCTCATGTTATGTCAGTAAATGTTATTCATGTAATTATGACATTTTGGCATTCACTGAGTGGAGTGTAACACAATGAATATCACAGGTATTTTTTTATATCACCAATATAGCAGTGACAAAAATACATGACTGGGGTTTACATTTGTGTGCAAAATTAGCGCCATGAGTGTTTTTTTAAGCCACGGACATTAGTTGCTTATACAGAAAAAGGCTGTTATCATTTCTGTGAGCATGCAGCACACATGTTTCAGTGATTTCAAAACTAAAGCTACTTCACAGCTCCTATTATCTCTGCTGATGAAAAAAAATGGGCAGGCAGTAATTTGGGGCATGTGGTAATAAAGCGTAACTGTTTCATCCTGTCCTGTTGTCTTCGGTTCAGTAATCAACTACAGGACGTCAGTTCACAAACTTGCTTACTTGTTTTATTATCAACTGACAATCATGACTGACACAAAGAAGGTTCACATAACAGCTGTAACGGTGATATAATTCTGAAAATTCAACCTTTTGCAAATATATGATTATGCAGTCTGTGGAATCTGCTCATGTATATTTGACAAAATAATCTCATAATGTTAGAATACTGTATTTATGTTCTGTGAGTAACATATGTCTACAAAAGTCTACTGTGATGTCAATGCTGCATGCTCACAGAAATGATAACATCTTTCTGTATAAGCATCTGATGTCCGTGTGAAAAAAACACTCTCATGGTGCTAATTTTCACACACAAATGTAACCCCAGTCTATTTCCTTGTCACTGCTATGTTGGTGATATAAAAAATACCTGTGATATTCATTGTGTTCTCATATGGACTCACTCAGTGAATGAAGCCAAATAATGTCATAATTACATGCTAACATTTACTGACATTACGAGCAAGGCTGGATGCTCGATGTGAAATATAAACACACTTCTGCTCTCTGGTGAGTAATACCAGAGGTGGAGATGACAGCACCTGCTGTCGGAGATGAAGATTGATGGTTAACGCCTGGCTACTATGGAGATGGTTCTGTGTACATAGAGTGGCGTGCTTTATTTGAGTGGCTAAACTCCCATGATGCACCCAGTTCCTTTATATTGACAGCTTGCACATCAAGTGAAATGGTTGAGGACTGGCTGGTAAGGTTTTATCCTCTATGTAACACCTTGACCCAAGTTAGAGCAAAACTGCATTGAAGGACTGAAAGTAGTTCTTTTGACCCAGTGCTTCAGCTTTGACTTCACTGGTAAGGTTACCTGTAGTGATGAGGTGTCTAATGCCTGGATCACACCAGGCATTTTGCCACTGGGCACTGCCTCTGTCAACTCCATCTTGTCTCAGACAAGCTGTGCAGTGAACAGCCAGAACTCTGTAGATTCCAGAGGGCTGCCACTGAATAGTTTGTACAGCTGATTGATGAAGCCCAAAATAATTTTGGACAAGCTCGCTGCATGGACAACAATCAGATTTCAGGTGTGAGATGCACATGTGAGTATTTGGCTGAGGATTTTTTACTCAGCATGTGATCTTGCTCCTTTTACTTTTCCAGCCATGTTAGCTCCATTATCATAGCACTGACCTCTGCAATCAGCTATATCTATCCCATGTTGACTGGGATTGTTCCACCATTGTGACATTCCTCACCTGTCTTTTGAAAAGTCTTTAAATTCAAGGAAACGTTCATTTATTTCCCACCCTCAGGGGAAGTTTGACTGACATACCTCAGCAACAGTACATTTTGCTCCAAGTTTGACACATCTGGGGTTTCATCGCACATTATGGAATAGAATGTTATTTTTTGTCTTTCCTTCAAAATAGTGTTTAGGACATGCTGAGCACAAAGTTCAATGAATCCGTTTTGGCTGTCAGGTGAAAGATAATGAGCTTGAAGTCTCTTTCCCTGTTGACGGTGCTCTCTATTTTTTTGTAAATGGTCATTTAGGATGCTATCATACTTTGCAAACAGCTCAACTATGCCAAGAAAATCTCCATTTTCCGGCTCATTTAGTGTATTTGTGCTGCCCCTGAATGGCAGATTCCTGAAAGCTAAGAAAAGTGTTACATCCAGCAGTCGCTTCAGTCGTGCTTTGTTATTTTCAGTTTCTGTCTCCAGCAGTTTCTGTTGTTGGCTGTCAATTCCAGCAGTCTGGAAGACTGAATGTTGTAGGTTCTTCCATTTCCAATAACAATGCCTGTGTGCACAGTTTCTTTAGTGTTCTGGAAATCTCTCATAAAGCTTTTAGTATTTTATATTGGAAATGTTCATCCCTTCTGTGGAATTTAGTGCACTTGTTGACCTCTTCTCTACTTCAAAGGAGAACAGCAAGCAAGGGAGGCAAAATAGAGCCTGTTTTGAGCTGCTGTATTTTATCCAGTCCCTATCATTTTTTCCTGTCCATTGTGAGATGTTAAATATGTCAGATAGTGTGGGAATGGCCTTCCCTCTGCATCTACCTGCAATTCCCTTGCTCTCTCTGAGAATGGGGTTCATCTTGACATCACACGTATCACACTCACTCTGTCAGAGTCAGTCATTTTTGTTGGCCATAATTCTTGACTTATGACTCTTGATTCCTTACGGGACAAAGGGCCACGCTTGATGGTTGGGTTTTCTTACAGGATGGGGGTGTTAGCCCCATGCAAAACTCTCCTCTTTTATCCAGGCTTTAGACCGGCTGGGTGTTCCCCCAAAGGTTGCACCCAGGCGGATGTTCAGATCTGTGATCCTGATGATGAACTCTTGAGCTCATATCGGCCAACATCAACATGATGATGAAGATATTGGACATCCCTACTTATGTGTAATGTTATGACAGGAGGCAGAGCAGCAGCTGATTGGCTCTGCTGAGCAGACTGTGTGATGTGGACACATCTGATTGGATCCTAAAGAGTTTTTCTCTTCATTCTCTTCTTTATTCAGACTGATGAGCTGCAGTTTGTCAGAGATCAGCTGTTCTTCTTTAGCCTCAGCTCTGAAGTCCAACCCCTCCCATCTGAGACAGCTGGACCTGAGCAACAACAATCTTCATGATTCAGGAGTGAAGCTGCTGAAAGATCTTCAGAAGAGTCCAGACTGTAGACTGGAGATTCTGGAGTAAGTTCATGTTTTCTCTGTTTCTATTGTAGATCTTGTGTGTGTGATTATTAACTGAAGCATCTTCATGTCCAGATGTTTGACTGATCATATGTATGGATGCATGATGGTGGATTTATGCTGATATCTGATCTGCTGACAGTTCAACCTTCTTTGAGCTCCTCCTGATATATCTCCTCTCATCTTTTATAGTCAATCCGACCAAGTGTGTCCTGTAGGAGAACTGATGTGTTCCTCTGATTGTGACAGTCTGTTTGTTTTAGAAACAGGAAACAAGACAAACAACTTCTGATTCAACATCTAGATGAGCTCTAGAGCTCAAACCTCTTAAAAGCATTTCCAACATTGTATTTATTTTTTAAATGTGGGGGCATTTTGTGCCTTTATTGATAGGAGAGAGACAGTGGATAGGCTTGTGAAAGGGGGAGAGAGAGTAGGGGAAGACACTCTGCAAAGTGATCTGGCGGATTCAACCTGGACCGCAGAAGAGCTGGGTGCTAACCACTACACCAAACCAGCACCCCACATTGTATTTTTTTTTTTTTACCTTTGATTACTTTTAATTTTATTTTCTTCATTTCATTTCTCTGCAGATCAGGTGAATCTGAATTCAGAGCCAGGGTTGATTTCAGGGGTTGTTAACATTGTGAGGCAGTTTTCCACAGTTTGATAAGAACCCCTCCAACACTGTTCAATCAATCAATCAAATTTTATTTGTATAACACTTTTCATACAAAATTTTGTAGCACAAAGTGCTTCACACTAGCAACAGGACTTCTTCTAACCCTGGTAATGAAGCAAAATAGTGTAGCGCCCTTGTTACAATTACACTCATCACATCGTCTTGTGCACAGCCATCACGAGTCAGTTTCCACACCCACGATCCTTGAAGCACTAATCCCAACTCACCCATGCCCCGCGCCGTTCAAATTCTGATCCAGGAAATAGCACAACTGAGCATGTCCGGAGAGGCTGAGGGGAACAGTAAATGAGGAAGACGTCGGCATACTCGTATGTTGTTAACGTTGTGTCAGTCCGCCTCTCGTGCTCTGATCTATAGCCCTGTCGTGTATGCGTTCTAGTCTGTGGGGGGACGAAGAAGGATTGTACCTGAGGCATTATTTCTGTGAGGGAATTTCTGGAGCGCCTCATCCTCTTCCTTGTCTGGAGTCCATCAAGTTGGCAGGAATATCCACTCAGAACGACTGACAGACCGACCATAACCCGACTACGGTACCATGAGTGCCTTTTGAGTGTGTGTGTGAATTCTGAATGTCAGATATTGAACGGTGCAAAGATGCAAATCTGTTATTTACTAAACCCAAAACCAGTGAAGTTGGCACGTTGTGTAAATCGTAAATAAAAAACAGAATACAGTGATTTGCAAATCCTTTTCAACTTTTTCAGTTGAATACACAGCAAAGACGAGATATTTAATGTTGGAACTGAGAAACTTTATTTTCTTTTGCAAATAATCATCAACTTAGAATTTAATGGCAGCAACATATTGCAAAAAAGTTGGCAGAGGGGCATTTTTACCACTGGGTTACATCGCCTTTCCTTTTAACAACACTCAGTAAACGTTTGAGAACTGAGGAGACCAATTTTTGACGTTTTTTGGGTGGAATTCTTTCCCATTCTTGCTTGATGTACAGTTTAAATTGTTCAACAGTCCACATATGTTGCTCCAAAACCTGTATGTACCTTTCAACATTAATGGTGCCTTCACAGATGTGTAAGTTACCCATGCCTTGGGCACTAATACACCCCCATACCATCACAGATGCTGGCTTTTGAACTTTGCGCCTATAACAGTCGGGATGGTTCTTTTCCTCTTTGGTCCGGAGGACACGACGACCACAGTTTCCAAAAACAATTTGAAATGTGGACTGGTCAGACCACAGAACACTTTTCCACTTTGCATCAGTCCATCTTAGATGAGCTCGGGCCCAGCGAAGCCGGCGTCGTTTCTGGGTGTTGTTGATAAATGGCTTTGGCTTTGCATAGTAGAGTTTTAACTTGCACTTACAGATGTAGACGAACTGTAGTTACTGACAGTGGTTTTCTGAAGTGTTCCTGAGCCCATGTGGTGATATCCTTTACACAGTGATGCCGGTTTTTGATGCAGTACCGCCTGAGGGATCGAAGGTCACGGGCATTCAATGTTGGTTTTCGACCTTGCCACTTACGTGCAGTAATTTCTCCAGATTCTCTGAACCTTTTGATGATATTACGGACCGTAGATGATGAAATCCCTAAATTCCTTGCAATAGCTGGTTGAGAAATGTTGTTCTTAAACTGTTGGACAATTTGCTCACACATTTGTTCACAAAGTGGTGACCCTCGCCCCATCCTTGTTTGTGAATGACTGAACATTTCAGGGAAGCTGCTTTTATATCCAATCATGGCACCCACCTGTTCCCAATTAGCCTGTTCACCTGTGGGATGTTCCAAATAAGTGTTTGATGAGCATTCCTCAACTTTCTCAGTCTTTTTTGCCACTTGTGCCAGCTTTTTTGAAACATGTTGTTGGGATCAAATTCCAAATGAGCTAAAATGTGCAAAAAATAATAAAGTTTACCAGTTCGAACATTAAGTATTGAATTGAATTGAATTGATTTTATTTCGGTCATGTCAGCACACTTATTCATCATCACACGTTGTCAATAGATGATCACATTGTACATGTCCGAAAGGGAAGACGGAAGAAGCAGAGCTTATCTAGTCCCGTCCCCACTTCCTCAATATTTTGTCTCCTATTTTTTCACGTATCATCATATTATTATAAATTTGTATTCCATTTCCAGAAGTATGACATAATTCTTGATTGTCTTTTAGTGTCAATATGTGGCCTTTAATGTCCAATCCTTTGTTCGAAGTACGGCATAATTCATGAGTGTCTTTTTAAAGTTCCTTTATAGCATTTGATTGTCCATAGTTCCAGATTTTGTTTACTTCCGTTTTGACCGGAGGAGTGGATCCATTTTGAGACTGTCTGTCCCTCTGCAGGTAGTGGGATGATATACTGCTACCTCACGTGTCTTGCACTATTACTTCATTCACTATCATTGTTTTGGTACATTTGGTCTTTCCTACTGTCTCACAGACCAAATATACTCAAATGTTTACGTTTCAGCATCCGTCAGGTCTTGACAATTTTTATATGATACACAGTTAGATATTATCATCTTCATATCCGTCAAAAGTCATTTTGACAATTTTTTTCTTAAATATATTCATGGTACCGCTGCACCTGGTTTCTTCTTGTAAGCTGTTCCATTGATTGACTCCATTAACTGTGATAGTCATGGCTTTCAATGTGGTTCTTACTTTTCTCTTTTTAAATATCATTTCACCTCTGAAGTTGTGTCGTGTCTCTTTTTATGAACCGTGTTTGTAGATTCCTCGGTAGCTGACCGTGTGCAGCTTTGTACAATACCTGCACAGTCCTGTATTGTATTAGGTCATATAGTTTTAGGATCTTTGCCGTAATAAACAGCTGATTCGTGTGTGCTCTGTAGCTTGCGTGGTGAATAATTCTTACTGCTTTTTTCTGCAGTGTTAATATACTTTGAGTGTTCGTTTTGTAGGTATTCCCCATATCTCACTGCAGTATTGTATGTGCAGTGCCACCAGGGCCCAGTAAACTGTGAGAAGTGATTTCTGATTCAGCAGTTTTTGTGCCTTCCACAGTATTGAGACCATAGACTGTAAAAAACATGGACGCCATGTCGCTGGGCTCAAATTGAAGCCTCCACGAAAACTGCACCCCCTGGTGACTGGCTGCAGTATAGGTCAAATTTCCGTCTCCCCCATTCATCTGGACGGGCCGTAGTGTAACTTCAAAAAAATATTACACCCCTTACAAATATTTCTCCCATCTGTATGCTGTGGTGATATGAAAGTATTATTGGGCTGCGTGTTTTCCAAGTCCTCTTTTTTCTGAAAAGTGTCTTTTTTTTAAGTTATCAGACTTTAAAAATAACCCCGCGGTTACGCAGCTTCACAATGATTGTGTACGGCGTATGCTGCGGAGTGTTGCGACCGTTTACGACAGCTGCGTCCGGATTATGGCCCAAATTCTCTACTGGCTGCACAATGGCGGCGCCCTGACGGGGGATATTTAGGCTTCAAATCCGTTACATGGGAGAAGGCGGAGCCACGCTATCCAGTTCTTATAATACATCCATGATTGAGACACACCTAGCTATTTTTTTTTTGCGTATAAGATATATGAGGTTTCCAGTTTAACTTTTCATCAATAATTACTCCCAGAAATTTGAGTTCATTAACCCTTTGTATCTTGGTGCCGTTTATATCTACATTAGCATCACAGTCACTGTTTTTGTTGCCGAATAACATAAATTTTGTCTTGTCTAGGTTCAGAGATAATCTGTTTATATTGAACCAGATTTGTAGCTTGTTTAGCTCTTCGTTTGTCATAGTGATCAGCTGCTTCAGATTGTCTCCCAAGCAGAAAAGACTCGTATCATCTGCAAATAGTATGAATTTAAGAGTTTCAGATACCTTACATATATCATTCATATAAAGAGTAAATAACCCGGACCCATCTGGACCCAATACGGACTCTGCAAATATTGTTAAGGCACCTTGATTTTTTTTCTGCTAATTGGACGTATTGGTCTCTGCCATTGAGGTAGCTCCTGAGCCAGTCCAGCGCTATACCCCTTACGCCCAGCCTTTCTAGTTTATAACAAAGTATATTGTGATCAATTGCATCGAATGCTTTCTTTAGATCTAAAAATAAGTAAGTAAATAAATAAGTATCTTGTGTTTGCTGTGTATTTAATTGAATATAAGTTGAAAAGGATTTACAAATCACAGTATTCTGTTTTTATTTACAATTTACACATAGGCCTGGGCGATATGACAAAAACTGTTATCACGATATAAATTTTCTTATCATTCGATATCGATAATTATCACAATAATTATCAAATCATTTTTTCTTTGAAGGCTGATTTTTGCCCCTGAGTGAAAGTTGACAAAACCAGATGCTGCTTTTGTACTTTAACCAATCTTTAATGTCAGAACATGACAAACTACTGCACAGCATTTCACAAATATGAGGAACATTGCACAAAATTAAAAGTCAAAATGCAGAACATTGCACAAAATCTGAGGTAAACATGCAATCCTAAAAAATTAAATACAAACTAAATATAAATTATAAAAAAATATAAATTAAATATAACACTTTTTTAACACTCAGCAACATAAAGTCTTAAGGCAGCCATTCTCAACCTTGGGGTCACGACCCCAATTGGGGTCACGAGATGATTTCTGGGGGTCGCCAAATCATTTAGGAAAAATACAAATGTGCAAAATTAATGTGGCGTCCGACCGGACGATAAAGGACAACAAGTGATTGGTCTCAAACAGGCATTTTATTACTCAAAATCAATTACTGTGGCCGTAACTACACCAAAACAACAACACATACAGACGCAGCTCTCTCTACCCTGCCCCTCATCTCATCACTAACCACATCGGGCTATACCTTCCCACAACATATGCGTTCACAGACAGTCTGAAATCGCAGAACGTAAACTTAAACATTAGGCTACTTACTCTGTAAATATTAAATAACATAATTTCAAACAGAGAGTTGTTTTTTGTTGTTTTCTGCTTCATTGTCTGTTCAAAATTCATTGTAAAAACGGCATTTGTATGATCTGAACTGTGCGCATCAGATTCTGGTTAATGAAGCACAGCAGGGGGAAAAAAAGAGAGAAAAAAACACATGCGTTATTGTTTGCTAGCTAAAGCAAGATTGCTAACTGGAAGAATGGAGCGATGGCTTAAAAAACATGTTTCAGCCCAACACATTCAGCAGCAGCAGCAGGGGTCTCAAGATGAGCCATCAGAATTCTCACCCCCCACTAAACGTATGGCACTGGGGTCAACACCAGCGGCTGATCAATGTTCAAGGAGCCGTAAATATCAGCCCAACTTTTTAAAATACGGCTTCTCCTCAACAACAAAAAACAACATTGACTATCCACAGTGTGTCATTAGCTCCGAGGTGCTGGCCCACGAGAGCTTGAAGCCAGCAAAACTTAAAAGACATTTAGAGACAAAACACAGCAGCTTCAATGATGTCAATTGATTTTTTTCAGCACAGGGAGCAAGAACTAAGACGGCAAAAAACAGTGGTGAGCGAATATTCTACTGTCCCTGCTAAGGCCCTGGCAGCTTCATATGAGGTGGCATATCTGGTGGCTCAATCGAGAAAGGCTCACATGATCGCAGAGAGTCTCATCCGTCCCGCAGCTGTAGCGATGACAAGAGCAATGCATGGGGAGAAAATATCTAACACCCTTTTAACCATTCCCCTTTCAAATGACACCGTGGGGCGCCGCATTCAGGACATAGCAAATGACATTAAAGATCAACTGATTGACAGGGTGAGAAAGAGTGGAAGATTTTCCCTGAAAATTGATAAGTGCACAGATGTGTCAGGAGATGCACTAGACGGGACATTTTCAACAAGCTCGACTGTAACATACAAAAAGAAGGACTGACATGGGAGAGCTGTGTATCTGTGTGCACAGATGGAGCTGGGGCTATGCAGGGGGCAAGGAAAGGTTTGAGGGCCTGCGTGTTGGAGGTTGCCCCCCATGTGAAATTTCTACATGGTATGATCCACAGGGAAGCACTTGCTGGCAGGTGTCCCGAGCCAGAGCTTCGTGATGTTCTCCAATCATCAGTTAAGATGATTAATTTCATTAAATCACGGCCGCTACAGAGCAGGCTCTTTGCCACACTCTGTCATGAAATGGGATCAGACCACGAAGCACTTCTCTTTCACACAGAGGTTAGGTAGCTTTCACATGGCAGAGTTTTAACGAGGCTCTTTGAGCTGCACGAAGAGGTCCGCATATTTTTATCAGACTGTAGTTCTCCCCTTGCTGACTATCTGACTGACTCAAAGTGGGTCGCTAGGTCGCGGACAGTACCAAACGTTAAATTGGGGGTCGCGACTTTGAAAGGTTGACAACCACTGTCTTTTTTTTTTTTTTTAAATGTATTTTTTGGGGATTTTGTGCCTTTATTGATAGGAGAGAGACAGTGGATAGGCTTGTGAAAGGGGGAGAGAGAGCAGGGGAAGACACTCTGCAAACTGGTCACAGGCGGGATTCGAACCTGGACCGGCAGAAGCAAGAACATGGGGTGCTAACCACTACGCCAAACCAGCACCCGAGAACCACTGTCTTCAGGTGTCTGACCATGTCAACAAAATAAATGGACAAAGGAAAATGTTCAGTTTCAAAAATGTAATAAATAAACAAACAACACAGCCATTGCTTTAAAGGTTACGGGCCAGAAAAATAAGTCTGTCCACAGTATCGGGCTTTAATGCTGCTCTGTGACAGGTCACGATGTTCCCTCCTGTACTGAATACCCTCTCAGAGGGGGAGCTGGTTGCAGGGATACACAGGTAGCGCCTTGCTAGCTGGCTCACTCGTGGAAAGTTTTTTTCATACATTCTCCACCATTCTAGAGGTTCGGTTTCCCCGTCTGCATCTGGAGCTTTTAGGTCGCTCTCAAGCTCTGCCTCAACTGACTGCAAATCAGTGATTCCTGTGCTGCTGAGGTGTGGCTTCTTAAAAAAGCTGCCCAGTGACTTTTGCTGCTTCTTGGCAGGTAGCTGTGCTTGGTGCTTGGTCGGCACATGTTGTCGGCAAAGTTTGCAGTGCACGCCGCTCTGTTTTTTATCAGACTCTAAGTAGCCAAAATACCTCCAAACAACTGAAGATGAGGGGCCTCTCTTGTCTGCAATTCTTTCAGCATGCTTTGAGTGGGTAGGCTCGGTGTTATCCTCCGTCTCATCATCGCTCATTTAGGCTCGTCACCTTCTTCTGCGCTTGAATATTGGTCGGGAGCTAGCCTTCACGTCAAATTAGCGCCCCCCCTTTCTCTGGTGTTTGGGTTGTGTAATTACAGTTTAAATCTATCGACTTTTATTGAACGTTTTTATTATTTCTGTTAACAAAAATTATATTTCGATGATTATCGTTCTCGTTTTATCGCCCAGGCCTACTTACACAATGTGCCAACTTCACTGGTTTGGGGTTTTGTACCTTGTGTTGTATTGAGAGTGGGTCTGTGGTGCACCCACGTCGCTTGTTGTGTTTGTTTTTTTTTTCCTTGTTTGTCTTGCATATTGCATTAAATTTAATTTGAAAAATCTACTTTGCCTCGTTTTTCCTTCTGGTTGATTGCACACGATAATCTCCTGTTTTTGCTTTGCATGTCTGATTGATGACACTTGGCTTTGTTTTGTGCGGGTACTGAAAAGGTTTTCTTTATTTATTTGTCAGATGTGACTCTGACTGGCACCCCAGACTAACCCGTTTCAATAGCCTCAACTCTCCTTTTACAAGCCCAGATTCTCAGCCACAGCCTCCATGCTGCTCAGAAGTAAGCCATGTTGTTCATCAACTGAACAAAAACTCTGAGAAGTGGACAACAGAAATGCTGTTATGGAGGTACTACACAGGGAAGTCTGTGGGAGAGCCTGGAATTGAGTCAGGAGCAGATTGAAACACTGAGCCAGGGAAACAACTCACTTCAACAATCTGTCAACACACTGAGCAGCCAGATCACCTCCAGCATGGCAGATTAAAAGGAAATGGAAGTTACAATCTGGACTGACAATCACACAGCATGAGGGACAATCTGGTTTTTACCAGCAGCCCTGAACACTCCACAGCAGACCAGGATAAACAGACAGGATTTGATGACTCAGCAGCTCAAACTTCCCTCTGAGACAATCAGCACCATCACATTTCAGCACCTCCATCCAATGGGACAGAGAAACACCACCAACCCACCATGTCCAACAGTCACCAATGTGGACATTTGAAGCAGAAGCTCCAGGTTCAACAGCAGGGCAAACAGCTCAGATGAACAGACCATGGACTCAATGATCAGGATCTCAAAGACATCAGGAACCAGCACAAACAACTCCAACCCATCAGGAAAGAGGTGATGCTGGAAGGAGAGAAGGCAGTCATCTCTGTGGACAGACTTTAAATGGATGCTAGACCACCATGAGGACATGACCCTTTGACCCCTCTATAAACAGCCACCTCATGACCCCCCCCCCCCCCCCCCCTTGTTCCTCCCACCATGTCCTCGACAAAATAAAGTCACATTTTCCATCTGACCTCTCTTCATCTCTGTCTCTTCCACCTTCCCCTCCCTCTCCCCTGATGACATCCTCACTGTTGTCAGACTCATTTCAGACTTTAAATCCACATCAGCATGTTTCATATCTGGCTGTACTCAGTCTGAGCCTTTATCAGCACCAGACCCTCACAGACATTTGTTCTTCTGTGCTCCCTAAATGTGTTTTCAGCTCTTTGTTTGAACTCTGTTCTTCACCTGTTCATGTTTATCACAGTAGGATCTGAGTCAGTATGCAGACACACAGTCACATACAAATGGTCACTAACACACTCACACACACATCAGACATGTTGACCTTCATATGACCTCACTCAGATTCATAACCTGGAGCATCAGCAGGATTGTTCATCAGACAACGAAACACAAAAATTTAACCACCTGAACACACTACAGACAGACATTTGTGTTCTGTAAGAAAACATGTCTCTGATTCAGACCATGATAAATTAAAATCAGAACATTTCAGTCACATATTCTCAGACTGTTTCAATAAAAAACAAAGAGGGATGTCCTGACAAACTATAAAATCAGATTTGTCATCACCATGACCGAGACAGAGGGACACCACTGATGATGAGCTCTTGAGCTCAGATCTGCCAACACCAACATGATGATGAAGATATTGGACATCCCTACTCCTGTGTAATGTTATGACAGGAGGCAGAGCAGCAGCTGATTGGCTCTGCTGAGCAGACTGTGTGATGTGGACTCATCTGATTGGATCCTAAATAGTTTTTCTCTTCATTCTCTCTTCTTTATTCAGACTGGGGGACTGCAGTTTGTCAGAGATCAGCTGTTCTTCTTTAGCCTCAGCTCTGAAGTCCAACCCCTCCCATCTGAGACAGCTGGACCTGATGAACAACAAACTTCATGATTCAGGAGTGAAGCTGCTGTGTGATTTTCTGCAGAGTCCAAACTGTAGACTGGAGATTCTGCAGTAAGTTCATGTTTTCTCTGTTTCTATTGTAGATCTTGTGTGTGTGATTATTAACTGAAGCATCTTCATGTCCAGATGTTTGACTGATCATATGTAGCAGGGTTCCCACGCGTCCTGGAAAACCTGGAAAATGATCGACCAATTTTCCAGTCCTGGAAAAGATATGAAAAATGAGAAAAAATGTAAAATGTCCTGGAAAAGCTTGAATGGTCCTGGAAAATTATTTAGCTTCCCTCTGGCCCTCTGTGCATAGCCTAAATGTCTGTTCTCAGCTGACAAAATCGAGCTGCAGAGTTTCTCTGCCTCCAGCTGCCAAGTCGGCACAGCGCCTCACGTGACGCTGCCAGCCAATCAAATTTGCATGTATCCTCAGCGCAGTCCTGCTGCCCAGTGTTTCCTTTGTCTCTAGATTTACTAACTTTTCAGACCCCAGTGAGGACTCATTTTTCACCCAAGAAGTGCCCAAAACTAGCGACTCAGTTGAAGAGTGTTGCTGTTTTGTATCTGGAGAGTGAGATGGTTATCTCCTCTCTGTCTCTCCTGTTGAGTAACAGAGGAGCAGCACAGAGCTGTCGTGGGCTTTACGTTTATCAGGCTGCACGCTGTGAGATGAAACACCTCCGAGTGATTTCAGTAGAGCCGCAGCGATCATGAGAGGGACAGCTTCGAGATGGCAGCGGTTAACAGGTAGTCTGACTGGGCCACGTTTCACCTAAAATCTCACACTGTTCCAGAAAATATGTGAATGAATGGGAAACACTCACAAGGAATTCAGCTCCATTTAAGTGGTATATAGCATATGTGCATAGAGAGAAGAGATTAGCAACTTTTCATGCAGTTTTTAGCTAGCTACTTTCTAATTAAAGTGGCAGACAACTCCAAGTGAGATGCATACTGACCACAAGGAAGAAAAAGAGGGACAGTGAAAACTGAAGACTTGTCTGCTTTTTGAACTGCTTGCAGTTCTCTTTGCTCAGGCTGAACGCATAATTGAATGATATTCAACATAGCTAAATAAGAAATAAAGCAGCAATCAGTCCTTATTTTGTAACTTTCAAAAGAAACCCAATTTTTACATTAAGTTAAAATGTAGGCATAAACATCGGCACTTTGAGCCATAATATATGAGTAGATACAATAATGCAAGGTAAGGTGTATATATAAATATATCCATAAATATGTATATGTCTATCTATCTATCTATCTATCTATCTATCTATCTATCTATCTATCTATCTATCTGTCTATTGTATATATATATATATGTGTACATATATATATATATATATATATATATATATATATATATATATATATATATATATATATATATATATATATTTTACCAAACAGTACAAGCAAAAAAAACAAATTTAGTGCAGTGGACACATCCCTAAGTGTACAGAATGTGGCACTCCCCCATGGCTCCTACCTAAACTTTTCTTAGCCTAATCTGGTTGGCATGCCGGGCTCGAGGCGTCACCAAACCCAGACTACTGCAATCAGCCTGACTTGACCAACCACAATAACCTGAATCAAGCGCACCCCCTCCCCAGGGTTACCATCAATAAAGGAAAGAAATGAAAGAAACAAATGAGGAACCGAAGGAAGGACGACCTAGGTCAGCCCAGCAGGAACCTCCTACCTAAACCATGGAGAAACACCTCTAGCATGGCTTCTAGACACTCAGAAAATGTGAACACATGCACTTGCCCAAACAGAGAATCTCAGCAGAAAATTTTCTGTCACTTGCACTGGTTCTCAAAGAGGACGAGCCCCCATTTTGTCACAGCCTGGCTCGATAATGCGTGACAAAAAAGGGAGACCACTCACAATTTGCAAAGTTTTAACAAAAGTTTAATGGAATTGCCATGAAATTAATAAACTATATTTGATGGTTCAATTGAAATTCCCAAACAAACAGTCAAAGCAAACAAAGGACTGTCCCGTCTGCAGGCCATGGAGGAAAAGAAGAGAGTGAAGTCTGAAAGCAGGTCCTCTTTATAGCTTCCTGAGCCCAGCATGCTCAGGTGTGCCAAATTGGTGACTCAGGCAGACCCCTCCCCCACTACCTGAAACAGAGAGCACAGCCAGCAAAGAGGGGCAGAGCAGAGCAGAGAAGGCCTCTCTAGGCCGTAACAATGTACATATAGCTAGATATAGATATAGATATCAATCAATCAATCAATCAATCTTTATTTGTATAGCGCCAATTCATAACAAGTGTTATCTCAAGACACTTTACAATAGAGCATAAAGCTCTTCATTTTATGGATACACATATATGCATAGATACATATATACATATAAGATACACATATACATATATATACAAATATATACATCCAACACCCAACATGAATCCACATAGCCAATCATGAATCCCTCCATCATGGCGGCAAGAAAAAACCTTCTGTTAAGCAGCAGGAAATCTTGAATGTGGATCCCAGTCTCATGATGAACAGCAAATCCACACGATGCTGTGTCGGGTGTGAGGGCAAAGGAAGGGAGGTAAGAGGAGACAAGTGGACTAGAATGGTAACTAAAATTAGGGACAGGTTCATGTACCATCGACCTGTCGTCTGATTTATTAGAGGGTAGCCTCTTGAGATGCTACATCTCATTTTCAAGAGGGTCCTCATGTCTGAATGGTTGTGGTGATCATTTTCTAGAAGTACAATCTTAGATATTCTTACTGAAAATAAGAATTTATGGTAGTGACGAACTCATGGGTGCCCAGACCACAAGTGCATCCCAACCATATTTGTCTCCGTTAAGTTAGATATAAACTCAATAAAAAGTAATAAAACTAAAGCAAAATAAATTCTAGGCTACTTAAACGGTAAGTCAAATCTCTACATATAAAAAGTCAGAGCAAATAAAGATAGAAGAATTACTATAACTAAAGCATAAATTTATAATAGTAAGACACTACCCAAAAGCCAGACTTTACTTCACTCTGTCAAAAACTTTGGAAAACCTGCAGGAGAGTCTTAAACAGATTCATTAACTAAGGAACTATTTTGGAGGAACATTTTTATTTAAATGGCATTGCTTTGTTTTATGTTGACCTTTTTAAACTGCAAGTTAAAATTCAATTTGGAAGTATTTAGGCCAGTATGTTTTTTAAGGCAATTTGCCATTGATTTTTTTTAATACTTGAGAATGCAGGTATCAGATGTTTAAAAGCTACTGCATTAAACAGAGATGAAACAAAGGAAACAGTTTTGGTGATTATTAAAAACAAATGTATTCTGTAGAGAAAGTAAAGGAAAGAAAGGAGGAGAAAATGAAAAACTGAAGTGAGAATTGCCCAAACCAAAATTGTAACTTAAGTTGTTTATGTTTCACTGGAAGCTGTGGGTGTGATTGCGCTATTCTACTCCAAATTTGTCATAATTTCTATGAATGTAAGAGATTATTTCATATGCATGATAGCCATAGACTGCACATCTTGTAAACATAGCAGTGTGAATAAATGAACAAAAGGTATGGTCCAGCTGTAGAAGAGAATATTGCTGAACTAAGACAAATTTGTACAGAAGAATGGTCCAAAATTCCTCCTGACCGTTGTGCAGGTCTGATCTACAACTACAGGAAACGTTTGGTTGAGGTTGTTGCTGCCAAAGGAGGGTCAGTTGTTAAATCCAAAGGTTCACATACTTTTTCCACCCTGCACTGACTGGTTACATAGTGTGTTGAATAAAAACATGAAAACTTATATTTTTTTGTGTGGTATTAGTTTAAGCAGACTGTGTTTGTCTAGTGATGTGACTTAAATGAAGATCAGAACATATTTATGACCAATTTAAGCAGAAATCCAAGAAATCCCAAAGGGTTCACAAACTTTTTCATGCAACTGTATATCTCATCTTCTCTAGTAAATCAGACCAAGTGTGTCCTGTAGGAGAACTGATGTGTTCCTCTGATTGTGACAGTCTGTTTGTTTTAGAAACAGGAAACAAGACAAACAACATCTGATTCAACAATAAATGACAGATATTCATTCATTCATTTTCTATACCCGGCTATCCCTTTCGGGGTTGCGGGGTGCTGGAGCTTATCCCAGCTGTCATCGGGCGAGAGGACGGGTACACCCTGAACCGGTCGGCAGTCGATCACAGGGCCACATAGAGAGACAGACAACCAGTCACGCTCACACTCATACTGAAGGGCTATTTTAGAGTCACAAATTAACCTAATGAACATGTTTTTGGTCTGTGGGAGGAAACCGGAGTGCCCAGAGAGAACCCACACATGCACAAGAAGAACATTTCACACAGATAGGCCCTCTTGACCCGGGATTGAACCAGGAACCTTCTTGCTGTGAGGCACGCGCTCTACCAGCTGTGCCACCGTGCCTCTGTAAATGTCAGATGTTTTCTTTTCAAATTGACGTTCATTCATGGAACCTGAAGGTCATTTCTTCTTCATATATGCATTTAATGTCAGATTTGATTTTCACAGCAGAGTTAAACTTCTTCAGATGTACTAATAATGATGTTGAAGTATGGTGAACAAAAATGACATAAGGATAAACAAAAAAGATGTAAATAAATTTAAAAATAAATCATTAAATTCATAAATACATGAAAAAAATGTACATATAAATATATTTAATTATATTTATATATTATAAATTCCTGTCATTTTACATTTTTTAATTGATTTATGCATTTCTGCATTTTTTTTTTATTTCCACAATTATTTATTTTATCCTGTATTTCTAAAATTATTGATTTATTTATTTTTGGTCACCTATGTTAATAAGGTAGGCGGTCCTACCTCAGTCTGAGGCCTGATTGGTTCCATCGGTGTGATCTGATCTCTCAGTGCTGTCTTGACTTGACTGGTACCAAAGAGCTGTTTCAGCTCCTTAACCGTCTGTGCAGGTACACAGGTTAGCCTTTAGCTGGCTAGCAGCCTGTTAGCCGCTGTAGTTCTGTAGTCCTGTGATGGAAAGTTTTTTAGGAGCCATTGATTTAAGATCATTGGTGATCATCTTTGAAAACAAAGCACCCACAGACTATCTAGAGTTTGGTCTTGAAGGATGATGGAGGACTGACTTGAGCTCACTGCTGATATGGATATTATAATGACTTCAGATCTGTTAGCAAACTGCTTTACCACCTGACATGACTGCTCTGTAATGGCTCATGTTTGTTTTGTTGCTTTAACCTGGTATTTTTGTTACACCATATTATATTGTCAGAATGAATTTAGAGCTAAATGACAACAGTGGTGTGTTTACTTTGATAATATGGCTCATCAACAAAAATAACAGTTCATGTTAGCCAGCAGATGATGTATTAAAGTAAGAGAGTTGATCAAACCATGGGCTGGAAAAGCTTCATAAAATGTTTGAAACAACATCACAGGTGAGCTCAGAGCTAAAGATGCAGCAGCAGCTCTCCCTCTGCTGCAGGTCACACAGAGGTCATGGGAGGAGCACACATGATGAAAGCTGACAATGTGAAAGAAATAATCATTTAAAAATACATTTGTTTGCAGGTAGTGCTAAAACATGCAGAAATAACATGAATGAATTAGAGTTTTATTGAAGATAAAGGAGGAGTTTTTGTCATTTCTGTATTTAGCATCACAAAATGTTCCTGTCAGAAACCTCCCGTCCACTGGGTGTCTGGGTGTAACGCTGCACAGCGGAGCAGGCTGTGGAGATGGGTGAGGCGCGTTTACACCTGCACAACAACAGGACAAACAGAAATGAAAGTGGCCTGTCTGGTTGGTTAATTCAGTTAAAGTTTATAAAGTAGAAGATATATCCACTGGAAGTCATTGCATGTAGTGATGAATGCCAAGCTAGCTAGCTGGTGTCATCAATCATGGGATTACAAATCGTTTGCTTCTGTCTGCTTCACAGACTCGACCAATCTGGCTTTAGACTGAGGTAGGACTGCCTACCTTATTAAAGGTTTAGTCAGTGATGTGGGAGAAAACGAGTGAAGAGGTTGTTGATA
The DNA here is from genome assembly GCA_036419115.1 of Scarus forsteni. Classification (NCBI taxonomy): domain Eukaryota; kingdom Metazoa; phylum Chordata; class Actinopteri; order Labriformes; family Labridae; genus Scarus; species Scarus forsteni. The sequence continues at coordinate 479,118 of JAZDUH010000029.1, read as the reverse complement.
AACAAATTTAGATTCGCCTCCCTAAAGCTGATGGACGTGCATCGTAATGGAAAAGGCCATCGAAACTGCGCAGCTGACCAATGTAGCTAAGCTAACCCCGATTCATCAGACAACTCAACTGACATTATTGATGACATCACAACAACAGTACAAGATGAATGTCCGACGGCTGTTACTGTTATGTGAAGCACCACAAAGCTAATGTTGCTTACCTATCCAGCAGAAAGACGGCGACATCCGCATGTGCTTTCAGGTCTTTCAATTGGCGGAGTTCCCTCCACCGTCGGAAAGCAACACCAATATTGACCCAGGTCTTCGCTCTTTCATGGTCATAGCCCTTCTTTTTCACTTTTCACTCCTCTGACCTTTTTCTTTCGGGCTGTTTTTCAGCCATTGCTACTGCACATATTGAATCTTTCTTAGGCTAACTTTGCATGCTACGCAACCTTGCTCTGTCTGATCTGCATAAGTATGATCGCCCCCTGGATGTGGGGGGGTTCTCTCTCTCTCTACTCTGTTTTGGTGACTCGGCCCGAGCCACAGTATTTACCTGCTGAAATTCAGAGCCAAGGCTGTGTATTGACTTATTTTCAATATGCTGTCAGTGGTGACATCTTGTGGATGGAGAGGAGAAATACGGTGATTTTGACAAATAGTGCATTAGATTAGGAGATTAGAAGATCGCTGACTACACCTTTAACGTCCGTGCACAAAAATTCATAAACAAATAAATTAAGAAATGTAACACAGGAACTAAGAAAGAAAGAAATGTCAAATTAATACATTAAAAAATCATATTTGAATAAATAAATAAATGTGGAAATGTATTTGAAAAATGTATGAATAAATAAATGTAGAAGTACAGAAATGCATAAATTAATGGTGCAATATGTAGAATTTGGCATTTTAGCGACATCTAGTGTTCAAATTATAGAATGAACCCAACCGTAGCCAAGACGCCAACAATCCTGTGAGGACCAAAAAGGATCCTGAACATGGCATCATTTACTAAAGTGGCAAGGTTTGTAACCATTATTTTTATAGATTATAGATCAGTTATTAGCTGCCGATTGTAGGTTTTCTAAACTTGTAGTAAGGCAAGTTTATTTGTAGAGCACAATTCATACACAAGGCAATTCAAAGTGCTTTACAGAACAAGAAAAATGCATTAAAATCACAACACTAAATAAAATCAACATTAATCATTATAAAATAACTTTAAAGAGAAGAATGCAGATAAGATCCTTTCAGTCATATGCACAGTTAAACAGCTCTTTTAAGCCTAGATTTGAACATTGTCAGAGCAGAGGTCTGTCTGACATCTTCAGAAAGACTGTTCCAGATTTAGGCTGCATTAAACTGGAACCCTGATTACCCTGATAAGGACTTTGCCTAAGAACGGCAGATTTGAGATGGGCTGGTAGTTGTTCAGTACTGTGGCATCAAGACTGCTCTTCTTGAGGAGAGGCTTTATGACCGCAGTTTTCAAGGCCTTTGGGAATGTTCCAGATTGTAGTGACATGTTAACTATCTGAGTGAGTGGAGGTAACAAACTGCTCAGCACAGACTTCAGAAATCTAGTGGGTAACACATCGAGGCAGCATGTGGATGAACTCAGACTGGTGATGATCTCTTGGACAGTTTTGTCAGTTACAGGTGCAAAATTAGTCAGCTCGAAGTGTTTAGGTGGCCGCAGGGTTGTTATTAGGGGTGTTAATCACCAGTTTCATGACGATACGATACGATATCGATTCTTTGGACAATGATACGATATTTGCCGATATCACAAAGTCTGTCCCGATTCGATTTTAATACGATACGATTCAGGGGCCTTTGATCCATTTAAGACGATATTATGTCCTCACTGAACACAATCAGCTACATTTAAAATGTGGAACGATGTGCTGACCTTTGGGTATGATAGTTTATAGAGGATTATAACCATCTCTATGATCTAATCATGTTTAAAATTAAAACAGGTTTAATTCAGGTAAGATGCTTTTTTGCCCCCACTATTACCTTATGCCTCTTATTGTTCCATTGTAATGTTTGTTTATTATATCAAGTAATGATGCAACACTTTAATAAAAACTATTGAATTATTCTTTAAATTTCATTATATTGACCTCCAACATTTGACCATGCTCTAACAAACCAAAAATGTGTAGTTTGATTTTAATTACATCCAAACATTTCTCATGTTCAAAATAAGAGCTATTAATTTAACTAACTTAACATTGATGACTTTGTTTTATTGTGATGCCTGGTAACCACAGATTGTTTGTCAATGTGATCAGACTTTAACTGTTTAATGGTCAGTGTGGAGGAGGAATGACACTAAGCTGTTTCTGTTTTACTTTCTAACTATGAAATTTCTTTCATCAGTGCACTACAAAATCAAATGAGATAACTCACTGCAGTCGTGTGATAACGCTCTCCTGTCGTGCGTGCAGCATCCTCTGCTGTCAGGTCGACCGTATTTTACCCAGATACATCAGAGCTATTTTCTGATATGTCCAATATGTCTGGCTCCCGTTTAGCTCTGTGATGCTATCAGCGTCTTGCTACACGTTCGCCTACAGCGGTGTTACTCAGTGGGCACTTCACAATACATTTTACAGCAGGAGAAATATCAGGTGTGGTGTGTCAGAGAGTGAAAAGGTTCAAATGTGTGTCTCATATGCTACGTGTAAGACTTGAGAGGAAACTTCAGAATCACGCGCGGTTGGCTGGAAACGGACACGCATGTTCGGTCGGGATTTCAAAATAAAGGTCATTAAAGACCACGATGTTCATCGATGTTTCGACTTTCCATCGATGTGATTTGATCATTGCTTAATCAATCGATGTATTGATCTATATCGATGGATCATTACATCCCTAGTTGTTATTGGTGCTGTGGAATTGATGGAATTTTTAATGGTCTGAACCTTGTTGCAAAAGAAGACTGCAAACTCATTACACTTCTATGTAGCAAAGAGATTAGAATATCTAATGGCAGGATCTGAGCTGGAGGGTTTGTAAATCTGTTTACTGTTGCAAATAAGACACGCGAGTTTTTACTGCAGTTTCCAATAATTTCAGGAAAGTACATCTCTCTTGTTCTACATACGATCTGATTGAACATGTACAACTTTTCTTTATAAATTTTATAATGAAAATGGAGCTTTGACTTTCACCATTTCCGCTCGGCCCTCCGGCACTCCCTTTTCTGTGCCCTGACCGAGTCGTCATTCCTCCATGGCGACTTCTGCTTATCTTTAACCATTTTAACTTCCACAGGGGCAATGGTGTCCAGAACATTCAGAACACTTGAAGTAACAGAGCTCAACAAGTCATCAACATTAGAAAATGAGACATTTTCAAAGTTAATCACTTCCATGAACAGAGCACCTGTGCTGTTATTTATGTGTCTCCTCTGTACTACTGCAGGACCAGCCGGTGGTTTGCTTTTCCTTTCCCTGTGGGGCAAAGCCAATGTAATTAAAATGAACTGTGTGCCTAAATTTAACTATCTTCTTCAGACACTCCCTATTAAGATACCACTAAAATACTTTAAACAATTTGATAGACCATGTAATAAATTTCTATGGAATGACAAACGCCCGAGGCTAAATCCAAAAAAATTATCAGGCACATGATCCACTGGGCTTTGCCACCGGAGAGAGCCCCTCCATGGTTTGACCTTGAGAAATTTCTGAGCAGACCACTCCCCCCTCTACACCACCTCACCATTAAACCCTCATCAGAGGCGCAAGCTCACCCCATTTTCTCACATATTCAGTGGTTGTGGAAAAGGATGGCCTTTATACACAATTTTAATCCCTATCTTCACTCTCAAGCCTCCATCTGGCTCAATCCTAAACTTTGCTTGGGGAAGTCATCTTTCTTCTGGAAACAATGGGCGGACAAAGGAATCCTGGTCCTTGGGGACTTATATGAAGGAGACACACTAAAGTCCTTTAATTGTTTAAAAACACAGTTTCACTTACCACAGAATCAGTTCTGGAAATATTTACAACTCAGACATCTATTAATCCACACCTTTGGCTCTGTCACAACACCGCCCCCTACTTTAAGCTTCCTATCACAAATAAAAGAGGTTTTGGGCAAAGGACACGAGGCCTCTCTCTATTATGCAATGCTTATGAAATCATTAGATAAAGGCAGATCAACATTAAGATCATCTTGGGAGGCAGACCTTAGTGTAAAATATACAGAGGAAGAATGGAACAAGATTCTATGTAACACTAAAAAGATGTCCCGGGAACTTAAAACCAGACTTGTTCAGTTTAAGATTTCGAACAGAGTGTATTGGACTCCGTCAAGACTTTATAGAGTGAAATTAGTACAAACCCCAGAGTGCTGGAGATGCAATAACAAACAAAGCACATTAATTCATATGTTATGGAGTTGTCCCAGGATACAGGACTTTTGGTCTGACATCCACAGAAATTTAGTTCATATTATTAAGCACAACATTCCCTTTTGTCCAGGTTTGTTTATCCTCGGGGACCCAATGCTCCTTGGGGAACTTCCTCCCCCTGAGGCAGAGTGGGTACAAACAGCAATAATGTTAGAGCATAAGCTAATTGTGTTGGGATGGAAGGCTCCCTCTGCCCCATCGGTTAACCTCTGGCACAATCACTTAGGTAGACTAGCTGCTATGGAGGGTTTATCATTTAGACTTATAAACAGAATAGAATTCTATAATTTGAGGTGGAAACGATATTTGTGTAGTATTAATGATGCAAACTGAGGTGTGGGAGATTGACGAAGCTTTTCAAACTTTATCAGCAACAGATTTTTGGTACCCCGTCTCCCCAGGGCCTATATAGATAAGAAATCTGTTTACCTGTACCATGTCATACTGGTGTGTCCATTGTTGCCAAGCTTTGATTTTAACCTTTGTTAAATAATCTATTGTTTTGTTCTGTTTTCTTTTTGTTTAAGTCTTATGTTTTTCTTTTTCCTTTTCCCTTTCTTTACTAGTTTTTGGTGTAAAATATCTTTCTTTTATTTGGTGTAAAATTGCTAAATAATTGATAAAATAATTGTTCTAAATGTAACAAAATGTCAATAAAATGTTCATAAAAAAAAAAATCATAATGAACATGGAGTTTTGACTTTTGGCATTTCCGCTCGGCCCTCCAGCACTCCCTTTTCTGTGCCCTGACCGAGTCGTCATTCCTCCATGGTGACTTCTGCATATCTTTAACCATTTTAACTTTCACAGGGACAGTGGTGTCCAGAACATTCAAAACACTTGAAGTAACAGAGCTCAACAAATCATCAACATTAGAAAATGAGACATTTTCAAAGTTAATCACTTCCATGAACAGAGCACCTGTGCTGTTATTTATGTGTCTCCTCTCTCTCTATAGGACCAGCCTTGTGGGAGAAACAGACAGGTCAAAGAAGACACAGAAATGATCAGACACAACATCAACCACACTGACATTTGAAATATTAACCCTTTTGTAATGAGCAGGTCCAGAGTGTGCTGTGCTCTGTTATGATCACACACATGCTAGTCAGGCCAAAGGTTTCAAGGACAGCACTGAGCTCTTTAGCATTTCTGTCACAGACATTATCCACATGTATATTAAAATCACCTGTAATGACCAAACTATCAAAATCAGTGCATACAACTGAAAGCATCTCGGTAAAATCATCAATAAAATTTTTATAGTGTTGCGGGGGCTTGTATAGGACTATATGTATGATAGTCTTAGCTCCATTTGAAAGGACACATACTCAAATGATGAGAACACTCCAAATGACAACCTGTGTGTAACCATATGATCTCTAAATACTGCACAGACACCTCCACCCTTTTTGTTTTCTCGTGTTTCAGATTCAAATTTGAAGTTAACACAAACATTAGCGCATTAAAGCTAATCAGATCAAGCCTGATGAGGATTCAGTGAAATAAGGTAAAGAAGAGATAAATATTGGATAAGCTTGGATAATACTGATGAGATTTCATATGAACAAGAGGACATTGAGAAGGTTTCTGAGGAGTATTATAGGAAGTTGTACTCACAGCCTTTGTCAGTAGGCGGAGAGCATCTGACAGACTTCTTAGATTAGACCTACCAGCAATAGGCACAAAACAGAATGAGATGTTGACTTCAGAAATAACAATAAAAGAGATAGAAAGGTCAATTAGTCAGGCAAAATTAGAGAAATCACCCAGAGCTGATGAGTTTGGGGCCTCATTTTATAAAACTTTCATAGAGGAGTTAATCCCATTACTTCAAGAATCTTTCACCTTTACTCTCAGGTCAGGCAGGATCCCTCCTTCAAGGAATAAAACCATCATCTCCATTGTTCCAAAGGATGGGAAAGATTAAGAATACTGTGGTAATTACAGACCCATATCTCTTTTTAATGTGGATTACGAACATTGCAACTCTATTATAGCTGAGAGATAAGAGATATTTATGCAGGATCTGATGGATGAGGACTAATGTGGGTTTATCAAAGGAAGGCAAACACGAGATAGTTTTAGAAGGAGCTTACATGTTATAGAAAACATTCAAAAGGAGGGGGAAGCACAGTCTTGGTGAGCATAGATGCTGAAAAGGCTTTTGACTTTGTAAATTGGAATTTTTCTGTAGTGTATTGGAAAAATTTGGATTCAATGAACAATCTGTCAATTGTATGAGATCAATGTATCAGGAGCCAAAGGCAAGGATTAAAATAAATGTCAGTTTGATAAAACCTTTTAGTTTAGAAAAGGAGACTAGACAAGGATGTAGCCTCTCTACGAGTCTTTTTGCTCTGTTTTTTGAGCCCAAATGATTAGACAAGAGGAAAAAGTGAAAGGGGTGAAGACAGGAGGGGAGGAACATAAAATAGGATTATTTGCTGATGACATGTTGTTCTATTTAAAGTATCCTAACGAAAACTTCCCCAAAACAATGGGATTGTTAGAATCCTATGGAGAATATTCAGGATATAGAATTAATGTCACAAAACACAGATTTTGACAATAAATTATTCCTCATCACAAGAGATTAAAAATAGGTACAAGCTCAAATAGAATGCTTAATCGATTAAATACTTGGGTGTAAACATCATAAAAGGAATAGATAAGTTATATGATGCAACTTATACTAAAATAAACCAAGAAATAAGGAGGGACCTGGAGAGATGGTCAGCTTTGTGTTTGGATTTCAGCTCAAGAATAGAGACAATAAAAATGAATGTTCTACCAAGACTTTTAGATTTATTTCAGTCTTTGCCTGAGATAATTCCACATAAACAGTTGATAGAATTAGATAAATGGATATCAAGATTTATATGGGAGGAAAGAAACCGAGGATCTGGTACACAACCCTTCAGCTCCCTAAAGAGAAGGGCAGTCTGGCTTTACAAAGTCTTTAAGAATATTTCTGTGCAGCACAAATCAGACCTCTGATATATTGGTGCAATGATGAATTTGTTGTGAGATGGAAAACTATACAACTTGGTATTACTGACATGGAGGTATGAAACTTAATAGCACACAAAGGACTGATGAAAAAGTAGGTAGCCAGCTGGATATAAAAACCAAAACCACAGTTTAGAATATGGAACACAGAAGTTAAAAGGTATAAGATGGAGAAAGAGATCTGGATGTTGAGTTGGTTTGCGTTTGATTCCAGGTTTATACCAGGGACAGTTGATAAAGGTTTTAAGCAATGGGCAAACAAGGGAATAACAGCAATATGCACCATAGTGAAACAGGGTAAGCTGCAGAGTTTTGAGAAGTTAAGGAACAAATTTGGACTAAATGAAAATGAAGGATATCGTTATCTACAGATAAAGGATTATTTTGAAAAGGAGATAAAAACCAACACTGATAATGTGATTATTGGGCTATTTCAGAGAGCCTATGAGAAGAAAAAGAGTAGAGTTATCCCACTTTTTTATTCAAATTTAATGTCATCTAGGGACTCTTCCTCACTGTGTATTAAAGAAAAATGTGAAAAAGAGATGAAAGAACAAATAACAGAAGAGGAATGGTTACCTCCGCCAAGGAGGTTATGTTTTCGGGAGAGTTTGTCTGTCTGTCTGTCTGTGAACAAAATAACTCAAAAAGTTATGGATGGATTTTGATGAAATTTTCAGGAAATGTTCAGCATGGAAAAAGGAAGAACTGATTCGATTTTGGTGTTGATCCGGATCACCGTCTGGATCTGCCATGACAAAAATTTCACTACTATTTAACTACTGAGCTAAAATAGATATCATTATGAATCCAATTGCTAATGGTATGTTTTCATGGTCAAGGAATCTAAATATTTAGATGAAGTAAAGGTAGGACTAATATTTATTTATAAAAATCACAATATGGGAGAAGACTGTGGTGCTGGTGGAGGTCTGTGCTCTCCAAGTGCTTTTCTAGTTTATCATGTGTAATGGCAGTGCACGGCCACTAGCTTCAGAATTTGGAGAAAGTTTAACAGGAAAAATATTGTCAGATTTTTTAATAACTCCAAAGATTAGGAGGAAATTGGTATCTACACAGCAGCTGTGCTGGAGATCATGTGAACACGTTGATGCACACACACACATGTTCTGGTCATGCCCAAAATTAAAAGGGTATTGGGAAGAAATATGGCAAAGTTTGCAAAAAAATATTAGATTATCAGATACCCAAAACATGTAAGATCTTGTGTTTGGGGAATTTGTCATATGATATGATACAAGAGAAGGATGAGTATCTTGTTAAATACTATTATCATCAAGTAAAAAAGGAATCACCAGAATGTGGTACAAAGTAGAACCAGTGACTGTGGAGCAGAGGGTGTGCACTGTCGACGAAATATTTGTAATGGAGAAACTCAAACACAAATTAAGATGACAGGAATCACAATTTGTGGAAAAGTGTGAACAATGGACAAAGAGGACAGCAGCACTCTCTCTGGACAATAAGGACATTGATGTGATGAGGATGGATAAATGAGATGGAATTTGCTCTGCCCTGATACTGTAAGTGTTACAAAAATAAAGTCCAATAAAACCATGAATAAAAACAACAACAAAGAAATACAGAAATAAAGAAATAATTGTGGTAAACGATTAATAAATGTTTGACGAAATAAATAAATATGCAAATGTATAAATACAAATATGTAGAAAAATAGAAATACATAAAATAAATGAATGTGAAATACAGGAAAAGCCCTTTTTATTACCAAAATATATTTATATCTTTATTTTTTCACATATTAATTAATCAATTTATTTATCCTTGTGTCATTTTTTGTCCTCCATGTTGAAGATGACGTCCTTCTTGGTATAAATAAAAATGTGTGTGCCTGGAGCTCCACATGTCAGCTGGTGTGTCCAAACGGACTTGAAGCAGTTTGCTGCTCTTACTAACGTTGTTCCTCAGGTTCAGATTCTTGCTCGTGTTGTTCTGACTCTCAGATGGTCGTGGCTCTGGACAAAAGCGTCTGCTGAATGACTTTGAAACATTTCAACAAACTTTAAGACTTAATGAGCAGACAGTGACAGGTATATAATGATGTGTTCAATGACAGCTCAGAAAAATGATGATTAGACAAATATAGAACATTTCATCATGGTGTGTTCAAATGTTGACGACAACAGGAAAATTGAGTTCCTGACCAAAGATCGAGGATGTTTGTGGAAATATGTTTTTATGTTCTTTATCAAATTGTTTTATTTCCTCATTTATTTCCTTATAGCGTAAAATAAATAAATGTTTTTGGAGCTAAACTGGACCATGTGACAGCAGACTGTGACTGTGAGCTCAGATTGAAGTGTTTAGATGTGAAGGTTTGATCCTGACAGAAAAATCTGAGCTCTGCTGTTTACACTTTAGAGAAACAGGAGGAACGGATCAAGACGTGTGTGAAAGCAGCTGAGACAAACTGAAGTACAGGAGGCAGAGCAGCAGCTGATTGGCTCTGCTGAGCAGACTGTGTGATGCGGACACATCTGATTGGATCCTAAATAGTTTTTCTCTTCATTCTCTCTTCTTTATTCAGACTGTGGGACTGCAGTTTGTCAGAGATCAGCTGTTCTTCTTTAGCCTCAGCTCTGAAGTCCAACCCCTCCCATCTGAGACAGCTGAACCTGAGCTTCAACAAAGATCTTCATGATTCAGGAGTGAAGCTGCTGTGTGATTTTCTGCAGAGTCCAAACTGTAGACTGGAGATTCTGGAGTAAGTTCATGTTTTCTCTGTTTCTATTGTAGATCTTGTGTGTGTGATTATTAACTGAAGCATCTTCATGTCCAGATGTTTGACTGATCATATGTAGGGATGCATGATGGTGGATTTTTGCTGATATCTGATCTGCTGACAGTTCAACCTTCTTTGAGCTCCTCCTGATATATCTCCACTCATCTTCTCTAGTAAATCAGACCAAGTGTGTCCTGTAGGAGAACTGATGTGTTCCTCTGATTGTGACAGTCTGTTTGTTTTAGAAACAGGAAACAAGACAAACAACATCTGATTCAACAATAAATGACAGATGTATTCTTTTCAAATACAGACATTTATTCATGAAAACTGAAGGTCATTTCTTCTTCACATGTTCATTTAATGTCAGATTTAATTTTCACAACAGAGTTAAACTTCTTCAGATGTTCAAACAGTGATGATGATAAAGTATGGGGAAGAAAAAATAAGATCAGGATAAATAAATAAATAAATAATTAATGATAAAAATAAATTATTAAATGCAAAAACATGAAAAAATAAATTTATAAATATATTTCATTATTAAAAAGGTCTTTTTTGTGTTTTTGCATTTATTCATTGATGCATTTCTATTTTTATCTATTTATTCATGTATTTCTTTATTCCTGCATTTATTTATAAATTACCACATTAATGTTCTTATTTATTCCTGTATTTCTAAATTCAATTATTTTATTATTTATTTATTTGTGGTCACCTATGTTAATAAGGTAGGCGGTCCTACCTCAGTCTGAGGCCTGATTGGTTACATCGGTGTGATCAGATCTCTCAGTGCTGTCTTGACTTGACTGGTACCAAAGAGCTGTTTCAGCTCCTTAACCGTCTGTGCTGGTACACAGGTTAGCCTTTAGCTGGCTAGCAGCCTGTTAGCCGCTATAGTTCTGTAGGAAATATACAGTTGTAAATTAATTTGATAAATTCTTGAAAGAAGTGGCTCCTATTCTCGCAAATAGATTGATAAATAAATCCAAAATCAACAGAAAATGAGACTATGAGCCATTCTGTCAGAGGTTATGTTAACAGTATTTTTCTTGGTAAAGCAGAAAAGGTAGACATCCTGAAAACTGTAAAAAATGTGCAAGTAAGAATCAACTGACTGTGAAAGCATTGACATGATACTGAATAAGACGATAATAGAATTTGCTATTAAATGAATTCTATATAAATGTAATCTGTCCTTTTCAACAGGAGTATTTCCTGATGAGATGAAAACTGCCAATGTGATTCCACTTCATCAGAGTGGAGATTAACTTTGTTTCTACACTTCAGACCAGTGTTCCTGCTTTCCACAGTTTTAAAAAACAACAACAACAAAAAAATATTTGTTGCCAGGTTAGATGCATTTCTTGACAAATACAGTGTTTTATCAGGGGGGTTGGACTGAGGGCAAATGGATTTAACTAAATAAATATGCACAGAAACTGACCAGAAAAATCATTTTTAGCATCTTTGTTGATCTTGACACCATAGATCAGACTATACTTCTTTAAAACTTGGTAACTTTGGTATTAGAAAACTGCACTCAAAGAACAAGTTATTAAAAAAAAGAAAACAATTATTTCAGATAAATAATATAAAATTGAATGTAAAAAACATCACCCGTTGGGTACCTCAGGGGTCAGTCCTAGAACCCAAACTATTTTGTTTGTATGTAAATGGTGTTGTTTATGTTTCTTAATTTCTTGATGGATTTTTTACAGATGATACCACCTGGAAAAAATAAAAACAAGTACTGGATGTGGTCAAAATAGAATTAATAAAATAAAAGAATGGTCTGATATTAATCAATAATTATCGAAACTTAAAAATATATACTTACTGATTTTTAGTAATAAAGGGAAAAACCTTAATGCTCCAATACACACCACTTGGCTAAAAAAAACAACCAAAATAACCATTTGAATTTAATTAAACAGACAGGGACTAGCCTCCTATTGGATAATTACTGCATGTGTGATTATTTTTCAGCTGGAGACATGTTATTGAACTCCAGCTGATGTAATGAGCAGCTTCTCATTTCTTCAACAACCATGTCAAAGACACATCCTGTGGTCGTGGAAAAGATGTTAGTCTGTTTAAGAAGGGTCAAATCATTGGCATCAAGCAGAGAAACATCTAAGGAGATTGAAGAAACTACTAAAACTGGGTTAAGAACTGTCCAACACATTATTAAAAACTGAAGGATAGTGAGGAACCATCGTCTTCAAGGAAGAAATGTGGTCAGAATAAAATCCTGAATGATGGTGATCGGTGAATCACTTAAACGTTTGGCCAAATCAAATCAAAGAAAAACAACAGTAACACTCAGGGGTGTGTTTAATAGTTAAAGTAAGAGCATTTCCAAGTTATACAGTAGTGCAGCAGGTAGTGCACGTACCTCACAGCAAGAAGGCACCTGATTCGATCCCTGGGTCGGTCAGGGCCTTTCTGTGTGAAGTTTGCAGGTTCTTCCCGTGCATGCGTGGGCGTGGATTAGGACTGAACAGCGGTGTAGCCTTAAGAAAACCACTAATCAGTAAGAATAACCAGAAAAAAGGCTTCAGTTTGCTAGGGAGCATAAAGACTGGACTGTGGAGGACTGGAAGAAGGTCATGTGGTCTGATGAGTCCAGACTGACCCTGCTCCAGAGTGATGGGAGTATCAGGGTAAGAAGAGAGGCAGGTGAAGTGATGCACCCATCATGCCTAGTGCCTACTGTACGAGTCTGTGGGGGCAGTGCTGTGATCTGGGGCTGCTTCAGTCGGTCAGGTCGAGGTTCAACAACATTATGGCTCAAAGAATGAGCTCAGCTGATGCCTGAATTTACTGAAGGACCAGGTTAGTCCATCAGTGGATTTTTTCTTCTCTAATGTCACGGGCATATTCAGAGAAGACAATGCCAGGATTCATGAGGCTCAGATTGTAAAAGAGAGGTTCAGGAAGCATGAGGCATAACTTTTACACATGGATTGGCCCAAACAGAGTCCAGACCTTAACTCCATTGAGAATCTTAGGGATGTGCCAGAGGAGGCTTTGCATAGTGGTCAGACTCTTCATCATCAATACAAGATCTTAGTGAAAAACTAATGCAGCACTGGATGTAAATAAATCTGTGACACTGCTGAAGCTTATCCAAACAGTGCCACAGCAAATGTGTGCTGTAATCAAAGCTAAAGGCGGACCAACAAAATATTAGAGGATGTGACCTTTTGTTTCCGTGGCAACTGTTTTTTTGGCCAGTTAGTGTTTGTTGGTGGAGTTAAAATTCATAAAGTAAATTAAATGTAGATTTAAGGAGTCATGATTGTTCTCACTCTGGTGTTTGATATATTTATATTAAATGTGAAATATAAAAAAAAACAGAGTGGAGGGCTCATTAAATGAAAAACTCCTGTGCCTTCTGTATCTCAGTGATTGTTCCATATCTGACCTCCTGTGTGAAAATACAGGGAAGTGATTGTAAAACATGAACTCATTACATACTTGTTTTACAAAAAAAAAGAGTCATTAGAGCAATTAGTAGGTCACATAAAGATAGAACAAAGCCATTATTTACAAAGTCAAACTTGTTAAAATTGTATGCATAAGTGGTTTTCAGCATTCTTCTATTTGTGTTTAATGCTCTTAAGAAAACTTGACCAACAACCAAACAAAAAAGTTTTAAAAAATAGAGTCAGTATGACTTAAAGAGAGCAGAGATCTTTAAAAAGCCCAAGTGTAGGACCAAACAGTTCAGCTTAATGTATTTACTGCCATCTGAATGTAAAGTGACACAGTATTTGTCTATTTGAACCACTTGATATTTAAATTTTAAACAAAAAAGAGGGAATTCTATATATTGAAAGGACATTTTTTCTCCCTATTTTTAAATTCCGCCTTTACTTTGCAGGACTTTATGGAAGATGTACAGGTACCAGGTGTCTTGGTGCTCTATTTTACACATCATTAAGGGGGGGTTAATAATCAGAGGATAAATTAAAACATTTTCAAGTTCTTTAATGGACAAAAAAATAACAATTTATCATCAATGTCCTTCTTATGACTCACAGAACTATTACTTTTACATGAAAAATAACATATGAAAAACAACTTTGGTGTTGTATATGGATATTTTCAATATCTGTGTTGGGCTCCTAAGCTAAAGTCCTTTAGTTGGTCTTAAAGAAGCCTCATACAAAATTTGGCACTTTTATCTACATGGGCACAATCCACCCAAAAATGTGCACTAAGCCTCTGGACTAAATCAATAAAGGCACAAAATGCCCCAAAAAATACATTAAAAAAAAAAAAAGTAGCAGATATATCCACTGGAAGCCATTGCATGTAGTGATGAATGCCAAGCTAGCTAGCTGGGGCCTGTTGCACTAAAGTAGGATAAGGGATTAAGCTGGGATATCTTGGTTATCCTGGATCAATTAATCCATGATCTGGTTGCACAAAATTCGGATAGGGCGAAGTGGGAAATGTTTTGATATATGTTACCATGGAGATTTGTTCTTTAGCTCTAGCCTGCTCCAGACCAGGCTAAGTTCAGGATTTATTTAATCTCATCCCTTTTCTCAGTCAGCAGTCCCCACAAACTGAAAACAATTTTTATTCCATCACCCACCACACATCATTATCACATTCAACAAGACCCACAGTCATTATTTGGATATTTGTCAGCATTTATTGCAGTGATTTTAGATGAAATTATGATTTTACATGATTTTGCAATCATTAGATAAGACTTATCCAGAGAATATTTAAAATGCACATCCCATATTAGTTAGTATAAAAGTCAAAGAGTCACATGGTGTTTAGTGAGTAAGGATAAATCAGAGCAGGTGAACCATCAGCTCCTTTAAAACTGAAGTTACACAGAGCTCAACACACAAAGCACAGAATCAGAACACATAAACAAAATCATAAAATCACTGAAAAAAACACTCAGTATAATTAAATTAAAACTAATGATTACTATTAACTTTTAAAATAGAAAAGCTCACAATGATTTAAAAGTTAATGTACAGTTATTGCAGAGTGTAAATGTTTATGTACAGTTATTTTTTATGCCAACTACATGGCCATTTGAAGTATCTGATGCTGATTTTTTTTTAGTTACAGTTTATTACAATGTTTATTATTTTTTCACCTATTTTAAGGGTTTTTATTTTGTGGTGATGGTATATCTTATTACAGAATTTTTTGTATTAAGGCTGTTTATTTGTTGAGCAAATTTGGTGACTAATTTTTTATAAATTAAAGACAATGGTAAAGAAAATGCTATTCGATTTCTTCTGTAAGCATAAAAATCACAGATGGAGGGAGGTATCATATAAAATCTCTTTTAGGGCCCAACGTTAGATAGAGACGACTCTGCATGCACGCGCAAACTCGTGCACACTTGCACACATACCTATCCAACAGCAGCATGTAGCATAAAGAGTAAATGTGGATGTTTCGATTTCAGCTTCACGTGCAATTTTAACAAGTTCATATAAGGGCACAACTTTGATTCTGGAGACTTTATTGAACTATTTAAAATGATGTTGTGATGTTTCAGTGGAGTATGGAGTGATTATCAGTGCACTATTATACATTCAGGCGGTCCGCAGAGCTTCCTGTCGTTGTTGTGTCGCTGTGGCGGTGTTTTCTCTTTTTTAATTCGGTCTTTTACCTCCTAATACGCCTCCATGAGGACTTCCTGCTTCGACGGAGACAAGCACGCCGCTCTCGTTGTCATGGTGAATCCGTGATTCTGTGATCGATCGCGGGGTCTGTTGAAGTAATCGCGTGCGCTCACTGATCCAGGATGGGTTAAACCTGGCTTGAAGAATCCGTGTGCTCTCATCCTCGCTTGGTCCTTTGTGCAACCAAATAAGCCTGAACCCCCTTTGTTTCGGATTCGATGAGCCAGGCTTAATAATTTAGCCCGGATGTCTGAATCCTACTTTCATGCAACAGGCCCCTGGTGTCATCGATCATGGGATTACAAATCGTTTGCTTCTGTCTGCTTCACATACTCGACCAATCTGGCTTTAGACTGAGGTAGGACCACCTACCTTATTAACATCGTGCACAGAAATACAGGAATAAATAAAACTAGAAATGTAGCACAGGAATTAAGAAATAAATAAATGAGAAAATTTAAGATGAAAATACATATTTGAATAAATAAATTAATGTAGAAATGTATTTGAAAAATGTTTGAATAAATGAATGTAAAAGTACAGAAATGAATTAATGTGGAACTAAATCAATATAGAAAACATAAATAAATAAATAAAACTAAAAATGCATAAAATAAATGAATGTAAAATACAGGAAAAGCCCGTTTAATCACCAAAATATATTTATATATATTTGTTTGGTCTTCATGTATTTATGTATTTATTTATTTATTTATCCTTGTGTCATTTTTTCTTCTCCATATTGAAGATGATCTCCTTCTTGGTATAAATAAAAATGTGTGTGCCTGGAGCTCCACATGTCAGCTGGTGTGTCCAAACGGACTTGAAGCAGTTTGCTGCTCTTACTAACGTTGTTCCTCAGGTTCAGATTCTTGCTCGTGTTGTTCTGACTCTCAGATGGTCGTGGCTCTGGACAAAAGCGTCTGCTGAATGACTTTGAAACATTTCAACAAACTTTAAGACTTAATGAGCAGACAGTGACAGGTATATAATGATGTGTTCAATGACAGCTCAGAAAAATGATGATTAGACAAATATAGAACATTTCATCATGGTGTGTTCAAATGTTGACGACAACAGGAAAATTGAGTTCCTGACCAAAGATCGAGGATGTTTGTGGAAATATGTTTTTATGTTCTTTATCAAATTGTTTTATTTCCTCATTTATTTCCTTATAGCGTAAAATAAATAAATGTTTTTGGAGCTAAACTGGACCATGTGACAGCAGACTGTGACTGTGAGCTCAGATTGAAGTGTTTAGATGTGAAGGTTTGATCCTGACAGAAAAATCTGAGCTCTGCTGTTTACACTTTAGAGAAACAGGAGGAACGGATCAAGACGTGTGTGAAAGCAGCTGAGACAAACTGAAGTACAGGAGGCAGAGCAGCAGCTGATTGGCTCTGCTGAGCAGACTGTGTGATGTGGACACATCTGATTGGATCCTAAATAGTTTTTCTCTTCATTCTCTCTTCTTTATTCAGACTGTGGAGCTGCAGTTTGTCAGAGATCAGCTGTTCTTCTTTAGCCTCAGCTCTGAAGTCCAACCCCTCCCATCTGAGAGAGCTGAACCTGAGCAGGAACAAACTTCATGATTCAGGAGTGAAGCTGCTGTGTGATTTTCTGCAGAGTCCAAACTGTAGACTGGAGATTCTGATGTAAGTTCATGTTTTCTCTGTTTCTATTGTAGATCTTGTGTGTGTGATTATTAACTGAAGCATCTTCATGTCCAGATGTTTGACTGATCATATGTAGGGATGCATGATGGTGGATTTTTGCTGATATCTGATCTGCTGACAGTTCAACCTTCTTTGAGCTCCTCCTGATATATCTCCACTCATCTTCTGTAGTAAATCAGACCAAGTGTGTCCTGTAGGAGAACTGATGTGTTCCTCTGATTGTGCCAGTCTGTTTGTTTTAGAAACAGGAAACAAGACAAACAACATCTGATTCAACAATAAATGACAGATGTATTCTTTTCAAATACAGACATTTATTCATGAAAACTGAAGGTCATTTCTTCTTCACATGTTCATTTAATGTCAGATTTAATTTTCACAACAGAGTTAAACTTCTTCAGATGAACAAACAATGATGATGATAAAGTATGGGGAAGAAAAAAATAAGATCAGGATAAATAAATAAATAAATAAATAATTAATGATAAAAATAAATTATTAACTGCAAAAACATGAAAAAATAAATTTATAAATATATTTCATTATTAAAAAGGTCTTTTTTGTGTTTTTGCATTTATTCATTGATGCATTTCTATTTTTATCTATTTATTCATGTATTTCTTTATTCCTGCATTTATTTATAAATTACCACATTAATGTATTTATTTATTCATACATTTATTTATTTATTCCTGTATTTCTAAATTCAATTATTTTATTATTTATTTATTTGTGGTCACCTATGTTAATAAGGTAGGCGGTCCTACCTCAGTCTGAGGCCTGATTGGTTACATCGGTGTGATCAGATCTCTCAGTGCTGTCTTGACTTGACTGGTACCAAAGAGCTGTTTCAGCTCCTTAACCGTCTGTGCTGGTACACAGCTTAGCCTTTAGCTCGCTAGCAGCCTGTTAGCCGCTATAGTTCTGTAGGAAATATACAGTTGTAAATTAATTTGATAAATTCTTTAAAGAAGTGGCTCCTATCTACTATTATTAATTAGTAGATTAATAAATAAATCCAAAATCAACAGAAAATGAGACTATGAGCCACTCAATCAGAGGTTATGTTAACAGTATTTTTCTTGGTAAAGCAGAAAAGGTAGACATCCTGAAAACTGTAAAAAATGTGCAAGTAAGAATCAACTGACTGTGAAAGCATTGACATGATACTGAATAAGACGATAATAGAATTTGCTATTAAATGAATTCTATATAAATGTAATCTGTCCTTTTCAACAGGAGTATTTCCTGATGAGATGAAAACTGCCAATGTGATTCCACTTCATCAGAGTGGAGATTAACTTTGTTTCTACACTTCAGACCAGTGTTCCTGCTTTCCACAGTTTTAAAAAACATAGATCAGACTATACTTCTTTAAAACTCGGTAACTTTGGTTTTAGAAAACCAGACTCAAAGAACAAGTTATTAAAAAAACAGAAAACACTTATTTCAGATAAATAATATAAAATTGAATGTAAAAAACATCACCCGTTGGGTACCTCAGGGGTCAGTCCTAGAACCCAAACTATTTTGTTTGTATGTAAATGGTGTTGTTTATGTTTCTTAATTTCTTGATAGATTTTTTGCAGATGATACCACCTTGAAAAAATAAAAACAAGTACTGGATGTGGTCAAAATAGAATTAATAAAATAAAAGAATGGTCTGATATTAATCAATAATTATCGAAACTTAAAAATATATACTTACTGATTTTTAGTAATAAAGGGAAAAACCTAAATGTCCAATACACACCACCTGGCTAAAAAAAAAACCCAAAATAACCATTTGAATTTAATTAAACAGACAGGGACTAGCGTCCTATTGGTTAAGAACTGCGTGTGTGATACTTGTTCAGCTGGAGACATGTTATTTAACTCCAGCTAATGTAATGAGCAGCTTCTCATTTCTTCAACAACCATGTCAAAGACTCATCCTGTGGTCGTGGAAAAGATGTTAGTCTGTTTAAGAAGGGTCAAATCATTGGCATCAAGCAGAGAAAACATCTAAGGAGATTGAAGAAACTACTAAAACTGGGTGAAGAACTGTCCAACACATTATTAAAAACTGAAGGATAGTGAGGAACCATCGTCTTCAAGGAAGAAATGTGGTCAGAATAAAATCCTGAATGATGGTGATCGGTGAATCACTTAAACGTTTGGCCAAATCAAATCAAAGAAAAACAACAGTAGAACTCAGGGGTGTGTTTAATAGTTAAAGTAAGAGCATTTCCAAGCGGTACGGTAGTGCAGCAGGTAGTGCACGTACCTCACAGCAAGAAGGCACCTGATTCGATCCCTGGGTCGGTCAGGGCCTTTCTGTGTGAAGTTTGCAGGTTCTTCCCGTGCATGCGTGGGCGTGGATTAGGACTGAACAGCGGTGTAGCCTTAAGAAAACTACTAACCAGTAAGAATAACCAGAAAAAAGGCTTCAGTTTGCTAGGGAGCATAAAGACTGGACTGTGGAGGACTGGAAGAAGGTCATGTGGTCTGATGAGTCCAGATTGACCCTGTTCCAGAGTGATGGGAGCATCAGGGTAAGAAGAGAGGCAGGTGAAGTGATGCACCCATCATGCCTAGTGCCTACTGTACGAGTCTGTGGGGGCAGTGCTGTGATTTGGGGCTGCTTCAGTCGGTCAGGTCGAGGGTCAGCAACATTATGGCTCAAAGAATGAGCTCAGCTGATGCCTGAATTTACTGAAGGACCAGGTTAGTCCATCAGTGGATTTTTTCTTCTCTAATGTCACGGGCATATTCAGAGAAGACAATGCCAGGATTCATGAGGCTCAGATTGTAAAAGAGAGGTTCAGGAAGCATGAGGCATCATTATCACACATGGATTGGCCCAAACAGAGTCCAGACCTTAACTCCATTGAGAATCTTAGGGATGTGCCAGAGGAGGCTTTGCATAGTGGTCAGACTCTTCATCATCAATACAAGATCTTAGTGAAAAACTAATGCAACATTGGATGTAAATAAATCTGTGACACTGCTGAAGCTTATCCAAACAGTGCCACAGCAAATGTGTGATGTAATCAAAGCTAAAGGCGGACCAACAAAATATTAGAGGATGTGACCTTTTGTTTCCGTGGCAACTGTTTTTTTGGCCAGTTAGTGTTTGTTGGTGGAGTTAAAATTCATAAAGTAAATTAAATGTAGATTTAAGGAGTCATGATTGTTCTCACTCTGGTGTTTGATATATTTATATTAAATGTGAAATATAAAAAAAAACAGAGCGGAGGGCTCATTAAATGAAAAACCCCTGTGCCTTTTGTATCTCAGTGATTGTTCCATATCTGACCTCCTGTGTGAAAATACAGGGAAGTGATTGTAAAACATGAACTCATTACATACTTGTTTTACAAAAAAAAAGAGTCATTAGAGCAATTAGTAGGTCACATAAAGATAGAACAA
Source organism: Scarus forsteni (assembly GCA_036419115.1). Lineage (NCBI taxonomy): Eukaryota > Metazoa > Chordata > Actinopteri > Labriformes > Labridae > Scarus > Scarus forsteni. The sequence goes on along the minus strand of JAZDUH010000029.1, from coordinate 458,157 downwards.
AGCCATTATTTACAAAGTCAAACTTGTTAAAATTGTATGCATAAGTGGTTTTCAGCATTCTTTTATTTGTGTTTAATGCTCTTAAGAAAACTTGACCAACAACCAAACAAAAAAGTTTTAAAAAATAGAGTCAGTATGACTTAAAGAGAGCAGAGATCTTTAAAAAGCTGAGGTGTAGGACCAAACAGTTCAGCTTAATTTATTTACTGCCATCTGAATGTATAGTGACACTGTATTTGTCTATTTGAACCACTTGATATTTAAATTTTAAACAAAAAAGAGGGAATTCTATACATTGAAAGGACATTTTTTCTCCCTATTTTTAAATTCCGCCTTTACTTTGCAGGACTTTATGGAAGATGTACAGGTACCAGGTGTCTTGGTGCTCTATTTTACACATCATTAGGGGGGGTTAATAATCAGAGGATAAATTAAAACATTTTCAAGTTCTTTAATGGACAAAAAAATAACAATTTATCATCAATGTCCTTCTTATGACTCACAGAACTAGAATTAGAATTATTAGAATTAGAAAATCTTTATTGTCCCCGAGGGGCAATTTGTTTTGCAGCTGTAGTACATACATCAACAGAAACAAGCAAACAACGAGAAAGAAAAAAAGAAAAAACATACATGTATAGGTTAGTCTGACTAACTCATGGATTACATCATGGACAGTAAGTTAAAAAGTAAGAATAAATAGATAAAATAGATAAAAACAACACTGTATAATTAAGAACAATATGCAATGTGTGCGAAAGGCAGCATTTGTCTATATTGTCTATATTATTTAACAGGCCCAACAAACATAGTTTAATTTAATTTATGCAATGGTATCAAAATACCTATAACTTATTTAAAAAACTAACAGCTGATGGGACAAATGACCTCAGGTATCTATTACATTTTGCCTTCCTAACATAAGCAAATCTCCTCCCTGTCGGCAAGAGCCTAAACTCTGCATGCAGGGGGTGCCGTGGGTCCTCCAGGATAATTTTTGCCTTCTTAGCAGCTCTTACTTGAAAAACATGGTTAAGATCATTCAAGTCTATGCCAACAATCTTCCTGCAAAGTTTGACAATATTTCCCAGCTTGTTTTTGTTTGCAATGCTAAGGTTACCAAACCAGCAGATCATTGCAAAGGTTAAAATGGACTCAACAAAGCATGAGTAAAACATTTTTAAAAGAGATTTATCAACATTAAATCCCCTTAACTTCCTCAGGAAGAACAATCTCTGGTTGGCCTTTTTACAAATAGCATCGGTGTTAGCATCAAAAGTAAGTTTTTTATCAAGGATGGTTCCTAGATATTTATATTCTGTCACAGTCTCCACAGCTGCCCCATTGATAAATGTTGGTACAGTGGCAGGTGGATTTCTGCGAAAGTCAATCAGCATTTCTTTCGTCTTGGAGACATTGAGATGCAAGTAGGAGTCATCACACCATTGAACAAAATTGTCCAAGACAGGGCCATGGCCCACCTCATGGTCCTGCAGAAGGCTGACTACAACAGAGTCGTCTGCAAATTTAACAATGACCCTTGACTCAAATCGGCTCTGACAATTATTAGTGTAGAGCATGAACAATAGGGGTGACAAAACACACCCTTGAGGTGAACCTGTTGAACACAACAGTGGGCTGGAGAAAGTGTCATTAACGCGGGTTCTCTGTGACCTGGCCGTTAGAAAATCGACTAGCCAGCATACAGTGCCAGAGTCAAAAACTGACATTTCAAGCAGCCTCTGAGCTAAGATATGAGGCTGCATACAATTGAAGGCTGATGCAAAATCAACGAAGCACAAACGTGCATGAGTTTTCAGGCCCTCCAAATGTCCAGTGACGAGATTCAGCAGTGTTGCAATGGCATCGTCTACCCCCTTCCTAGACTGATAAGCAAATTGGAAAGGGTCGATTATGCTCTGAGACATGTTCAGTATATTACTTTTCACAATACGCTCAAAAGCTTTCATCACGAGAGATGTGAGCGCCACAGGGCGGTAATCATTCAACACCTTTGGGGATTTGACCTTCGCTACTGGCACCAGAGTGGATTCTTTCCACAATGCAGGAACCTTTATCTGCAATAAGGAAAGCTGGAAAATAAATGTGAAAATTCCACTCAAAGCTGAGGCACAATTTTTTAGTAGTCGGCCACTGATACAGTCAGGTCCCTGACTTTTCCTGACACTTGTATTTTGGAATATCCTGCAGACATCCATTTCCTCTACATGAATCTGGCTGACCTCTGATGCAACCCTAAATTTAGCCAATTCATCAGAAAAATCGTGAGCATCAAATCTCAAATAAAACTTGTTTAGCTCCTCTGCAAGGACGGAGTCTGTCTTACCCAAGTTAGACACATTTTTTTTCTTTCCCTGAATGCCCACCATGGTTTTAATTCCCCGCCAAGCACAACGAGTATCACCACTTTTCAGTTCATTCTCTACTTTATCTTTAAATCTCATTTTTGCCTGTCTTATCTCTTTCTTCACTGACTTTTGGGCATCTCTGTACTGATTCATGTCTCCCTGGTGAAAGGCCAGCTTCTTCTGATTTAAAGCCGACTTAAGTGATTTACTGACCCAGGGCTTGTTATTAGGGTACAATGTAATTGTCTTTCGAGGGATAATCATGTTTTCACAGAATGTGATGTAACTTGACACAGTGGAAGTCAGTTCGTCTAAGTCAGCACACGAGTCCTTGAAAACTTCCCAGTCTGTGCTGAAAAAACAGCCATTCAGTTCATGGATAGCGTCCTCTGTCCATACAGCAACTTCCTTGTGCTTGACTTTCCCTCTTTTGAGGGCCGGCTGATAAACCGGGGCAAGGAAGACACAATTGTGGTCTGAAGAGCCTAGTGGCTCTAGTACATAGGATTTATAGGCTGCCTTAATAGTACCATAACACATGTCCAGTACTTTTCCATACCTTGTTGGGCATTTTACATACTGGTAATAGTGAGCAAGGGATTTCTTAAGGCAACAAGAATTAAAATCTCCAAGTAAAAAGTGTGGAGCATCAGGAGAAATGCTTTGCAACTCATGGGCAAGATTAACCATAGCAGAAGTTGCATTCACCATGTTTGCCCTTGGATGAATATATACCACTGTCATGAATATTTGTGGGATTTCACGTGGCAGGTAAAAGGGGCGAAAGGAAACAGATACAAATTCAATGTCAGGGCTGCAAAGAGCTTTCCTTACAATGATATTCTTGCACCAAAGCGAATTTACATATAAACACACGCCCCCTCCCTGTGATTTGCCAGTCATCTGTGCGTCACGGTCCAGCCGGATAGGCTCACCAAAGCCGTCAATTTCATAGTCTCGGCTGAGATCACGATCTGTAAGCCAGGTCTCTGTCAGCGCGATCACACACGAGTTTTTAAACTGTGGCGTGTACTTCACGCGAGCTTGCAGCTCGTCTATCTTGTTCCTCAGTGACTGCGTATTTCCAAGTACAACAGAGGGAAGTGGCAGGCGGCGCAAACCGAGGCTGCGTAGCCTCCGTCGCAGTCCTCCTCTCCTGCCTCTTTTCCTTTTACGCACCGCTGTCCCCCAGCGACTGCTGTCGGGTTTGTGTAGCCTCTCAAGCTCCCCTCCTCTCCGACAACGCTTTCTCCGTCCTTTCGCCGTCTGCTGCTCCGAGTCAGTCTGTGTGCGCCTCCGGATCTCCAGCGGAACGCCGACGGGAAAAGCCCCAGCATGTGAATTGCTGCATCGGAGAAGGAAGTCTCGACTATACTGGAGTCTGTGAGGCCGGCTACCGGTTTGACAGTCCGTAACAGTCCCCAGGACTGAGTACATAAGCAGAGCACCTACAAGATCCATGTCCAATAAGACGAATCCACCAAGTTAAAAAGACAGTTAGTAGAACACCATTCCCGCGACAGAAGGTTAAAAAACGGACAAAAAGACATTAACAAAGACCACGCTTCACACAGCTACTGCTGCTTGTCGCCGCACATCGGCAGCGCCAACCTATGATACCAACTATGATAGAACTATTACTTTTACATGAAAAATAACATATGAAAAACAACTTTGGTGTTGTATATGGATATTTTCAATATCTGTGTTGGGCTCCTAAGCTAAAATCCTTTAGTTGGTCTTAAAGAAGCCTCATACAAAAGTTGGCACTTTTATCTACATGGGCACAATCCACCCAAAAATGTGCACTAAGCCTCTGGACTAAATCAATAAAGGCACAAAATGCCCCAAAAAATACATTAAAAAAAAAAAAAGTAGCAGATATATCCACTGGAAGCCATTGCATGTAGTGATGAATGCTACGCTAGTTAGCTGGTGCCTGTTGCATGAAAGTAGAATAAGGGATTAAGCCGGGATATCTTGGTTATCCTGGATCAATTAATCCATGATCTGGTTGCACAAAATTCGGATAGGGCGAAGTGGGAAATGTTTTGATATATGTTACCATGGAGATTTATTCTTTAGCTCTAGCCTGCTCCAGACCAGGCTAAGTTCAGGATTTATTTAATCTCATCCCTTTTCTCAGTCAGCAGTCTCCACAAACGGAAATCAACTTTTATTCCATCACCCACCACACATCGTTATCACATTAAACAAGACCCACAGTCATTATTTGGATATTTGTCAGCATTTATTGCAGTGATTTTAGATGAAACTATGATTTTACATGATTTTGCAATCATTAGATAAGACTTATCCAGAGAACATTTAAAATGCACATCCCATATTAGTTAGTGTAAAAGTCAAAGAGTCACATGGTGTTTAGTGAGTAAGGATAAATCAGAGCAGGTAACCATCATCACCTTTAAAACTGAAGTTACACAGAGCTCAACACACAAAGCACAGAATCAGAACACATAAACAAAATCAAATCATAAAATCAGTAAAAAAACACTCTCAGTATAATTAAATTAAAACTAATGATCACTATTAACTTTTAAAATAGAAAAGCTCACAATGATTTAAATGTTAATGTACAGTTATTGCAGAGTGTAAATGTTTATGTACAGTTATTTTTTATGCTAACTACATGGCCATTTGAAGTATCTGATGCTGATTTTTTTTTAGTTACAGTTTATTACAATGTTTATTATTTTTTCACCTATTTTAAGGGTTTTTATTTTGTGGTGATGGTATTTCTTATTACAGAATTTTTTGTATTAAGGCTGTTTATTTGTTGAGCATGTAAATTTGGTGACTAACTTTTTTATAAATTAAAGACAATGGTAAAGAAAATGCTATTTGATTTCTTCTGTAAGCATAAAAATCACAGATGGAGGGAGGTATCATATAAAATCTCTTTTAGGGCCCAACGTTAGATAGAGACGACCCTGCATGCATGCGCAAACTCGTGCACACTTGCACACATACCTATCCAACAGCAGCATGTAGCATAAAGAGTAAATGTGGATGTTTCGATTTCAGTTTCATGTGCAATTTTAACAAGTTCATATAAGGGCACAACTTTGATTCTGGAGACTTTATTGAACTATTTAAAATGATGTTGTGATGTTTCAGTGGAGTATGGAGTGATTATCAGTGCACTATTATACATTCAGGCGGTCCGCAGAGCTTCCTGTCGTTGTTGTGTCGCTGTGGCGTGTTTTTCTTTTTAATTCGGTCTTTTACCTCCTACGCCTCCATGAGGACTTCCTGCTTCGACGGAGACAAGCCGCGCCGCTCTTGTTGTCATGGTGAATCCGTGATTCTGTGATCGATGGGTCTGTTGGAAATGTCGCGTCGCTCACTGATCCAGGATGGGTTAAACCTGGCTTGAAGAATCCGTGTGCTCTCATCCTCGCTTGGTCCTTTGTGCAACCAAATAAGCCTGAACCTCCTTTGTTTCGGATTCGATGAGCCAGGCTTAATCATTTAGCCCGAATGTCTGAATCCTACTTTCATGCAACAGGCCCCTGGTGTCATCAATCATGGGATTACAAATCGTTTGCTTCTGTCTGCTTCACATACTCGACCAATCTGGCTTTAGACTGACGTAGGACCGCCTACCTTATTAACATAGGAGCACAGAAATACAGGAATAAATAAAACTAGAAATGTAGCACAGGAATTAAGAAATAAATAAATGAGAAAATTTAAGATGAAAATACATATTTGAATAAATAAATGAATGTAGAAATGTATTTGAAAAATGTTTGAATAAATGAATGTAAAAGTACAGAAATGAATTAATGTGGAACTAAATCAATAAATGTTTGAACACCTAATGAAGTTAATATGGAAATTTTTAAATAAATGTTGAAATATAGAAAACATAAATAAATAAATAAAACTAAAAATGCATAAAATAAATGAATGTAAAATACAGGAAAAGCCCGTTTAATCACCAAAATATATTTATATATATTTGTTTCTTCCTGTATTTATTTATTTATTTATTTATTTATTTATCCTTTGATAAATTATCCTCTGCTGAATGACTTTGAAACATTTCAACAAACTTTAAGACTTAATGAGCAGACAGTGACAGGTATATAATGATGTGTTCAATGACAGCTCAGAAAAATGATGATTAGACAAATATATAACATTTCATCATGGTGTGTTCAAATGTTGACGACAACAGGAAAATTGAGTTCCTGACCAAAGATCGAGGATGTTTGTGGAAATATGTTTTTGTAGTATTCATCAAATTATTTTATTTCCTTATTTTTTTCCTTATAAAGTAAAATAAATCAATGTTTTTGGAGCTAAACTGGACCATGTGACAGCAGACTGTGACTGTGAGCTCAGATTGAAGTGTTTAGATGTGAAGGTTTGATCCTGACAGAAAAATCTGAGCTCTGCTGTTACGTCCACAGCTCTTAAAGGGGTTAAAAGGAGGTAACATAAAACCAGATGTAAAGGTGAACAGAAGTGTTTAATATGAAAGTAAGATAAAGTTTTACAAACAAAGGATTATTTTCAGAGATAATTGAAACAAAATAATTTAAACAAGAGATCTTTTTTAACAACCTAAATTAACAATAAACCTAATCTAAATTCAACAACAGTCTTAGAACAAGATTTCAGTGCCGAGCGCAGACAGGGTTTGGGCGACAGGCCACCACAGGACAAGCCGCTCCCTACTGAAGCCTCTGCCGTCCTTTTGAGGCTCTCGACCACGAGCCGGCTCCTGATTGGTGGACATCCTACACCAATTAACTTCTCCACCGGCCGCCTGAGGGGAGAAGCAAACACACCCACACGCATGCGCACACAGACTCACACAGGCAGACACACCCACACACTCAACAGCCTAAACGGCTGGGGCCGTAACACCCCTCCCCTTAAGATAACAACCTAAGGTTGTTTTCAAAATTAATGCTTACCCCAATAATTATATACAAATTCTGGACAAGGCATCTGCCAAAACATTTTCCTTACCCTTTTTGTGTCGTATTACCAGGTTGAAATCCTGCACGATCAACGCCCACCGCATCAGTCTCTGATTATGGTTGTACATGCGCTGAATCTGAGCGGTCATGATCTGTGAAAACAACAACTGGCAAAGCACTGGACCCAACATACACCTCAAAATGCTGGAGTGCCAACAATAGAGCAAGAGCCTCCTTTTCGATGGTAGAGTAATTTACCTGGTGTCTGTTAAATTTCCTTGAAAAGTAGCACACCGGGTGGTCCACCCCACCTGCATCCTCCTGCAGTAGGACAGCCCCAGCTCCACTTGGCGCTTGCATCGACCTCTAACTTAAACGCTTGCAAGATCCGAGCAGCAGCACAGGGCGTGGCTTAACAGAGACTTTACACTGTCGAAAGCATGCTGACATTCATGGGTCCACACAAAATCAACCTTGGGACTGAGAAGGTTAGTTAATGGCTGCACAACAGATGAAAATTTAGAAATTTCAATAACCAGCCATTCCTAAAAAACTCCTGAGTGACCTCCGGTAGAAATGGGAAACTCTAAAATGGCTGTTACCTTAGCCTCTATGAACCTGGCCTGACCTACCTGTTAGATAAGTCACTGTGGCTTTGCCAAACTCACATTTAGCCAAGTTCAGAGTGAGTGATGCGCCAGCAGCCTGTTGAAGACTTTTTCAAGGACCTGCATATGTTCCTCCCATGTGGTGGTGTATACAATGAGGTCATCCAAATAAGCATTGCAGTTATCAATGCCAGACAAAACAATGTTTACTAACCTTGAAAGGTAGCAGGGCATTACACATAAACGCCATGACTGTGTACTGCAAAACTGATCCGAGTCACAAAAGCTGAGATTTCTGAATCGTTTGGTGAGAGGCACCTGCCAATAACCTTTGAGCAAATCAAGTTTAGTTACAAATTTTGCAGTTCCTAAATTGTCTACACAATCTTCAATGCGAGGAAGAGGGTGAATCAGAACTGTGACACCATTTATCTTTCTGAAATCTGTAATAAACCATGGAGATCCATCTGATTTTGCCTCCAACAGACAAGGAGAACTCCATGCGCTAGAACTGGGCATGGCCAAGCCGTTTTCTAACAGGTATTCAGTTTTCATCATCTCACGCTGTTTACGCGGTATGGGTGCTGTTTAATGGATGTTTAACATCGATATCATGTTTGAGCACATTTGTTTTAGTGGGCACATCATTAAACAGACAAATCTAAACTTTGTACTAACCTGCTGACGCCACGCTGTTGATCAGGTGACAAATGATTCAACACATTGGGAAGCTGCTGAAGCATTTACTATTAGGCAAACGCAGCGTGATGAGCCGACTGACGATAATCAAGTCCTCAGGGGACACTGAGAATCTGCCACGATAGGAGCGCATGCACTGGATACAGGCTGTTTTTGGTTCACAGGACTCATTCCGTGAGTGATACTTTTTATCATGTTTACATGACATAAGAGTTTTGCGCTTCCTCTTGGGGTGCGAATGATATAATCAGTGTCACTGAGGCGCCACAAATTTCATAGGGACCAGCGAATTTTAAAGAGCCGAACCGAACGGGCAGCAAACTAAAACTTTTCACCTATTTGGAAATGCCGTCGAATGGCTGAACGGTCATAGCGGCGCTTCATGACACTCTGTGAAGAAGAAAGAGACTCTTTTGCCAGCTTATTAGCACGATGCAGTCGTTCACGACGTGCAAGGAATTTTTCTTGTAAAGATTTTAACGGATCTGAGTGTGGCTAAAACGAGCTCGCAGGGCTGAATTGGGATTCCTGAATCGCCTCACGGGCAGCAAACAAGACAAACGGACACCTTCATCCCAATTTTTCTGTCTCTAAACAATATTTCCGCAACATGGATTTTAAAGTTTGATGCCAGCTAACGCCCTGGGACTCAGGATGATAAGCACTGGAGACAACATGCTGAATGTTTAATGTTCGGAGGACCTGATTAAAAAGCTTCGACTGGAAGTTTGTGCCCTGGTCAGTTTGGATTATGCGAGGGAGACCAAAAGTGGAGAAGAATTTTGTTAATGCCTTCACTACGGAACTGGATGTTATTTTACGCAGCGGCACAGCTTCGGGGAAACGAGTGGAGGCACACATGAGGGTGAGTAAAAATTGATTTCCACTCTTAGTCCTCGGCAAAGGACCAACACAGTCTATAATGACACGGTCAAAAGGCTCTCCTATAGCAGGTATTGGGTGCAGTGGAGCAGCAGGGATTACCTGATTAGGCTTACCTGTGATCTGACAAACATAGCAGGAGCGGCAATATTTTACTACGTCTGATTTTAACCCTGGCCAAAAAAAATGTTTTAAAATACGTTTGTACGTTTTAGTTACACCCAAGTGTCCAGACCACGGACTTTCATGCGCCACAGACAGAACATGAGGACGATACACAGCAGGGATAACCACCTGGTGCACTACACTCCAATCAGAATCATCTTTATTAGGACACCATCTTCGAAATAGGACACCATCATCAATGATATAGGCTACTTGCTCACCTGTTGTTTTGTCGGCACTCACCACATTTGAGAAGCAGCTCTTTAATGTTGGATCCGTCCTTTGCGCTGCGCACAGGCGATCTCTGGAGACCGGCAGAGACGCACTGTCAGGTGGAGATGGATTTGCTCCGACAGAGCAGTGGCAGTGTTGTCTTGAGTTTTACTGACTGTAATCGGTTTGTTCTCAATCTCAGCTTGATCTGTAAATTCTGACATGAGAAAACTGTCAGACAGAGCCACAGTGTTGTCTTTCAATGCCTGAGAACGTGTGATAGCACAGGATGGAAACAGGTCAGAATTTGGAGTGGCGTTTATGTTACCTGACTCATTTTGCTGTGGCACATCCAGGACCTCTAAAGTAGGAGTGACTTTACCCCCAGCAATGTCATTTCCTAACAGGAATGCAACGCCTTTAATCGGCAGAGCTGGGCAAACAGCCACGGGAAACACACCACTTACCAGTTTAGTTTGGACATGCACATAATGCACCGGTCGGAGAACATAACCCAGCTCGATTCCGTGCAGCATCACCCCATAACCACAGGCAGATTTTTCAGAAAACGGCAACACCCTAGACAAAAGGACAGACTGTGAACAGGCAGTGTCTCGCAGGATGCGCACCGGGCGCTGATCGGCAGGCTCACCTGATAATGACACAAACCCTTTTAGAATAAAAGGCTCAAAACACGGATCAGGATTGTCATCAAAATCAGAATTAACATTACTTTTAGAATTAATCAAACCATATTTTCGGTATATATATTTTTTTTAACAGCTGATCTTATATTAAAGTAAGGCAGTCAGCGATGACATGTCCAGTTTTGTGACAGTAAAACATATATCTATATTTTTATTTAAGCTTTGAGGCTATATACACACTATCAGCGCTAACGGAGAGCTGCGAGGTTTTTCAAAAGAAAATCCAGACTTGTGCGTGAGCACATATTCATCTGCCAGAATGGCAGCAGCATAGCATTGCTTTTTGCTCATTTAAATGTACAACAATGCGATCGAAATACAATTTTTAAATTCCTCGAGCAACATTTCAGAGATTCAAAATTAGCAGCTTTACATGAAGCAATCCATTTATCAAACAAGGTTCCCTTTGTCCCTGGCAAACTCACTAAATGTCTGGCTCGGCGCTTTTTGTTTCTAAATTTCTGCCGATAGGCTTAACCAACTCATATGCGCGGAGAATGTTTAACACTGTCATATTTCAGACTATCCTCTATAGGAAGTGCAGAAATAGCTTCCTGAGCTTTACCATAAATCTTGCATTGAACTAACAGTGCTCTTGCCAATTGCGAGAGGCAATGTAACTGCTGAAATAACAGTCCACTTCAGACTCTCTGAAAGTGGGCACTAAAGTAATGTACTTACTGATATCAAATTCATTCTGACTAGAACTGGTGGAAGATATGCACGCTTTACTCTCTCCTTCTGAGACTCGAGCTCCAGCTGGCGATGACAGCAGTTTCAGCCTCGATCTCCAGCTTTTTATTTCCAGCTGGTATTTTAACTGTCCTGCTCTCAGCCTTCTCCTGGGCATCCAGCTTCAAACGAGCCAGCCTGATTTTGAGCCGGGCCTATGGATCCCAACCTGCTGAGGAGGATGAGGAAGAACTGAGCTTGAACATGTAGCTGTTTGTTTGGCCGTCTCCTCAGCTGCAGGCGCTGCAGAGGCTTTATCCATGCTCACACCACCAGCCTTCTGACTGTTCAGCTGGCAGCACAGGTGCTGTAATCACACCCTGCTTCACCAATTCACTAACAATTAGAGCTTTTAGCTCTTTTTTGAGAGTTTGTTTAGAATAAACAATTTGAAAATGATCGGCAATTTGAATCAACTCATCTTTTCTGTAACTATCAATCAATTTTAACGAAGGATCAGCGAGAAACGCGTCAATGTTAAATTGCTCCATTCTCCTCGCACTGAACAAAAACAACTGACAAAAACAAATCCTACAACATATTTCACACCTCCTCGGGAAATTTAAAGGTATCCCGGACGAGCCCCCAATTATGTTACGTCCACAGCTCTTAAAGGGGTTAAAAGGAGGTAACATAAAACCAGATGTAAAGGTGAACAGAAGTGTTTAATATGAAAGTAAGATAAAGTTTTACAAACAAAGGATTATTTTCAGAGATAATTGAAACAAAATAATTTAAACAAGAGATCTTTTTTAACAACCTAAATTAACAATAAACCTAATCTAAATTCAACAACAGTCTTAGAACAAGATTTCAGCCGGCGAGACAGGGTTTGCGACAGGCCACCACAGGACAAGTACTGAAGCCTCTGCCGTCCTTTTGAGGCTCCTCGACCACAAGCTGCTCCTGATTGGTGGACATCCTACACCAATTAACTTCTCCACCGGCCGCCTGAGGGGAGAAGCAAACACACCCACACGCATGCGCACACAGACTCACACAGGCAGACACACCCACACACTCAACAGCCTAAACGGCTGGGGCCGTAACATCTGCTGTTTACACTTTAGAGAAACAGGAGGAACGGATCAAGACGTGTGTGAAAGCAGCTGAGACAAACTGAAGTACAGGAGGCAGAGCAGCAGCTGATTGGCTCTGCTGAGCAGACTGTGTGATGTGGACACATCTGATTGGATCCTCAATAGTTTTTCTCTTCATTCTCTCTTCTTTATTCAGACTGATTCACTGCAGTTTGTCAGAGATCAGCTGTTCTTCTTTAGCCTCAGCTCTGAAGTCCAACCCCTCCCATCTGAGACAGCTGGACCTGAGCAGCAACAAACTTCATGATTCAGGAGTGAAGCTGCTGTGTGATTTTCTGCAGAGTCCAAACTGTAGACTGGAGATTCTGATGTAAGTTCATGTTTTCTCTGTTTCTATTGTAGATCTTGTGTGTGTGATTATTAACTGAAGCATCTTCATGTCCAGATGTTTGACTGATCATATGTAGGGATGCATGATGGTGGATTTTTGCTGATATCTGATCTGCTGACAGTTCAACCTTCTTTGAGCTCCTCCTGATATATCTCCACTCATCTTCTGTAGTAAATCAGAGCAAGTGTGTCCTGTAGGAGAACTGATGTGTTCCTCTGATTGTGACAGTCTGTTTGTTTTAGAAACAAGAAACAAGACAAACAACATCTGATTCAACAATAAATGACAGATGTATTCTTTTCAAATACAGACATTTATTCATGAAAACTGAAGGTTATTTCTTCTTCACATGTTCATTTAATGTCAGATTTAATTTTCACAACAGAGTTAAAGTTCTTCAGATGTCCAAACAATGATGATGATAAAGTATGGGGAAGAAAATATAAGATCAGGATAAATAAATAAATAAATAAATAAATAAATAAATAAGTAAATACTTAAAACATGAATAATACATATATAAATATATATATATATACATATATATATATATATATATATATATATATATATATATATATATATGTATAGATATGTATATATATAGAGATATATATGGGCCATTCTACCGAATTTGTCCAAACTGTGGTCCCACACTAAAAAAAACTATGTAACAAAACAATTAAGAATTCAGACTTTACATATTTACTAAGATTCTGTTATGATCTATTTAACACACAAGACAGCAAATAGATAGTAATAAGCTAAATATATACAAAATCATCATTTATAGTGTCCTTCCTATTGGGGAGTGGTTGTCCCAACCCCTAAGCCCTAAATATGGACCTATGAAAATAATACTTAAAACAATTTTGTATTTTTTTTCAATGATGTTTTTTAAAATATCTTGTTGATTTCTTTTAAACAGCATTGGACAGATTTGGATGTATTGTGGGTTTATTTTTGTAATTTAAAAAGATCATTCAAAAAATGCTGTCACTTTCACGCCACACAAACACAGATAGTTTTACCACATAGGTTGAGCCTGTTTTTAGCCACATGCATTTTTGATCAGGCAGAGACTCAGCATCCCTCTACCTCATGGCACCATGGTGAGTAGTTACCTCTCAACATTTTGGAGTAAACGTGTTCCAAAATCTGAAAATCTGTTGGGAACATTTTTAATTGTCACTACCAAACACATATTCTCTGTAATTAGGTAAACTTTTGGAGGTTTAATGCAACACATTATGTTTTTATGGGTGTACACCTGTTCAAACATCCATTTGCTGGCCATGTGCTTAGTAGCATTTTTTAGCTATTAGCTAAATAGGCTAAAATTGTCACAACAAACAGATGGTAGAGTTTGCTGTGACAACATAATGTCCACTCACTTAAGTCAATGTTTGATCATTATTACCTCTTAAAACATGTAGATAATGCTGATTCATGTTTTATATTATAAAGCATCAGGAGAAAGCAACAGGAGAAATGAAAAAACACCAATATGGCAAAACAAAACATTAGAAAAACTACACTTTTAGCCCAAGGGTGTCGACCACGTTATTCTTAAGAAGTTGTTTGTTTTGTTTTAAGTTCATTAAAGTTCTTGCATAACACTTTTTGGTGTGTGTATTTTTTTTAAAAAGATATTTTAAAGGGACTGTGAGGAGTTTCTAAATAATTATAAAAAGTCTCACTTTTAGATATATGCCTGATGGAAATACACACTTTAAGATGAGTTTTATAGCATCAAAATAGGTTATCTATAAATGCTATTCCTTAGCTTCACAGTCAGGTCGGACAGGGCTGGACTGGCCTGGATACTCAACTTCAGGAACAAGACAAATAAAACTAGAGCAAATTTATATTATTCAGACACGTCTTAGAGCACCGGGCTGTAAGTAGTGATATATGGCCAGCTACAAAACTACGATACTAAGTTTTCTAAAAATTGCTTGTTGTCACACATCAAAAACTACCGCTACGTAACTACAAAGAGATACATTACCTCGTCGCTTTGCATCCTGTAAGTTGTTGAAAAAAGAAGTTGTAGAGTAATGCAGAGCAATGCAGAGTGCTGAGGAAGGTCCAAGCTGCATTCATTAGCATCACAACAAACACACGCTTTGGCTTGTGGTGCGTTCCAGTTGTAGTCGGAAGTTGGAATTTCTGAGTTTCGAGTAGAAGACTACAACTGAAACGTCCCCTGAAGTGGAAATTTCCTACTGGGAACTCGGTGAAACCTCGCCACCCCCAAGTTGACAGTGGAAGATGGATGCCCCCAGTGTGAACAGTTATTTAGCTCCTGTAATAATCCATTTATTTGCACTTCTGACTGGGGTGTGTCGCTAGATCAGCTGTATACAGTGGCTGCTCGAAAAGTCATTTTTGCTTAGGAAGGTTCTACAGTGAAATGAAAAGTAGTCCGTGATTAGAGCTGTTGAATAGTTTAAATGCATAAAGGAGGCTCAATGCTTCCTTTATTATCTCCTTTAGCATAGGATACACCGGACCATCCTTATGAAAGGAGAAGATTATTCTGTCCCACAATTCACCACGGCAACAGCTTTTATAAACAGTACGTATTCTGACTGCTTCCTAATTCAATAATAATGAACAAATCCCTCAGACCATGTGAGTTCCCTCTGCTGCTCATCCTTTCTAAAGTTTACCAAAACCTGCCTTAACTTTCCAGCAGTCTGATTCTCTGAAGAGAGCAGGATATGAGACATTTGAGGTTGATTATGTTTTAAACATGGTTCAATATGAATCATTTGTACTCTATTAGATTGTGGTCTTAACAGTTTCTGCCTTTCTTTCCTTCAGTTCATTTATTTTCATGCACTGGTTGGTGTTCATGTTGATAATGAGAGGACAGATTTATTTAAATCCTCACTTCAACATCGGTTATGCAGATGTCATTTTAACCAGGTTATTATGTTCAGTGTTGTCTGAAAGGAACAACATTGTCATGATTAATGAGCACTTCGATGATGCGTCTTTTGTAGTCCACCTTCAGAAAATTGTAGTTTCACCGAGCAGTTCATCCGCCACATGATGACGAGGTAGAAAGTGTAGTCAGATTCTTCTGTATGGCAGATTCATTTCCTAAGTCCTTCTGAATTGTCTTTCTCCTTTCCTTAACCTCATGACGTTTTCCATCAGGGTTAAGGAAAAGTAGATAGGAAAGGACTTAGGAGGTGACTGTTCGACTGCAGCCATAGTATTGTTAGACTTATATTTACAAAAATGCTGCCATAGTGATAATCACACTCTTCATACTACAACACAGGGCGTGCTAACAACAGCTAACAATAGCCTGGTAGATCAGCATGTTTTTTTCCGACTTCAACTGGAACGCCAATAAGTCAGAGATGATGTCACTCCCAGTTCTGAGGTCACTGAAACGCAGCATTACGACAGTCGCCGTGCGTGCTCATGGGTAGCAGAGTCTTAATGTTGTCAGTAATAGATTCTCCTCGTAGCACCTTTAAAAGCAATATCTTCAGAATGTTCAATAATTATAACTCATGTTTGACCCTCTAACTCCCAGCTCAACTGTTTGGCAGAAGTCAATACATTCAGGAATGTTTAATGTGTAAAAAAAAATTATTGTTTATTTGTGACAGAAAAAACTGCTTTAACTGCTTAAACTACTTTTTAATGTTACAGTAGATGCGTTGCGAGGCTAATGCTGGCCTTCAAAGTAAATGTCATTTGATTGATTATAAACATTTGTGTTCATAATATTCCCAATGTAAGACATGTTTGAAGTTAATATTAAATAATAAGGTGGAGGAATATGATACAACCTTGCAAACACAGTAATAGTGGTCACTACCAAAATAGTGCAGTCACTGGTGAGTCACAAGAAACACTGGGTGTTTTGTAATGAAAGATATTGAGTCATCAACTAACATTTTATGATGACTATTCATTAAATGTATGTTCAATTTCATAACTCATTAACTCTGAGATCTATATAATCAGTGGATTCATTTTACAAGAAAAAGATTGGATCTTTGATTTTGACGAGTCTTAGAAATAGAACTTTGAAAAATGTTTAAAATATCATTTTATTGATTTTGTTGTAAAACCCTTCAAGAAAAATTAGTAAAAAATATTCTTTAGACATGGAAGTACAATATGAACAGATTAATATACCTTTTATTTCAGTGTGTTGCTATGTTTCAGTGACACATTTTGGGAAAAAACATTTCAAGAACAAGCAGAAATTAACATATGAATATTGACTGCACTATACAAGATATATGTACTTACATGTGGTACAACATATGTATGGACAAAGTTTTGAAAAAACACTTTTAAAAAAAAAAATTAACCCTGCATTTGGACAATTGTAGAATTATATATATATATACTGTGTATATATATATATATATATATATATATATATATATATATATATATATATATATATATATATATATATATATATATATATATATATATATATATATATATATATAGGTATTAAAAAGGCCTTTCCTGTGGTTTTACATGTATTTACTTTTTCATTTCTAATTTTTCTATTTATTCGTGTATTTCTTTATTCCTACATTTATTTATTTATAAATTACCACTTTAATGTATTTATTTATGCATACATTTATATATTTATTCCTGTATTTCTAAATTTTTTTATTTATTTATTACTGGTCACCTATGTTAATAAGATAGGTGGTCCTACCTCAGTCTGAGGCCTGATTGGTTACATCGGTGTGATCTGATCTCTCAGTGCTGTCTTGACTTGACTGGTACCAAAGAGCTGTTTCAGCTCCTTAACCGTCTGTGCTGGTACACAGGTTAGCCTTTAGCTGGCTAGCAGCCTGTTAGCTGCTATAGTTCTGTAGTCCTGTGATGGAAAGTTTTTTAGGAGCCATTGATTTAAGATCATTGGTGATGATCTTTGAAAACAAAGCACCCACAGACTATCTAGAGTTTGGTCTTGAAGGATGATGGAGGACTGACTTGAGCTCACTGCTGATATGGATATTATAATGACTTCAGATCTGTTAGCAAACTGCTTTACCACCTGACATGACTGCTCTGTAATGGCTCATGTTTGTTTTGTTGCTTTAACCTGGTATTTTTGTTCCACCATATTATATTGTCAGAATGAATTTAGAGCTAAATGACAACAGTGGTGTGTTTACTTTGATAATATGGCTCATCAACAAAAATAACAGTTCATGTTAGCCTGTGTTATCTCTGTTATTATTTTATTTGTCTTTGTTGTTCCTCAGGTTTTTCCACAGGATCAGGTTTTACCTGCAGTGGGTAAATCATAAATATTTATTTATCATCATCAGGTGAGATGGGGGTCAGAGGGTCTTCCCCTCACATTTTTAAACTGAAGTCATTTCTTTCCTGCATTCTGATCACTTTTTATGAACAGTTTTATAATAATCAGGAGCTAGTCTTGTGATCTTTGAGGAGCTTTTGTAAATGTCAGTGTTTTCTTAAACTTGTGTCACTTTAATAATGACTCAGTTTTTAGATTGATGTGGTTGATGTGTGATGAACAGATGACACAATAACTGTCTCACCTGAGTTTGTTACTGAATGACAGAGAGAGTAAAGGCCGACTAATAGGTTTGTAAATTAAATGGTCAACTCATGAAACGATACTAAATACGAAACAGGGCTCACGATACGAAATATTCACGATATGAAATAAAGATTAAGGAAAATCCCCAACAGTAGGAAGTTATTCAAAAATCTCATTTTCTTTATTTTCTTCCTAATGCAAAAAATTAATAATACAGTACAAAAAATATTGCTGCATCAGAACAAAATAAAGGCTCTTTGAAAAAAATCAAAAATGTAGTTTTTTCCCCTTATTTAGACTACAATGCAAATACAAACATAAAATCTCAATATAAAGTGTTTTGTTGTTGTAACATCAGGATAAGTACATTCTTGAATGAAAAGGAAAACAAACAGCAGTCCTCAGAGCTGCAGTTTAGACCTATAAATGTCTGAACTGTGAACTATAATATTTAGCCTATAACAGTGCATATACTTCTGATCTTCAAGTATGATCAAATTCTGTCAACTCAACAGTAGATGCAAAAATCAAACATTGTTTTTTTATGCAGACTTACACAAACATAGTGGAGCAGTTCTACAGTTTGTTATGTGTTCAATGTGGATGTTAATGTGTCCTGAAAACTGACGGTCAGTGAATGGACCAGGAGGGCGGGGCGAGCAGGTCAGAGTTCAGAAGGGGAGAGTTAATGTGTTTTAGCGAGGAGGGAGAGAGCCGTGCAGGAGGTGTAGAGATTACTACTCACTGTTTTGTTCGTGAATTAAAATTGTAGTTGTCGAGGTCACAGCCCACACTGACTGTTAAATAAAAGCAGGTATTCGCAAGCCGGAGTCTCCTTTAATTTCATGTCCGACAGATATCACAGTTCGAAGTTGGTAGTAGTTTTACTCACCACAGTATGCGGTGAACTGTGGCGGCACATTTTGCACACGGTTGTTGTTTTGTCCTCAGTCTTCTCACTCTTCTCTCGTCTTTTACATGGGAAGCCAAAATAGGTCCACACAACCGATTTATTTGAAATTTCGTTTCACCCCTACCTTCTAACAGAGGTGCACAGATATACAGAAATAAATAAATGTAGAAATACAGGAATATATAAATGAGTTAATGTGGAACTAAATTAATAAATGTTTGAATACTTAATTAATTTATGTGGAAATTTATAAATAAATAAATAAATGTTGAAATATAGAATAACATAAATATATACATAAACAAAAATAGAAATGCATAAAATAAATGGATGTAAAATACAGGAAAAGCCCTTTTTATCACCAAAAGATATTTATATAAATTTTTATTTGTTTCTTCGTGTATTTATGTATGTAATTATTTATTTATTTATCCTTGTGTCATTTTTTCTTCTCCATATTGAAGATGATCTCCTTCTTGGTATAAATAAAAATGTCTGTTCCTGGAGCTCCACATGTCAGCTGGTTGTTTTGTTTGAAACATAAGTGTGAGTGTACGTACACTTGTTTTAATTGAGTTGAGGTTTTAGTAAAAAGTATTTATTTTACATGAATACATGAATATATATGATTTCACTGAATCACCGAGGTCATCTGTCACGTACGATCAATCTGAATTCTCTAGTGCAATCGAACAGTGCTGCAATGGTGTCACCATATTGGAGAGGTGTCTTCACATCCGTCCAGAAACAAGCTGGAACAAAGCATTTATGGGCGCCATATTGTCGCAGGGTGTCTTCACTCGGTCCAGAAACAAGCGGAGTGAAAGTTTTTCGTATTTTGTGTCAGTTTGTAGTGATAAACTAATAAAAGCAGATGACCTTAGTTTATGAGTTTTATTCCAACACAGTCAATATGTCAACATGACTTATATAAGATGTCTGGTTTGTGTTACGCCGTACACACCAAAACAAAACAAAAATAATGTGTTTTTGTTTTATTTGTGTACAGTGTATGCCGCTGGCTGGCCAGGACACAACATGAAATAAAAACCCGTTCCACCGAAGTTCAAACAGCCACTGGAGCCAGTTAACAGGTTTCACCGTGAATCTGTACAATTTATTTACAACAAAAACAAAAAGGTCAACTACCAGTTAAACAATTTAAACAATACCTCGAGGTGACATGAATCACCTCTACATCACCAAATTACAAAAAAAGTCTAAGTCTAATGCTCTCAGACCAAGCTGCGCTGGCAGTTTAGTTGATGATTCCATGCTGTGACGCTAGTGGCGTCGCGCTTTTTATCGGGCCTTTTCCCTCCTCCACAACCAATCACAGGCGTCGGCGATGTTCTCGGTCCAATTGGAGGCAGGAGCGCCACACCTGATAAACGCACCCTGACGCACTCACGCACACACTCAGTCACACAGAGGGCGCAGGAGAACCCTCGCAGCACAATCACACACAGGAAAAGCCACAATACAAAACAAAATACGACCAGGGTCGTAACAACAGGATCATGATATTGTTTGTGTGTGTGTCTGTGTGGCAGAGAGAGAGAGAGGGAGAGAGAGAGAGAGAGAGACATTCAAATGAAAAATATACAATTAATTAAATACATTTATTTATATGCTGAATCATCTGTCATTGTCACACAGCATATTATTTAATATACCCCACCCATAACTAGCACAAACTATAGTGACAGCGATGGTCATTTAAAAAATACTGTAAAATAAAATGTAATAATAATAATCATCATAATTATGATTATTGTTGTTGTTGTTATTATTAATTTTATTATTATTGTTAATTAGAATATTACTGTTAGTGTTACAACTACTACATTACTATATTACTATTATTTCTTATTCATCAGACTTACTCATTTATTTGTCCATTTATTTCCTTGATCCTCTTCTTGTATACTATTCGCCTTTTCATATATCTTTCTATTCTTTAGGCCTTTTCATCATTCATATCCATATTTTACTTTATTCTATTTATTGCCCCCTTTACAGCTTCACTCGATATAACCACAGCCACACCAATGACAATCCCTCCCTGTCCCTACCATCTTATCACCTGCCACTAATGGTGTTGTTGTTCCTCCTCTTCTCATTAATACTCCATCCAATGTTTGTTTTTATTACTCTTTTATGCTTTCTTTTTTATTTAATTGACTTACATATTTATGTATTACCTTTACAATTACAATCATTATACTGCAGCTGCTTTTGTGAAATGACTTTTCTCCCTTTTATAACGAACTATTATTACTATTGTTCTACTGATTAACTCTTTTTTAATCTTTGTTTATATAAGCATTCGTACTATAGTTTAATTTAATTTCATTATTATTGTAGCTGATGTTGCCATTGTTATCACTAAGTTTACCACGATTAAAATAATAAAAACATAAATAATACTTTTTATTATTGTTGTTATTATCATTATTATGTGTGAAGTTGGCATTGTGAATTATTTATATGTATATATGACGACACACAAACAAATGTCTTTCTATCTATCTTGCACTCACGTTGTCTGTCCATCTCTCTGTACTGTCTCAGTGCACAATAAAAAAGAACATAATGTAAATTATTTTAACATGAAAGAATGTATTTGGTAATTTGCGATAGCGTCCTGTGCCATAAGTACATCTGTCGTTTGAAACAAACTAAACCATGTAAAAATAGGAAAAAATTCGCCGAGTTATGCTCATAATAGTTGGGCATAATACACCTTTCTCAGTATAATAAACGCACTGTGAGACCCATCCAAGATGGCGGCCGGTTGAAAGTCAGCTCCAATAGGCAGTGCCGGTCAATGAGGCATCTACGTACACGCATGATGTATATATATACATAATGTCTAAGTCTACGTATATAATGTCTATGCCGGGAGGCTGTCTTCTTCTGTATTTCCCTCCATGTTTGCCTCTGGGGCTTGAGCATGAGCTGCTGGAGGAGATCGATTGCTTTCCCTGCGACCTGTGACCTCAGTGACGTCATTGCAGCACTTTTCGATTCGTACTCGTAAGCTTGGATTCGTACTCACAGGGAAGAATTCGTAGCCGTAAAATAGTGAGTTGTATTCATAAAACTTTGTACTCGTATAAAAACAACTGTAACCTGAACCCAATTTCACAGACTTACGTATATGACAGTAGATTTTTGTGTGAAACAACATTCTTGACACAGAAATGGTTGAAATTACAAATACGAATCATTTATTACGCATACGTCTTTTTTGATAGCTTTCTTACACCATAGTTCCTCAGGTTCAGATTCTTGCTCGTGTTGTTCTGACTCTCAGATGGTCGTGGCTCTGGACAAAAGTGTCTGCTGAATGACTTTGAAACATTTCAACAAACTTTAAGACTTAATGAGCAGACAGTGACATGTGTATAATTTGATTTGATTTGATTGGATTTATTTTGGATCCACCATTAGTTACAGCAAATATGCAGTAGCTATTCTTCCTGTGATCGTCTAAATACACCTTCAACAAAACCATATCATCCTTTTCAGCATGACTTATACACACTGCACTCATAACATTCATATCAATCCACTCATACCGTAGCTCTATCATTCCCCACTTGATTCCAAAAAGCAAACCAATACACAAAAAAGTTTACAAAAAGAATAGATAAAAAAGGAGAGACAAACCACAGAACTCTCCTTACCTTTTGGGACGACAAGAAAAATTCACATCATTAGGGAGAAACAATTAACATTATTATCTTTCAGGTAAGCCATATGTAAACTAATACATCTTTAATTTCTTGTTGAAGAAACTTCTGTCACTGTCTAAGATTAAAAATCTTATGTTCATTGGAGAAGAATGTTAATTTATTATAGAGCACTTCTGGGACTTCATTTATAATAATGTTCTTGATAAAGGACACAAGTAAATAGTGAAATTTACTTTTAACATTTAACCAGATTAGTTTATTAAAGATCAATGTGCTGTTGGTTCTATATGGCCAGTTCAAAGCTATATGGGCAGCTTTATTTTGTGCTACTTGCAGCTTATATAAATTACTTTGTGTTGTATTTGACCAGATGACTGCACAATAATCTAAATATGAACAAACTGGTGCCTGAATAAATTGTTTGATTAGGTAGCTTGGCATACATTTCTTACAATGTCTTACCACTGCCATGCCTCAGCCCACCTTTACCACTGTCTGACCAATATAACTTTTCCACAACATTTTATCATCAATAATAAATCCTAATAACTTCACCTGTGTCTTTTGTTCTATGCATTTATTTCCTATGCTCAAATTCAAGATTGGTGCCAATTTCAGCCTATATTTAGAGCCTAGAACCATGGATTTAGTCTTTTCAGTATTAAGAGCTAATCTATTCTCTGTAACCCAGTCCTTAATAAGTATTAGTTATTTATTCAACACCTCATTGAACTCTTCTGCAGTGCTTGCTGAATCATATACTGTGACATCATCAGCATACATAACTATTGTGGCAGACTTTAATACCAGTGGCAAATCATTTATAAAAATAGAAAATCAGAGTGGCCCAAGGCTGCTTCCCTGAGGGACCCCATACTCCACCTCTCTTATTCCAGAATAACTACCATTGAAGTAAACTGAATATTTCCTATTTGTTTGATAACTTTTAATCCATTTATATGCAGAATCTTCAAATGCATAACAACTCAACTTTTCCAATAAGAGGGAATGATCCATTTTGTCAAAGGCTGCACTAAAATCTAATAATATAGTACCAATTATTTTTTGTTTCTCCATATCTCTTAACCAGTCATCTGTCATCTGAGTTAGTGCTTTTATTGTCGAGTTCCCCTTTTTATATGCACGTTGAAATACAGTGTTTAAGTTATTATTACAAAAGTACCCTTGAATTTGTTCATAGACAATTCTCTCCATGATTTTACTCAGAGCAGGTAGTAAGCTTATTGGTTCGACTGTTTTTTCCTGAGAATATGTCCTTACTGTCTTTGGGTAATGGAATAATCTTGGCAA
This sequence comes from Scarus forsteni, assembly GCA_036419115.1. Lineage (NCBI taxonomy): Eukaryota > Metazoa > Chordata > Actinopteri > Labriformes > Labridae > Scarus > Scarus forsteni. Next base: position 433,896 of record JAZDUH010000029.1, on the reverse strand, counting down.
TTTTCCACTCTGAAGGAAAATTGTGTTTTTTAAAACTTAAAGGGCAACTCCGTTTTTTTGACACCTGGACCTTATTTATAGGATTGTGCATGCTCATATACTCACTCAGACAAACATCGTGCAGCTCGGAGTCCTTCAGAAGTTATTTAGATCCAACCGATTTAGCCGTACTTAGCGGGGGCCACGGCAATGGAGCTTCAGCGCGGGACATAATCTCTGCAAAATCTCTCATTTCGGCTATATTTTTTCATCCATCGCCAGTGTTATCATAAAGTCAGCTCGTCTACCATCTTCAGGTGGGTCAGCTGACCTGGTAAACAAACTTTTGATGACGTCATAGCCGCGCGACACAAAGGTACAGCTGACTTACTTTTTGCCGGCATTGCTGAGCAACATGGCAGAATATTTATCTGATGCCGAAGAGTCAGACTATGACGACCGGTTTGAGTCTGAGTACACGGACGAAGAGCTCCATGAAAGAAGAATGCGGAGGGAGAAAGACGAACAGCTGGCTCGAGAACAACAAACAGGAGCACGTCCATGACTCAATGCTAACTGGTGGTGCGCTTGTGGACAGTGTTCGCCTATAGCAACAGAAGAGGAGTGTGTTTACTGCTCAGAGTGGGACTTGAGACCGGCTGACACGCGTATGGATCTATCCAGGAATATATGTCTGACTACTCTGGAGGATTTCTCTGCAATGACAAACCGGGCTGTGGTAGAGACGAGCGATTTTGCAGAGATTATGTCCCGCGCTGAAGCTCCCTTGCCATGGCCCCCGCTAAGTGCAGCTAAATCGGTTGGATCTAAATAACTTCTGAAGGACTCCGAGCTGCACGATGTTTGTCTGAGTGAGTATATGAGCATGCACAAACCTAAAAATAAGGTCCAGGTGTCAAAAAACCGGAGTTTCCCTTTAAATCAATAATAAAGGCAAAAGGTGAGGCAATCAGACCTGCCACAGGTTTTAGTAACTTTATATCCAGGTTATCACACCTGAGGGTGTTTCTTTTGCTTTTTATAGAAGTTTTTCTACTGCATCTTCTGTTATAGCATCAAATCTAAAGCAGCATTGTTTATCATTCATTATTTTGTCTTTGATTAACTACTTGGGATGCAGTCTTTAGCTTTCCTGGTATCCATACCATCCTGAAGTTTCTGAAGTTTGTCAATGAAAAAATAACTGAAATAGTTCGCTATCTCTGCTGGTTTAGTGAGAATATTTCCATCAGCTTCTAAAAAAGATGGAGTTGATCTGTTTCTGTTTCCCATTAATCCATTTAGTATATTCCATATTTTCTTACTGTCCGTTCTTGCATCTATTATTCCCCTTTGATAGTACATCTTTTTTCATTTTGTTTTGTTTTTCACATTGTTTCTTAATTTCCTGTAAACATTCCTGTAAACATTCCATTGTGACACATCTGCTGATTTGATTGGCTCTAGCTTAGCTTTATTCCTCTGCTCCATAAGTTCTTTAAGTTCTTGGTCTAACCATGGTGCCATTACATTTCTCACTGTACAGGTGCATGTTTTTCTATAACTGGTCCTAACAAGTCATTTAATGTCTGTAAAGACCCTGATCTGGGTCTTCTTGCTTAAAACTGCAGCCCAGTAAATATTTCTTACATCCTCATAGTAGTTTGTTTTATTATAATTTTTAAACATTCTTTTTAATATTATTTTCTGAGCAGCTTTTGGGACTTTGGTTTTCCTCCCAGTTGCTTCTAAATTATGGTCGCTGCAGCTCACTGAATTGATATTGTTCTTGAGCACAGCTCAGAATATGAATAGAAATAGAAATATGTTTTTATATTATTTATCAAGTTGTTCTATTTCCTCACCTATTTCCTTATAAAGTAAAATAAATAAATGTTTTTGGAGCTAAACTGGACCATGTGACAGCAGACTGTGACTGTGAGCTCAGATTGAAGTGTTTAGATGTGAAGGTTTGATGCTGACAGAAAAATCTGAGCTCTGCTGTTTACACTTTAGAGAAACAGGAGGAACGGATCAAGACGTGTGTGAAAGCAGCTGAGACAAACTGAAGTACAGGAGGCAGAGCAGCAGCTGATTGGCTCTGCTGAGCAGACTGTGTGATGTGGACACATCTGATTGGATCCTAAATAGTTTTTCTCTTCATTCTCTCTTCTTTATTCAGACTGTATAGGTGCAGTTTGTCAGAGATCAGCTGTTCTTCTTTAGCCTCAGCTCTGAAGTCCAACCCCTCCCATCTGAGACAGCTGAACCTGAGCAGGAACAATCTTCATGATTCAGGAGTGAAGCTGCTGAAAGATCTTCAGGAGAATCCAAACTACAGACTGGAGACTCTCGAGTAAGTAGAGAGTTGAATTTACCGTAAATCCCAGAATATAAATCTCTCTGTTTTCTCTTTTTTGAGTCTCTCAGAGTGAAAATGAATTTCTTCGTCTTCCTGCCTGATGATTTCTGTGACGTTCAGCAAAACCTTCAAAGTTCAGTTTGTGTGAAACTGCTGCTCTTTAGTCCACCTGCTGTGACCTGCTGAGCCTTTGCTCCTTATATTACGGTAACTGAGCTCTCAGCTTGAAGTGGATTGTTGTGAAGCTCAAACACTAGAGGAGTCCAAAAAGACGGTTTTCCTTTGAGATGTTTTACATTCAGAATCAGTGCAGACGTCCATGAATCTCTTTTTGTATTTTGTTTCTAAAACAGGTCTAAAATGTGGTTTATACTCCAGACTTTACAGTAATCCGTGCTGATCTGTCCGTCTTTGGGTGCATCCCAGTGTGCCAAAATGCAGTCTCCTCTCTCCTCTCTCCTCCGTGACACCAGAAGTACTTTGTGAGCAGCCATATTGAAGGACGTTCCAAAGTGCCAAATGCGCTCGGAGGAGAGAGGAGAGAGGAGAGAGGAGAGAGGAGAGAGGAGACTGATCTGGAGGAGGGATACACAAGTGCAGGCTTCGCGGAAGTCTTTTCACTGACAGACACGCCCCCTTGTGACGTATCAGCAGCCGGCTGTAAAGTGTCAGCTGCCCACATGTGTGAAATGAAAACATCATGGAGCAAAAGAAAGAGTTAAAGTAAAAAAATTAGCAACTTTTGGGAGTCATTGTAATGAGTATATCTACATTTCACACAAAGGAACCGATGTGTCGGCCTAATGTTCCCTCAAAATGTGAGCAGTTACTAAATTTTAATCTCTTTTTTTATTTTCTTCACTGTGCAGAAGAATATTTGACTCATCATTTAAAAGAATTCTAATCTGGACATGTTGATATCACAGAAAATATTGAACACTATCATGGGGCAGTTCTTCCAGGTTTTCCATCTGTTGTCTGTCCTGATTTATCTGTGTTGTTTGTGTTTATGTCTGTAACTGTGAGGCTGCTACAGTACACAGGTCTGTTCAGGAAAACACATTTTACATTAGATTAGACAACTTTATTTTTCCCAAAGGGTGATTCAGTTTTTGTTGTCTACCCAGACCATACAAACATTTGCAAACAGCAAACATGGACAATAATATATAAAAAAAGAGATGCTCATTGACAAATATCAGCACCCAACAGACCCTGGGATCAGGTAGATTATAATGCACATTAATGGAAAGCATGTAGTTCCTTGATATAACCAAACATAAATAAGGAAAGAAAGTAGTAAATTGTACATTGTTATCTCAGGCCTTAACAATTTTTTCTGTATAAATGCGCAGAGAGGGGTTTACGTGCTTCTAGCAGAATTAACACATTATTTATGAACACAAAGTGGCCCCAATATCACAATTAAGAACTATCATTCTGGGTCTGGGAAAATGTGACATTTTTCTTTTTCATTCATGAACATATTCATGTTAAATTGATAAGTGAATATGAATTTACCGCGGTCGAGCGCCCTGGAGTTTACATTATTTTATTTAATTCAGTTTCTCCCGTTCGCTCGGGCCAGCATATCCAGCTGTGACACCGTCATCACTAAAAGACGTCGCTTCATGCGACGCTCCGGAGGAGAGGACGTCCCAATGCTCTTGAAATGAACCTCCTCGTCTCCTCTCTTCTTTTATTCACATCTCTGGTGGGCGGGACTAAGACGCAAGTGAACGACGCAAGTGGAGGAGGCGAGGATGGAACTTTGGAGCTTTGAGATGCACCCTTTGAGCTGAACTGGGTTCAGTCAGGAGAGGCTTCATGATGACAGCAGTTTAAAGTCATGAAACCTGTGAGACTCTGCAGGTGGTCCAGGTGTCTTCAGTTTGTGCTGCTGTCTCTGAATCCTCTCAGAAAAGTCAAAGAAATGAGAAACAGCTGCTGCTGACGTGTGAACATGTGAATCCACTGATGAAAATCTCCTTTATTCTCTTTAAAAACAAACATTAACGCTGTGATCTGACAGAAGAGGCAGAAATCAAGCTCATGAAGCCGTCATGGTCCTGCTGAAGTTCAGCAGAAGAATCAATCTGATCATGAAGAGCAGATGATTTCTTTGAACTGTGGTCATGGTCCCATCCCTAGAGCTGGACCACTGCAGTCCAACATGTGACAGGCTTTGGTGTGCTGGACACAGAGCAGAGTGAAAACTCAGCAAACACATGAAGATCCACCAAAGCTGCAGCTTCAGCCTGAACTGAAGAGAGTCCTCACACAGACTGATGGAGCTCAGTGATTGGAGGCTCCTGATTCATTCTTCTGCTCTGACCACAGATCAGCAGCTCTAATCTCTGCTCTCATGTTTACTACAACAGGACGTGATACCTGAGGATCATCATCATCATCAGTGAGTCCATCCACAGTCAGTCAGTGATCCACTGGGACGTCCTGCAGCTGTTTCCTTCACAGACGTGTCCACACAGACTCTGTTCAGGTCCCTGCAGATCCTCCAACAGTCTGACAGAGTCTCTCATTTGGTTTTTGAAACCTGAGGCCTTCAGAGTGTCAGCCGCTGCAGTTTGTGGTTTTCCTCTGAACTCAGGATCTTTACCAAAGCATGAACAGGTCCTGCAGGCTCACACTGACTCAGATGTAAAGAAATACTGATTAATAGAACTACAGATGATTAAAGCAAAGAAATAAACGGACATGTTGTCTTATAAATCAGAGACGATGATAAAAATATGCTGCTGGATTTCTTTAGTTAGTGTTTGTAAATCACTGATGGGGCACAAATCTGATTATTTTTGGACTTTTATGGTTTTTAATCCACATCTGTTCATCTGATTTTGAATTGACTGTAAATATCTAAAGTGTTTTTTTCATCTTCAATAAACTTTGAACCTTTTGGAGAGTCTTGAGTGACCTTTGACCTTTAGGTGGTGTTCAGTGAGTTCATTTTTCTCTGACAAAGACTCACACTGACCCCTGACCCCTCAGGGCACTTTTCACATCTCACACTGATGATCATCCAAGAGAGGAGGGTCAGAGTTAGTCCTCCCTGTGGACTTCATGTCCTGCTCTCACGTCCTTCACAGCACCAAAGACGTCTGCTCCACTGTTTCTTTATTTTCTGTTTGGTTTGTGGATTAGTTACATGTTTGATTGACTGATTGTCTTTTTCTTAGTGTGTCTGTTTTTTTGGTTTGTCTGATTGTTTGTTCATTTGTTGGTTTGGCTGTTTGTTTCTGTGTTTGTTTGTTTTTTACTGTTTATTTGATAATTTAGTTGTTTTTTTTTGACTGATTGTTTGGATGCCAGTTTTTTGTTTGTATTTTAATTTGTCAGTTTGTTTATCAATTTTGTTATTACCTCCATCAAGGAGGTTATGTTTTCAGGAGGGTTTGTCCGTCTGTCCGTCTGTGAACAAAATAACTAAAAAAGTGATGGATGGATTTGGATGAAATTTTCAGGAAACGTTCAGCATGGGAAAAGGAAGAACTGATTCAATTTTGGTGTTGATCCGGATCAGCGTCCGGCCGCCACGGCGAAAAATGTGATTATCGTGAATAACTACTAAACTAAAATAGATATCATTATGAATCCAGTTGCTAACTGGATTCATAATGATATCATAATGATATCAACTTGCTAGTTGTTTTCATGGTCAAGAAATCTAAATATTAAGATGAAATAAAGGTAGGACTAATATTTATGCTCAAAATGACAATATGGCGGAGGTCTGCGCTCTCTGAGTGCTTTCTATTTTTTATTTGTGTTTGTTTCTTTGTCAGACGGTCTGTTTGTCTGTTTATCTTCTTTTTAGTTTGTTTTGTAGACGGTCTTTTGTGTGTCTATCTGTTTCCTTGAAATTGGTGTGTCTTTGTTACTTTGTCAGTATTTTTTGTCTGTTTATTGTTTTTGTGTGTTTTGTGCGTTTCTGGTTGTGTTTTTCTGTGATTGTTAATTTTGTTTCTGTTTATCTGTTTGTTTCTTTGTGACTGTTTCTGTTTCATTGGAGGTCTATTTTTTTGTCTGCCTGTTTATCAAATCAAATCAAACTTTATTTATAAAGCACTTTTCATACATTAAAAATGCAGCACAAAGTGCTCTACATGTTTAAAACAGTCCCCCCCCCCATTTAAACTTCACCCAAACACACGCATAACATGATTTAAAATGTGTGATTTTTTATCTGACTGCTCTTCTGTCTGTCAGTTTGTTTCAGGGTGTTGGCCTGTTTTATATCCAAAAACGTCATGTTTGAGCGTATTCTTTGTTTGCAGTCCAGAATGTTAAAAAAGTCATATGTTAGCCTTTGTGTTTTTCTCAAATCCTGAGCTGAGAGAAAAAAGCTCATGAGTCCATTTTGAAGCCAAATATGACCAAATCATCTGCATAAGCATGTTTTATGGCCTGTTTCACACTCAAAAAGTCATGTTTGAGCATGAGTGTGAACACTGTGGAGATGGTAGCTGTGCTGATGGCGCTCAGATGGGCTGAACATGCTCGGGTGGAGAGGATGTTAATATGCTGTGACTCAGCTTCAGTGTGTATGACTCGGTGTATGAATCAGGGTAGTGTTGTGAGATTTCTGTGGGTCCCTGCACATGTAGGCGTGGGGGGGCAATGAAGAGGCAGATGCTTTAACTAGAGGGCTCTAAATAAGGAGAGAGTAGAAATGCATATTAGAATAAGCACAGCAGAGGCAAAGGGGATAATTTGGGAGAAAGTAAATCAGCTGTGGCAGGCTAGATGGGATGAGGAAGAGAAGGGTCGGCACTTCTACCAAATACAGTGAGTGTTAAAGGACAGGGAGTCAGGAGTAGCAGCAGGAGGGATGAAACAGTGTGGATGAGGCTTAGACTGGGACACTGTGCACTGAATAAAACACTGAAGATGATAAGAGGGCCCGAACAGGGCTGTGTGGGGAGGAAGAATCAGTGGAACATTATTGCTGTGGTGTAGGGCGTATGAAGGACTTTGGATAAAGTTGAGGGACAAGATGAGGAGGTGGGGATCCTGGGATTTGAACTGAAGGATATACTTAGTGAGGGTGGTGGAGCTTCTCAAGAGCACAGGGTTATATGACAGAATATAAGGATAAGGGGTGCAGGAGATGTTTAACTGTTCATATTATTTACTTTATTATTATTTAATTAAATAGATTTTTATTTGTTTATTTCATTTTACTTATATTAATATTATGTTATTATTTATTTTGTTTTATAAATTAATTAATTAATTAATTTATTTTGTAAATTAAACAATTTATTTCCATTCATTTATTGGAGCCTGACTCACACCTGCACCAGAAGATGGCGGTAATGCCCGTTTTAAAGCTGGCCAACCACCGTTAAACTCCACAAAGAAGAAGAAGAAGAAGAAGGGATTATTATAAGTAACATGTCTAAAATAGTCTATCAGAATGTGCAATTAATTTCCCATTAATAAAAATAATAAGTTTATTGTTATAGCACCTTTGAAGAACAGCAAAGTCACAAAGTGCTTCACAAAATAAATAAAAACAATACAAGCAATTTTTAAAGGTACAATAAAAGAAAACAGCACACAACACATATTAAGCAAAGGCCAGACCAAACAAGTAGGTCTTTTTTAAAAGAATCAACTGTTTCAGCCGATCTTAAACCCAAGGGGAGCGAGTTCCACAGAGTTGGAGCCATGACACTAAAAGCACAGTCACCTTTAGTTTTTATCTGGAGTGTGGAACAACCAACAGGTTTTGCTCAGTGGACCGGAGAGACCTACCAGGAATGTTTTAAAAGTTCTGTAATGAATGGTGGAGCCTGATCATGGAGGGCTTTGAAAGTGAGCAAAAGTATCTTAAAATGTATTCTGAAATGTACGGTAAGCCAGTGGAGTGAAAACAGAATTGGTGTGATGTGTGACCTTTTTGGAGACCTGGTAAGTCGTCTGGCTGCAGCATTTTGTACTAATTATAGACGGTTTATGGATGTTTTACTGAGACAGGTGAAAAGTGAGTTACAGCAGTCTAAACGTGAAGAAATAAATGTGTGAATAACCATCTCCATTTGAGCTGTAGAGACTATGTGTCTGAGTTGTGCAATATTTCTGAGATGGAAAAAACAAGAACAGACCAGGTTATTTACATGATGATCTAGAGAGAGTGAGTGGCTGAAAGAAACACCAAGATTATGTAGAGTTGTTTTAGCAAAAGTGGACAGGGTTCCCAGTTTCTGTAGTACACTGATCAGAATCTTAAGACCAGTTGAAAAACTGCTAGAATATGCATTTTACACATTTGGATCTTAATGAGGTTTTAAGTAGAGCTACAATATGCAAAAGCAAGAAGGGGGAGTGTGACAAAAAGCACTTTGAAAAAGTAATTTATTGAAAACAAGTAAACTGAAATAGGCTGTTTATCAGCTGATCAAAAGTTTAAGACCACAGGCTATTAAAGCCAAAATCTGCTCAAAATGTTCATTTTCTGTCAGGCATTCACACGGTCATGCCCTCCTGATGGCTAAAGCTAAGAAGCTTTCTCTTCTTGAACGTGGTCGGATCGTCGAGCTGCATAAGCAAGGCCTCTCGCAGCGTGCCATTGCTGCTGAGGTTGGACGCAGTGAGACAGTCATTCTACATTTTTTGAAAGTTTATGGAGCATTATGGCACAAAAAAAGTCAAGTGGCAGACCCAAAAAAACTACACCTGAGCTGGAGGATCTGATTGGCTGTCCGTTAAGACACAGGGCGGTCCTCGACCCAAATCAAGGCCCTTACTGGTGCCGACTGCAGCGCAATTACCGTCAGACGGCATCTGCGGGAAAAGGGTTTCAATAACAAAAAACAATTTCAAAGACCTCGTCATCTTCATCGCCACAAAACTGCCCGCTTAGACTTTGCCAGGGAGAATCAAACATGGGACATTGAAAGGAGGAAAAAAGTTTTATTCTCTGATGAGAAAAAATGTAACCTTGACGGTCCAGATGGCTTCAATGTTACTGGCATGACAAGGAGATCCCACCTGAGATGTTTTCTACCCGGCACAGTGGAGGGGGTCCATCATGATCTGGGTGCTTTTTCATTCAGTGGAACACTGGAGCTTCAGGTGGTGCAGGGTCGTCAAACGGCGGCTGGTTACGTGCAGATGTTGCAGAGGGCATTCCTCATGACTGAGGGCCCTCGTCTGTGTGGTAACAGCTGGGTTTTTCAACAGGACAACGCTGCAGTTCACAATGCTCGAATTCTTCAGGGAGAATAACATCACTCTTTTGGACCATCCCGCATGTTCCCCTGATTTAAATCCCATAGAGAACATTTGGGGATGGATGGCAAGGGAAGTTTATAAAAATGGCCGTCAGTTCCAGACAGTTGATGCCCTTCATGAAGCCATCTTTACCACTTGGAGCAATGATCCTAAAAGCTTCCTGGAAACACTCACATCAAGCATGCCAAACAAATTTTTGAAGTGTTTAACAAGAACGGTGGCGCTATTTCAGTTTTCTTGTTGTTTTCAATAAATTACTTTTTGAAAGTGCTTTTTGTCACACTCCCCCTTCTTGCTTTTGCATATTGTAGCTCTACTTAAAACCTCATTAAGGTCCAAATGTGCAAAATGCATATTCTAGCATTTTTTCAATCTTAGTCTTAAGATTTTGGTCAGTCTGTATGTCTGGCACTAAGCTGTCTGAAGCCAAGACAAGAACTTCTGTTTTTTCAGAGTTAAGTTGTAATGAGTTATCTGACATCCAGTCTCTAATGGCACTTAAACAACTGAGCAGGGTTGACACTTCAGAATAATCATTAGGTGAAAAGGATACCTGTAGCTGGATACCATCTGCAGAACAGTGATACGATACATTTTTAAAACTGTTGATTAGGTGGCTTAGTGGGAGCAAGTACAGAGGAAGTAATATTGGGCCGAGGACTGAGCCTTGAGGAACTCCACAAACTAGGGGTGAATTACAAGAGGTGTTGTATGGTAACACATTTACAACTGAAAATGATGAAGCCTCGTGGTGTTGAGTTGAAGCCTCATGAGGCATTGAACCGCTTGAGCCAATTGGTTGGAGAAAGGGTTCCACCTACTGGCCAGGTGTAAAATCACAGGCAGCTTTATCTTAACCATACGATGTGTGATGCATTGTCTATTGTGGCTCATACGAATGACTATGAATTAAAAAAATATATGATCAAGTAATTTCTCAACAATTTAACACATATGTGTTTAATAAAACATTTTTGAATATACTGTGTGTTTAATGTATGAGTTTTCTTGATTTTCATTGTCAGCTGCATTTGATTAGGGTTTTTCTGTTTGTTTTTTGGGGGGAGGAGGGGCGGGGGGCATCAGGAGGACTGAGAATTTTTTTTTTTGGTTTAATTTTTGCGCATTTTGAGATTTTGATTTGACAAAAGTTTGATGAACTGCTTGCGACATTCTGAATTTTTCTCTTCGATGGACTGAGAACAAGCTTGAAGACTTGTTTTGGTGAACGTTATACTTTATGAACATTTTGGACTTCATTGCTTAGCTTGTTGGGACTCCTTACATTTGAATGAAGTTGAAATGTTCTAGATTTGTTTTTTTTTTTTTTAAGACAAACTAAGTTTTCTGTAGTGTGGTTTAATTGAGCAATAGGCCTAACAACAGATTTAGTCATCTGTCTGGTGCCCAATTAATATCAATTTCACAATTCTGGCCCTTAGCAACAGTTCAGTAGTGGCCTAGCATATGATATGGCAGGTTGTGTAATGTTTGTTTTTCACTTCAGGAGAGTGTCATGTGCTTGAGCAGAGGACAGTGAAGTGCTTGTGGAACTAAGAAGAGGGCACTTAATATGCTTGTGTCAGGATTTTGTCCCTTCGCAATTCAAAAAGCTCAGTATAACTTTCATGGTCCGTACCAAAAAACCCCTGACATAACTCCAAAAAGGAAAAATGATGATGAGACAACTGAAGGCAAAAAGATGGGATTTAATTACAGCGCTGGAGTTTACAACATATCAACAAGATGCTGGATGCTGAAAACTGAAGATGTGTCATGTTCTGTCTCTATGAGAGTGTCAAGAAAGGTGTGTGTGTGTGTGTGTTGACCTCCGTACCTCACTGTCTTGGAATGAGCCAGACTGAACTGGTATGGAAGATGTCCCTCAACAGATAAGACAGTGGTTCCCAACCTTTTTTGGGCTGTGACCCCATTTTTACATCACAAGTTTCTGGCGACCCCAGACACCTAAAACAAACGATTTTTTTGCTAAAAAATTGTTTTTGTTCATGTAATAGTTTTCTATATATATATATATATATATATATATATATATATATATATATATATATATATATATATATATATATATATATATATATATATATATATATATATATATATATATATATATATATATATATTTTTTTTAATAAACCTTAATTTTAACCAACACTAAGGGTATATAATGTATACTATTATGGATGAGGCAGGAAAGTTAGGTTGAGAATTTTAATGTCCCTAGTCAGGATATGTACATTCAGTGGAGCTTATATTTACAAGGCTGCAAATTAATACTGAACAAATAACTCAATTAATTATGAAAGAGCTGCAGCATCTTAAACCAGCAACAATGAACATTTTAAAGATAAACCACAGTGCTTCAGTTTCAGCTTCAGAGTTTTTCATGTCTTTTATGTATTGTGGCTGTGTCTCTCAACTCACCATATTTAATGTGACGGCTGAGCCTGCACACGCCGCTGCAGCCTATCAAAGTCAGGTGCTGTGGTGGAGAGAGCGCATCTCATCTCCGACGTAACATCCAGTCGAGAGCGGTACTTTGACTTCATGCACACAAGGGCACTAAATCCAGCTTCGCACAAATACGTGCTTCCAAAAGGAACCAGCAGTTTTAAAGCACACAGTGAGATCTCTGGATACTCATCTCTTGCTGCAAACCAGAAATCCTCCACTGCCACTCGCGAATGCAATCCCTGATGCGTTTTGTCACATGAAAGTTCAATCAGCTGTTCAACAGCGGTGGCAGGCAGGTCCATTGCGCCGGTCTCACAGTGGAATGGGTCCCTCACCCATTCAAACTTTGACATGTCCAAGTCGGGGAAATAAGTGGCAAAGTGATCTTCTAGGCGTTTCAGGTGGGCGCACATCTCCTTTGTGGGGCACTTATCGATGCTGTTTTCTGTTAAAAACTGGCTCAGCTGGGGGAAAGAGCCGAAGTTTGACTTCAAAAGGCTTTCCCTCCAGTATGCAAGTTTCCCCCTGAATCCATCAATACGGTCACTCATCTGCATAATATTCTTGTTCTTCCCCTGCATGCTGATGTTAAGTTCGTTTAATTTTCCAAAGATGTCCGTCACATATGCAAGGAGACACATCTTTTGCTGGTCACACAGAAAGTCGATAAAATCAGTATTTTTCACATCCATGGAAAATGACAACAGTTCATTTCTCAGCCTGAAAAAACGCTCCAGCACATTACCTCTAGACAACCACCGTGCCTCTGTGTGAAAAAGTAAATTGTCATATTCAGAGCCCATGTCCGCGCATAGTTTTGCAAACAGACGTGCACGCAGAGGATGTGGCTTGATGTAGTTCACCATGGTTACAACCTGCTGTAGTATGCCCGCGATAGGTTCACTCAGTTCTTTGGATGCCAGTTGCTCACGGTGAATCATGCAGTGATTCCATATTGCAGAAGGGGCCCGCTGCATGATCAGTGTCCGCAGGCCAGTTCGCCGTCCCGCCATAGACGGCGCCCCGTCTGTGCAAAATCCCACCATAGGCTCCCAGGGAATGTTGTGTTTTTCCATATAATTTTGAAGTGTATCATACATTGCTTTGGCAGTCTCGTGTTCAGGAAGAGAAAGACAATAAAAAATATCCTCGTGAATCGCATTCTCATGCAAGTAACGAACAAATGTCAAAGCATGTGCATTTTTTCCTTCTGTGCTTACATCCATTTGAAGAGCATAAGCTGGTGAATGTCGCAGTCTTTCTGTTAGCGTGCTCTCTTGGTCATTAGCGATTGCATCAATTCTTCTTTTCACCGTGTTATCAGACAGCGGTATTGTCTTCAGTTTTTGAGCTTCTCCCTCCCCACACATTGTTTTTACCATTTCGACGGCGGCTGGTAATATTAATGTCTCAGCAATGCTATGTGGCTTCATAGCCTTTGCTACGAGGTAGCTCACCTCAAAAGATGCTTTCAGTGCCAGCTCACTGACTGTCATAGCCTTTTTAAAGTATATCCGCTGCTTATTCAGCTCCGCATTTTTTCTTTCGAAAAAAGATATTGGTTTGCCGACATGTTCTCTGTGTGTTGTCTCAAAATGTCTTTTCAGTTTGTTAGGTTTCATACTCTCCGCAGACAGTATGCTAGCGCACAGCAGACATTTCGGCTTTTCCTCGTTGCTTTCGATGATGCTCGTAAATCCATATTGAAGAAAACTTTCATCATACTTTCTCTGCCTTTTGGGTGTCTGTTTCTCATTTTCTTCTGGAAATGTCCTGGCTGGGCAAGGCAGGTGAAGAAATCTTTCCATTTTCAAAGCAGGTTTTCTGACTCTGACTGTGTCCTGTTTGAAATATTGAAATACGCGCGGTCACGTGATCAGGTGACCAAGACCTGCCGGCTCAGATATTATATACTGCATTTTTTTTAAACTTTTTTTTTTTTATTATTATTATTATAATAATTATTATTACAAGGGAAAATGTGTGGTGTTTTGATTTAAATGAAACATATATTCAATCATTAAAAAATATATTAGTATTTTTAAATTTTTTTTTTTTTATCAATTGCTGGAAATTCCAGGCGACCCCATTTGAATTCCAGGCGACCCCACGTGGGGTCGCGACCCCAAGGTTGAAAAAGACTGAGATAAGAGGTCGAAAGACAGCCTCCATACGAGGTCAGATACAGAGGTCAGTGAATCAGCATATATGGCATGTGCTTAAGGCAGTGGTTCCCAACCTTTTTTGGGCTGTGACCCCATTTTTACATCACAAGTTTCTGGCGACCCCAGACACCTAAAACAAACGATTTTTTTGCTAAAAAATTGTTTTTGTTCATGTATATATATATATATATATATATATATATATATATATATATATATATATATATATATATATATATATATATATATATATATATATATATATATATATATATATATATATATACACATATATATATATATTTTTTTTAATAAACCTTAATTTTAACCAACACTAAGGGTATATAATGTATACTATTATGGATGAGGCAGGAAAGTTAGGTTGAGAATTTTAATGTCCCTAGTCAGGATATGTACATTCAGTGGAGCTTATATTTACAAGGCTGCAAATTAATACTGAACAAATAACTCAATTAATTATGAAAGAGCTGCAGCATCTTAAACCAGCAACAATGAACATTTTAAAGATAAACCACAGTGCTTCAGTTTCAGCTTCAGAGTTTTTCATGTCTTTTATGTATTGTGGCTGTGTCTCTCAACTCACCATATTTAATGTGACGGCTGAGCCTGCACACGCCGCTGCAGCCTATCAAAGTCAGGTGCTGTGGTGGAGAGAGCGCATCTCATCTCCGACGTAACATCCAGTCGAGAGCGGTACTTTGACTTCATGCACACAAGGGCACTAAATCCAGCTTCGCACAAATACGTGCTTCCAAAAGGAACCAGCAGTTTTAAAGCACACAGTGAGATCTCTGGATACTCATCTCTTGCTGCAAACCAGAAATCCTCCACTGCCACTCGCGAATGCAATCCCTGATGCGTTTTGTCACATGAAAGTTCAATCAGCTGTTCAACAGCGGTGGCAGGCAGGTCCATTGCGCCGGTCTCACAGTGGAATGGGTCCCTCACCCATTCAAACTTTGACATGTCCAAGTCGGGGAAATAAGTGGCAAAGTGATCTTCTAGGCGTTTCAGGTGGGCGCACATCTCCTTTGTGGGGCACTTATCGATGCTGTTTTCTGTTAAAAGCTGGCTCAGCTGGGGGAAAGAGCCGAAGTTTGACTTCAAAAGGCTTTCCCTCCAGTATGCAAGTTTCCCCCTGAATCCATCAATACGGTCACTCATCTGCATAATATTCTTGTTCTTCCCCTGCATGCTGATGTTAAGTTCGTTTAATTTTCCAAAGATGTCCGTCACATATGCAAGGAGACACATCTTTTGCTGGTCACACAGAAAGTCGATAAAATCAGTATTTTTCACATCCATGGAAAATGACAACAGTTCATTTCTCAGCCTGAAAAAACGCTCCAGCACATTACCTCTAGACAACCACCGTGCCTCTGTGTGAAAAAGTAAATTGTCATATTCAGAGCCCATGTCCGCGCATAGTTTTGCAAACAGACGTGCACGCAGAGGATGTGGCTTGATGTAGTTCACCATGGTTACAACCTGCTGTAGTATGCCCGCGATAGGTTCACTCAGTTCTTTGGATGCCAGTTGCTCACGGTGAATCATGCAGTGATTCCATATTGCAGAAGGGGCCCGCTGCATGATCAGTGTCCGCAGGCCAGTTCGCCGTCCCGCCATAGACGGCGCCCCGTCTGTGCAAAATCCCACCATAGGCTCCCAGGGAATGTTGTGTTTTTCCATATAATTTTGAAGTGTATCATACATTGCTTTGGCAGTCTCGTGTTCAGGAAGAGAAAGACAATAAAAAATATCCTCGTGAATCGCATTCTCATGCAAGTAACGAACAAATGTCAAAGCATGTGCATTTTTTCCTTCTGTGCTTACATCCATTTGAAGAGCATAAGCTGGTGAATGTCGCAGTCTTTCTGTTAGCGTGCTCTCTTGGTCATTAGCGATTGCATCAATTCTTCTTTTCACCGTGTTATCAGACAGCGGTATTGTCTTCAGTTTTTGAGCTTCTCCCTCCCCACACATTGTTTTTACCATTTCGATGGCGGCTGGTAATATTAATGTCTCAGCAGTGCTATGTGGCTTCATAGCCTTTGCTACGAGGTAGCTCACCTCAAAAGATGCTTTCAGTGCCCGCTCACTGACTGTCATAGCCTTTTTAAAGTATATCCGCTGCTTATTCAGCTCTGCATTTTTTCTTTCTAAAAAGATATTGGTTTGCCGACATGTTCTCTGTGTGTTGTCTCAAAATGTCTTTTCAGTTTGTTAGGTTTCATACTCTCCGCGCAGACAGTATGCTAGCGCACAGCAGACATTTCGGCTTTTCCACGTTGCTTTCGATGATGCTCGTAAATCCATATTGAAGAAAACTTTCATCATACTTTCTCTGCCTTTTGGGTGTCTGTTTCTCATTTTCTTCTGGAAATGTCCTGGCTGGGCAAGGCAGGTGAAGAAATCTTTCCATTTTCAAAGCAGGTTTTCTGACTCTGACTGTGTCCTGTTTGAAATATTGAAATCTGGCAGTCACGTGATCAGGTGACCAAGACCTGCCGGCTCAGATATTATATACTGCATTTTTTTTAAACTTTTTTTTTTTTATTATTATTATTATAATAATTATTATTACAAGGGAAAATGTGTGGTGTTTTGATTTAAATGAAACATATATTCAATCATTAAAAAATATATTAGTATTTTTAAAATTTTTTTTTTTTATCAATTGCTGGAAATTCCAGGCGACCCCATTTGAATTCCAGGCGACCCCACGTGGGGTCGCGACCCCAAGGTTGAAAAAGACTGGCTTAAGGGGTGTCTAAGGTATGTGGATGAGTGTTGTGTGTGTGTCAGAAGTATGCATAAGCTAGACAATGATTACAAGCACGATTACATGACAGGATTTAAACAGGGTTCAAATACATGAAAAGGTTCTAAGGTTAAGTGATCATAAACACGTGTACAGAGTTGTACAGAGGTTAAATACATGACTGAATACATAAACTGTACAAGGGTCAAATTATTCTTCACAGCTTGTGTAACTTGGACAAAGATGTACAGAACAGGGGAGGTTTTATTCATTTTTATTTAGAAATGTCAGTTTTTGGTTTTAAACAATTCCTTTTTTTTGACACTACCTCACCTGCCTTTGAAAATACCCTTTCACAGGACACAGAAGATGCCAGCATGCACAAAAACATAAGAGCAAGTTCATATAAATTTGGGTACAATAGTTTTTGCCTCTCCCAGCACTCTAGAGGGTTTTCCAGTCTGCTGATGAGTCCTCCGTGCCTCCACGACACTGATGTCCAAACGATGCCACAGTTTGCTACCTATGAGGAAACTACAGATCATGTTAGTAAGTGTTCCAGTAGTAATAAATAATCTCAAAATGTAAAGTAATAGATTACCTCCAGTGACATCATGAGAGGTGGAAGGCTGGGGGATTTCTTCTCTGCCTTGTTTAGACCTAATAAGTGTGGCACACTCAGAGGTCAGTCGTTTTATTGCGACTGCGACATGTAAAGTTTCTCCCGTAGTTGCCTGATCAGCTGTTCTCCCATTTCCACTGCAGCTGCAGGTGCTCACGGCTTTGTGACCTCCTCCTGAAGACTTTGTTCCAGCATTTTCATGAGGGGAACAACTTTGGAGGCAGACACATTCTCCTCTGCCGACAGCTCTACAGTGGCATCGTAGAAAGGAGACAGCAGGGACAAGCACCCTCCAACAATACTGAACTCTTCTGAAGTCAGGAAAGGGATGTCATGATGTAGGCCAGCTAAAGCTCCCTCACTGGCTCTCTCAAAACAAGAGCCTAATTTACAAAAGCGTTAAAGAACTAATAGGAGATAATGAAGAATGCTTTTATTTTGAAAATGGGAAGTTTGCTAGTGGCTGATTTTTAGCTGAATGCCGTCTCAAGAGGACTTAACATGTACAGGGCTCTCGACTAACTTTTTGAGTTGGTTGCAACGGTGCACCTAAAAAAATTTTTAAGGTGCACCAGCACAAAATTTAGGTGCACCCAAATTTTTCAGTGTCGCCTTTAACGCCATAAGGTCACCATTTTATTACTCTCCATAAATTTTATATAATGTAAATGCTTTTTAAATAAGACGAAGATATAAAGAAATACTTGTCTTTATTTGAAGCAAAATTATACATTTAATGTAAAACAGAGCGTTTAAAGTGCTTCACTGAATGAAATTTACAACTTTAAACTAAAACATAAAGCAGAATAAAACATCTTCAAATAAAAGTGCTTGTTCTTAACCCTTTAAGGTCCAAGACCGTAGATGATCGCCAGAAAATTCTATTTTTTGGAGATTACATTTTTATTTCACTTTCTGGTAAAATCCTACAAAAATCAGAAAATCCATAAAATTCTACATATATATTTTTCATATCTCATTTGATACATCAGGTGTTTGTGGCAACTGATAATCCATTTGAGGACATTTTTATCATCTGATTTTATTCTGATTTTTTTTGTCATTTGATGATCAAATTGTGTAGTTAGAGGTATTATAAAAGTATGTATCAAATATGGTACAATTGGCATTATAGAGTTAAAGTGTTTTACTGAACTGAAAGGTAATATTTCAAACTCAAACATCTCAAGTTAAATAAAATATTTCAGGATAATAAAAGCTAATGTTTAAGGTGCTATACTGTGCTGAAAAATGAAATAAATATCCAGATTTTAACAACCAACAAGATAACATACCAGCTATAAATATTGCTATGACTTTTATACCAGCATTTGCTCACAGAACACCAACAACACCAGCTATGGCAACAACATCAACAAGGTCTCACGCAGAGATGAAGCATGTTACGCGTGCATGAGCACTTATTGACGTGGAATACACCTCGGAGCAGAACTGTGATGTTACGAGTGTAGTAACCCAAGGACTACATTACCCAGCATGCAGTATGGGTTGGGAGCATGCGTGGGAACCCATAGGTATGTCCCGGCGTGGATTTTGCGTTCTCAAGTAAATACACAAGCCTATGTACAATACAATGTGTAAACAGCGATACATGATTTGATGACGACGCCAAGACACTACGGTGCCGTCTTCGTGTGAGGAGGCTAGACGATTCGCTGTGTTGCTTCCTGCTGTAGCCTGACACCACAGAGTCTGGGCTCCTCTGCATACTGACAGCTGATTGGATGATTACTGAGGGCTGTGTGTGTGCATGCGTACGTGCGTGCCTGCGTGTGTGTGCAGGACCTGCTGTTGAACGGAGAGGCAGAGAGACAGAGAGAGACTGCAGGCGTGGTGTTTCGTCTGGTTTTAGCGGACTATCTGCTACCGCCGTTACCTTTGTTTTTTTTTTTTCACCCGGGGGAGCGCAGGTTGCACGAGTGCGACCAACTGAAAAAGTTAGGCGCACTCTTACAAATTTTGGTCTCATATGCGACCAAAATGGTCGCACTTGAGAGCCCTGATGTATGATATTACGATGATTATGATATTGTTACGACCTGACACTTTTTTCATTTGAGTCCGTTTTTCCAGTATTTTGTCTGATGACTTTCATTTTGAAGCCTGAGGCCGTATTATCTGATGGAGGTTTTATTGAGGGGGGTTTTCTGATGCCGTTTGGTCTGAGGCCGTTTGATATGAAGGAGGTTTTCTAGAGGCCGTTTGAGCTGAGAAATGACAAAGATTTTTCTGAGACTGAGGATGTCCTAAAATGTACACTTTTTAGCTAGTTCCCATAAAATGAACTGTTTTAGCTATTTTAAAACACAGACAGTAGTGCTGGGCAGTGTAGCAGCTTCCACCCCTCTGATCGTGGTGTACTCATTTTTGCATCCTGATCTTAAATGAAAAATACACACACACTCATATATGTATATGTATATATATATATATATATATATATATATATATATATATCTATATATATACATATATCTATATATCTATATATCTATATATCTCTATATATACATATATATATATATATATGTATATATATATATAGATAGATAGATAGATAGATAGATAGATAGATAGATAGATAGATAGATAGATAGATAGATAGATAGATAGATGGATAAAACTCTTCTCTCACCCACCCCCCTCTCCCCCGGTGGGGGTGGGTGGCTGTTCATCCTCTTCAGCTCGGGGCCTGGGAGCTTGAGGGTCCTGCGCAGTATCTTAGCTGTTCCTACGACTGCACTGTAGATATATATATATATATATATATATATATATATATATATATATATATATATATATATATATATATATATATATATATATATATATATATATATATATATATATATATATATATATATATATATATATATATATATATATATATATATATATATATATATATATATATATATATATATATATATATATATATATATATATATATATATATATATATATATATATATATATATATATATATATATATATATATATATATATATATCTTAGGTCCATGTTCTTCACATCAGGAGCAGTCAACAAATACTTTCTCTGCCTCCACTATCCTCTTGGGTTTTGCTTCAACCTCTGCTGATGTTGCTGGTAAATTAACAGCTCAGAAGGTATTTTCATAAGAATATCCTAATAAATGCTTTAATTTTCATTCAGATCTGTAAACCTGATGTCTGTGGTTAATGGGGTAAATTTTGCATCTCACTAACCTGACAATTCTTTTCCTTCTTTTTTTATTTTTTGACTGTTTTCTCATCTTAGGTCCATCCTCTTCTCAACATGAGGAGCAGTTAACATCTGCATCCTCTGTCACTACTGTCCCCTTGGTTTCTGTGTCATCTTCAGCTGATGTTGCTGGTAAGCACACAGCCAGGAAGCATTTTTCTGTTTGGTGAAGATTATAAAGTTATTAATACTGTATAGTTTATTAAAAAACATTGCTTGAATTTCTGTTCAGGTCCTGTTGGCATCTGGTAAGCAGAGGGCCAGTGCAGATAAGGGAAAACTTCTCATTCCCTAAAAAACCTGATGGCCGAAGTTTTCATCCCCACTACACCTACAGACAATCAACGGGGGAAAAGTGAAGCGGGGCTGGCTCATTTTTTATTATTGTTGCACTTTTGAAATTTTCAGTTTGTAATTCAAAAGCAAATAAATGACACTTTTTTATGATATACTGCATTGGCTGCATCTTTTAATCTTAAAGTACAAATTAACACATGATTACATCTCAAACAAAGACTTAAAAATCATGAGTGTTTAGCATTATGTTGAAGCAATATCGTGTAGTTTATAGTGGATGTGAGAGATTTAGTGTTGGTGAAGGGTAACCATGTGCTAATGATTAAAAGTAGTCTATGCTTCAGTGTAAGGGGCCCCCAAATGAAATTCGCTTAGGGCCCCGTAAAGGCTTGGGCCGGCACTGTGAGCGTGAATGGTTATGTTTGTCTGGATGTTGCCCTGCGATTAGCTGGTGACCGGTCCAGGGTTTACCCCGCCTCTCGCCCAGTGACAGCTGGGATAGGCTCCAGCCCCCGCAACCCCAAAAGGGACATTATAGAAAATGAATGATTGAATGAATATCTTAAAACCAAAAATTTAAGATGATAAAAAATAGATAATAAAAAAACACTTAAAGCAGAGTAAGAAAATAAAAAAGTCTGCTTCAGTCAAACTTAAAAGGTATGACTTGAGTTTGCTTTTAAAAACAATAGTAAAAGAAAATCAGATAAATAGGAGGGACAAGGACCATTAAGAGATTTTAAAGCCAAAAAAGGACTTTAAAATCTATTTAAAGACTCAGGTAGTCAGTGTAGACACTTTAAAATCAGAGTGACGTGGTCTGTCTCTGGTCTTTGTCAGTGTGGCTTCAACTGGACGTCCTTTGGACTGAACAAACTCCTGTGTCCAGGAGAGTCTTCCATCCAGAGGAAGCTGAATTCTCCTAATGAGCTCAACAATCTGTCTCAATCACACTTTTTCTCAAAGTATTGAATTGGGGTGTTTGTGGACCGATGTCTCAGCTCTTCTCTGAGCTATATTTTGACCATCTCTTCAGAATTTAATCATGAACTGACCCTGAGGGACTGTATGAGCTGACAGTGAACAGGTGTCGGTATCAGTCGATAGGGGACAAAGAGCAGAGACCTTGGTTGGTTTCTGTGAATCCCCCGAACACTCAAAGATGTCAAGGTGAACTCTGAGCAGCTTCTGTTGAAGATCATTAAACAGTTCTCGCTTCATAAACCATAAATAACATCGTCTCATTTCCTTCACTCCTTCTGTCAGTATTTGATTTCAGGTACAGTCAGCTGCAGACTGTGAACCAGAGACTGATTTGTAGTGAACCACCCAAACCTTCTTTGTGACGTGTCAGTGTTTAGGTCAATAAAATTATTCTGCATCACAAATGACTAAATTCAATAAAACAGATCAGACAAAATCTCCTGATTACATGAGATCATTTTCCTGTGCGGTAAATTCACCTGACACACCAGATAGACTGTCCAATATACATAAAAAAGTTCATAGAAAGCATAGTAAGCATATCAGCAAAATGATAATCCAGCCACATTTATTATGAGCCAATCAGAAAACAATCATCAAAATATCAAGAAATGTGGTCTAGATCGGACCATCTGGTCACCCTGTTATAGATATATGTCATAAATTTAATAGATGATTAAATTTAACATCCATACCATTCCTGAAAGACTCTATAAATACAATATTTAAGTTACCTGTGCTGACACAAGGTGATTTCTTTAAAAAGACACTGATACAGGAAAGAATGAAGGAGCTGTGACGAGGTAAATTTAGAATATTTAAAATAAAAGATTTCAAAAGCAGCAAAGAAACTGAAGATAAAGAGAAGAATCAAACTTCTCCTTTAGTAGTCTGACCATAGGCTCGGGTACTTACCTTAAAGTTTAGATGCTGGACCCAAAGTGTCCTCCTGCTCAGATCTGATGAGGTTTTTATAGCAGCAGTTTGGATGTTGGACTTTACCTCAATAAGGACTTCCTGCACAGAAATGTTGAGACTGAGTGAAGGCGTCACAGCTGAGGTCAGGAGGAAGACAAACATAACAGCTGTTGTTGTATTCTGGAGGAGTCCTCCTACCTGGATTTCATGTTTCAGTATTTTTAGTCCACATGGGTAGTTTTTTATTCCAGCATTAATTCATGTTCAGCCTAAACCCCTCAAATGTTCATGTTCATGTTGTAATGAGGCATCTGCCTCATGATCTATGCAGATTCAGTGAGACCTCTTCAAGGTGGACTTTGTATTGACCAGGACAAAGTACTGGAAGTCAAAAGAGATATTTTATTTTATACTGTGCTTCCATGCACAGCTAAAAAAAAAAGCTGACATCCATTTCTTCTTCTTGATGAACTAAATCTATGGCACAGTAGTGGAATAAAGTTTTTGGATGCTCTTAAATTCTTAAACAATCTCAAATATCACCATGAAATATTCAGAGAAAAATCTTTTGTGTTTCAATGCTGTTGCTCCACCAGACACAAACAAGTGCTGTTAGTTTTTCTTTCATGGCATACATTTATTTTTGATACACAAACTGCACCTCCAGCTTAAGTCTCTGTGGTTAGCTGACTTGAAACAGACAAAAAAAATAATCGTGCTGTCTTATCTCGGCATGACTGTCACCTGAAGAACAGAATGTAAACATACCTGCGGCTAAATCCTTCAGGCTTTGTGAACTTGTTGGCAGAGAACACAGGGATCCTGTTCTTGGTGTCATAGAGTGTCACAAACCGTCTCTTGTTCCTGTACGTCTTGCAGATGGGGTTGTACAGAGACTGGTCCTGGATTTGGCCCTTATTGACCCCCCAGGAGCAAGAAGAGTTGGAACTACTACCAAAACCTGAGTAGAAAGTGATTGCTTATACAAAGATTGACATAGCAGCTTTATCATCAGTTTTGTTTTTCTTTATTTAAGATAGAAAACAAATTAAAAAATGACCAAAAAAAGTTGTAATATGCTGTTCAAGTATCAGTGTTTTTGACAAGTCAGAAATTGCCCTACTTTGTGTTGTCAATTTCCTGGATCTGGACCAACATTTCCAGATAATTAAATTAGAATCTATTGATACTTTACTGAGTTATCTTGCACACGAACACACAGACAGGTGAAAAAACAAGCAATGCAGATAGATATAGAACTTCCATGGCAGAGTTGAGAAATAAAACAGCAAGCAAAAACAATTTGACAGAGTAAACCATGGTCCAGGTTAAATATGCTGGTGAGTAGAAAAAAATTCTTGGTTAAATACAATTAAAAGCTGAAGAAATTCAGTAAGAAGCAGTTGCATAGACTCCCTGCACCACCAAAGATCCTCAACCGCAACCTGCTATGTAAGCAAAGTGGAAAGAGTTTCCTGGATTATACCCCAAATCTTATTTCTAATGATATTTGTAAAAGCTCAGCAATGCCTGTCCACACCATGACCGGCTGGATCAGGTGGTTTCACGGTCAAAGATGGACTCACATTGATGTCCCATCCTGGAAGCATCAAGAAAACTTCCATCTTTAGACCCTAAAGCTCTTCTTTCTGTTGGGCTGATTTTGTTTGCACAGCTTTATTGATGTTCATCGCGGCCCTGATCGCAGACTTCATGGCTGTCTCAATCCAAGCATGAGGGAAGGCTGTGTGCTCACCAGCAAAGTGGACCCTCCCCTCTCTCCTGAAGAGCTCCTTCGAGTACTCCAAGTGCTGATAGGGTGTGAACAGAGCAAAGGCACCCAAACTGTAGGGATCCACACACCACTTCTTCACAACCACCCCTGTGCAAAGAGACCTGACACGTTTGCCGTGGATCTTCTCCAAATCTCTCAAAGCTAGATCTTTCAGGTCTTCATCACTTGCACCCAAGAAGAGGAGGGAGTCATCGGACCAGGTGTAGGAAGCCAGGAGGACACCGATGGTTTTGTTTGGGAAACTGTGGCTCGGATGGCCCATCTGTGATGCTCTTCCCTCCACGGATGCCGTCCTCCTCCCAGAACTTCTCACTGAAGGTGAGGATGATTTTAGTGGAGCTCTCGTAGTTTATTGGGGAGTCTGTGGTCAAAGTCAATGAAGAGGGCAGCTTTGGCTGTGGTAGTGACCAGGACGATGTCAGCAGAAAGGTCTGTCATAGATGATTGACCATCTTTTTGGTATGAAACAGTCACTCCGTCATTGGACTGGCTGATCCGTTTGACCCTGGAGTTAAAGAGGATCGGGACATTAAGGGCAAAGAGGAACGCGGTGGTCAAGAGGTCAGTTCCACCAGTCACCTCATAATATCTGCAAGGAGAAGTTAAAAACCGAAGTTGTAATTTGTTGATAGGTTTGTAATTTTCATTCTTTTGGTGTGACTCATCTAGAAGCCCTAATTCCAATGAAGTTGGCACATTGTGTAAAACAAAAACAGAATATAAAGATTCATAAATTGCTTTTAGGATATGTTCATTCGAATATATGCACTACAATGTCGAAATATAGTAGTGTTCAAAAAGATAAAGTTCTTTCTTTTTGCAAATATTCTCTAGGTTTGATGACTGCAACAAATTTAAAAAAATCTGGGACAGGGTCATGTCTATAACAGGATGGCATCTCTAAGTATTTGCAGCCATTTTAATCCCAATGGGCAAAATCTATCTTTAAACCCCAGTTTACATCAGTGTTATACCTTTTTGGGTAAATGTGATCGTAGATATGAGCTTACTGGGTGTTGTCATTGACGTCACTCTGGAGATAGATCAGCTCCGTCAGTGCAAGATGCATGAGGCTCTGTTCATTCAGCAAGTCCCCGATCATGTCCACAGCCTCTTGACTTAAGCCACCTTCTTCTTTGAGATACTCCTTTGAGAAAACACAGTGAAGTTTAATCTACCTCAACTATGAAGAAAGAATATCGTTGCCCGATTCTCAAAATCAGAATCTTAAGTACTTACCTTGACAGAATAGTGACTGAATTTCTGTAGTGCTTCTTGGCATCCATGTGCCTCCACATAATCCTTTACCTGTAGAGAATAATTTAGAAACATTGGAGCATCTTTTTAGGTGTTAGTTACTCCAGGAGAGTATCGCGCACCCTCCTCCCTTCCAAACTCTGTACAGTACTTTCGTCCCCCCCCTGTCTGCATTATCTTTTCCACTGAGCACTGTGTCTGATGACAGCATTGGAAGGCCAATGCATTTTTTTTCTAGCAGTGACAGATAAGTAAATATGATTCACTGCTATAGTGACCACCACCAGCCCTTCCTGTAGGCTTCTCCATCAAATCAACTTTATTTAACCCCTGATGTCAGTTGAAGGGGAGGGCCGTGCCACACCACAGTGCGAAAGAAGGGGAAATAGTGACAGATAGGACAACACAAGATAAACAAAAAGGAGAGCAAACAGGAACTGTTATTGATCTGAGATAGAAGTTCAAGTGCTGTGCTGATCTAAAATCATACAGGAAGTAAAGGCTATAAGAAACCAGGGACACCAGAGATGTGGGGTCTTGACAGTAGAGGGGTGGGCCCACATGGGTGAGATATGGAGGAGCATGGACGTGAGATGATGTGTAAGAGTGCCTCACTCAGAATGTTCTGACGAGATCAATCGTTTCTCTCAGTTAGTCTTGACAGGTGCTTGGGTATCTGTACACACATACATGTGAGGTGGTCACCGAATACCCAAATAGCTTTAGCCAGTAGTTGCACATGCCCAGGGAGACCATGGTCAAGGACACCCCCAGAGCCACCAAGGGACCCAAAACCCACCACACGTCCCCAAAAGCTACGTACAGTACCTTCTGTAGAGCTTGCTGGAGCAGGTCATCTGCAGACTTGTGCCTCTCGTGTTCTGGCAGGTCATACTTCAGGATGTCAGGGTTTTCTTTCACAGAATGTATCCTCTCAAGCAGCCCACGGACATGGTAAAAGGTGTTCTTGTCATCCATGATGAATTCATTTAGCTCGACCCCAAGTTCTTGAGCAAACCAGAGGACAATCCTGTGGAGAGATTGGATTCTTGAGTTTTTAAACAGTAATAGTGGACACCACTTTCCTAAATCAATTTATACTGAGCAACCACCTTATTAGGCACTGTCACAAAGCTAATCAGCTAATCACATTACAACAACTCAGTGTATTTAGGCATGAAGACATGGTCAAGATGACATACTGAAGTTAAAACGGATCTTTAAGACAGAGAAGAAAGGTGATTTAAGAGACTTTGAACAGGACTGTCTGTCAGAAAGTACTGATCTTTAGACATTATCATGCAAAACCAACTCTAGGGTTTGCAAAGGATGGTCTTAAAAAGCAAAACATCCCTTAAGCAGCAGTCCTCTGGGTAAAATGCCTTGTTGGTGTTAGAGAATGGTCAAAGTAGTTTGAGATGATAGGAAGGCAACAGCAACTCATATGGTATCTTGTTACAACCAAGGTGTACAGGATCAGCAGTTCAGGCTGCTGCTGGTGGTCTGATTCAGACCAAAGTCAACATATCTCAATCCAGTAGAGCACCTCTTGGACGTAGTGGACCAGGTGATTCTCACCATGGATATTTTGTTGTGGACCAACATCTTTATGGAATGTGTCCAGCACCACCAAGATTTAAGGGACTCTGAGAGCAAAAGGGGTCCATCGGTGGTCACTTGAGGCCAAGCATTACTGTCCTCCTTATTGGTTCTTGTGGGTCTTCAAGTGGGCAAAGAGGTCGATCCTTGAGCTGGATACTTTGGAGCAGTGTGGACCTTGTTGGTAAAGGCCCTCTCCTTTCTGAGTCTGTGCTTTATTTCTGCAGAATGGTGGAGGTCGTCATTGTAACATGAAGCTCCCTCTTGGACAAACTGTTTCCTCCCAGTTGTTGTGTCCTCCCAGGTTTTAAGGTCTATGTGGTACTTTTCAAAGTTTGTTTTTATGTTTTCTTTGTATCTTTTTTTTTGCCCTCCTGGGGCTCTTTGTCCTGTAAGGAAGTGGGAGTACAGGATCTCTTTAGAAGGGCATGAGTCAGGGCTGCGGAGCACATGGCCACAAGGATCTTTGTTTTAGTTCGAAGGTCGTGGTTTTCAAAGACTCTTATTCTCAGTTTTACAAAGGGAAAAATGGAGTAACGCGTGTCTGTCAATTCTGTCCATTGAGGACGTGGAAGATGCCTATACAAATGTTTTTATTGGATTGATGATAACAGGTTTCCTGCTGTTTGGAGCAAGCGGTTACCTGATTTATCACAAAGTTGGGAAGACGCTGGAAGTACTTTTGGCAATTGAGAAGCTGCCCATCATGACTGAAGGAACGTGCAAGGCCGTCAACACTCTAACAATGTGTGAGCTTGATAGCAGGTATGCTAGTGTTCTTGAACTCTTTCGCACGCAGGATAACACCAAGTAGAAATTGAAAGCTCGGCTTGGCTGAACAGGCTCATAGGATTGGATTTTTTGATAGTACCATTGAGAGACCACAGAACTGAAGGTTATGGAAAATTAAAGTTGGCCTGACCTAAACAATTTTCAATCTGTTTGGGCCTTTTTTTTCTGACAGACAGGAGGCTCCCAATGTAGATAGAGTGGTCCACATTTTCCAGTTTGGTGATACCAACAGATATGGCTGGAAGTGAAGCAGGGGTGGTTGCATTGGGTGGTGGCTGGAAGAGAATCTGTGACTTTTTCATGTTGAGGGCCAGACCAAGCTGCACATTTGCCTTGACAAAAGCATCAAAAATACACTATAGATCCTCCTCTGAGTGAACCACAAGAGCGTTGTCACTGCAGTTCCATGATGTATGTGATGGTGGTCCTGCTTTAGGTCCTGAATCTATTGATGCTGAGAAAATGTCTGTCAGTTCTGTACATGATTCTGACACCTGTTGGAGATGTATATCAGTGAGATGGAGGATGGAAGAGATGAAAATTGAGAACAGAATGGGAGCAATCACAAAGCTTTGCTTGACTCGTGTATCAACCCTGAAGGAGTCAGTTTCATCTTCACCACCACTGAGTACTTTAACTGACATTCTGTCATGCAGCAGTTTCAGAATCCGGATGTACTTATCTGGGCAGCCCATTTTGGTCAGAAACACCCAGAGGGCCTGATGGTTTGCCGAGTCAAAATGTTTGGTGATGTCTATGAAGGCCATGGAGGATTGATCCCTTTCAGGAGGATGCCGGTGTGTGAGATCTTTAAATTTGAGGAGACTGCACTGTTTGCTTCCACACAGTCCTTCACATCGTTAAGGTCATGATCCAGTGGCTTGGAAACTAGGACAAGTAAGGGCCAGCCTTTGCTGCAGCCTTCATCCGCCTTCCCAGCTGTTGTGGTGCCTCCACTATCTTCTGCCTGGTCCACTGTTGAGGTCTCCACTATTTACCCATAGTTGGGGCTATTTATGTATGACTGGAGCAGTGGTTGATGAGCATCAGTGCTCGTCCAAGCACCAGTGGATGCCATCTCTGGGCACTAGGTACTAGGATGGTGTACCTGATATAGTGGTTCTTGTAACATAGCATGGGGTTCCACAGGGCTACAACCTGGGCACTCTTTTAGTGATGCATGTCTTTGAATGCCCTTTTTTATGTTTTCTGGGGTATTTTGTGCCTTTATTGATGGGAGAGAATGACAGTGGGTAGGTTTGTAACAGGGGTGAGAGAGTAGGGGAAGACACTTTGCAAACTGGCCACACGTACATGGGACATGCCTGGTTGCTAACCAGTCCGCTAAACCAGCACCCCCTTTGAATGGACATTTTAATGTAAATTAATTTTCTGTTTATGTTTTTGAAGAACTAAAAGATATATGTATAGTCAAACTCACTTATGGAAACTTGGTATCCTCATGGCACCCATTTCAGCGTACCAGCCTTCCTCCTCATTCCTGTAGGTCTGTACGCGTCCACCAACACGACTGCTCGCCTCTACGATGGTCACCTTTAAAATAAGATGAGGTTTTTTTAGTTTAAACATAAACTGTGCCTTTAAACATGAACGTAAAAAAGTGAGTCACACAGGACTGTTTAGAGATGCTGAAGAGTTTGTCTAGTGACTGAAGGCAGAGGCAGGCTAACACTACCCATTGACTCTCAGTGTTTGAGCTAAGCTAAGTAGCAGTGGGCTAGCTCTGCCTTTCTCTTCCTTGTTACTGCACACACAGTCTAAAGAATGAAGTCTGTCTACTTGTGATGGACTCGGGAGTGAGGCAAGACACGAAAAGAAAAAATGTTGGCATATCCCTTTAAAGTGCATCTCTGCATCTACCTTGTGTCCTGCGTCTTGCAGTAACTTGGCAGCCGTCAGTCCAGCTGCTCCTGCTCCGACGATGACAACATGGTGGGATGTGCTGATGAGTGGCAGGCCGGTCTGCACTATTCTCAAAAGCTCTTCATAATCTTTGTCCTCCAAGCAGTCGGCCAGATTTTCCTTCAGCCTGGAAGCTGCAGAGTTACTGCAGAACAAGCTGACCAGAAGAATACAGATGATGCCGAGCAGGAGAAGACCCACAGGGACTGAAAACAGAAGAAATATCAATCAGCTGACTGACGAAAATTCTCAAGTCCTACAAACTGACTTCTACAGTTCAGGAATAGGTTAGAAATTTTACTTAACTTCAAAAATTATGAAATTAAATCTGCTAACAACAAAAGATGGTGTTTCCTTAAAGGTGCTGTGAGGAGAATCTATCGCCAGTGAAATAAAGACTCTGCTACCCATAAGCATGCACGGCGACTGTCGTAATGCTGCGTTCCTGTAACCTCGGAAATGGGAGTGACATCATCTCCGACTTATCAGTGTTCCAGTCAGAAAAAAACATGCCGATCTACCAGGCTATTGTTAGCCGTTGTTAGCACGCCCTGCGTTGTTGTATGAAGAATGTGATTATCACTATGGCAGCATTTTTGTAAATATAAGTCTAACAATACTATGTATACAGCTGATCTAGAGCGACACACCCCAGTCAGAAGTACAAATAAATTGATTATTACAGGAGCTAAATAACTGTTCACACCGGGGGCATCCATCTTCCATTGATACCTCGGGGCGGCAAGGTTTCACCGAGTTCCCAGTAGGAAATTTAGACTTCGGGGGACGTTCCAGATGCAGTTTCCTACTTGGAACCCAGAAATTCCTACTTCTGATTACAACCAGTGGTGTAAAAAGTCCTTGAAACCCATACTTGAGTAAAAGTAAAGATATCTTATGTAAAATATATTCAACTAAAAGTGAAAGTCACTCATTAAAAAATCACTCAAGTTAAAGTCTTAAAGTAGCTACTATTAAATATACTTAAGTATTAAAAGTAAAAGTACAAACAAAGAGAACAGGTACAAAGCTTTATTAAGTTTAACCCTTCCTACCTCCCTCAGCTCCCTTCACTTCTTACTCTTATTCTCTCTATTCCTCCCTTAGGTAAAGTCCACAAACTTGCGGTTCATCTATACCAGAAGTTGATTTTCAAAATTGCATGAGTTCAGTCGTGCTCTTCGTGGGCTGAATACAAGTCCTGCAATGCTAAACAGTCATTCACAGGCTGCAGAGGCAGGCAGAGGTGTGTTCAGCTTGACTGACAACTTGCAGATGGCAGGGAACCATTTCAGTAGGTCCATATGATCTGCTTAACAGGACAGGTATCCACGGATGTTCATCTGACTCTGAATCCCCGCAATTGCTAGTAGACGAGGCTGCTTCCATCACGCTGTCGGTTGCTGTCGACACTGACAATCATACGCAGGCTGCGTGTGTGGTCTCGCTGAGATGAGTCGAGAGAGTCAGACATTCACGCAAAAGCACAAACAGTTCGTACAATCCTCTTCAAAATAAAATGTGAAAATAAGTGTAATTTATGTTCACATTTTATTATGTAGCGAGTAACTAAGTTGATAATTTAAATGTAACGAAGTAAAAGTATCATTTTTTAATTTTTAATGTAGTGAAGTAAAAGTGAAAGTTGCAAAAAACATGTTAACTCAAGTAAAGTATAGATACTCCTAAAACATACTTAAGTACTGTAACTAAGTACTGTTACTTCGTTCCTTTACACCACTGACTACAACTTGAACGCACCGGAGACGTGAAGCCATGTGTTTATTTGTAATGGTAAATGTAGCATGGATCTTCCTCAGAACTCTGCATTGCTTTACAACTTCTCTTTTCAACAACTTACAGGATGCAAAGCCACGAGGTAATGTATCTTTTTCTAGTTACGTAGCGGTAGTTTTTGATGTGTGACAACAAACAATTAGGTGAAAAGTTATTATCGTAGTTGTAGCCGGCTATATATCGCTACTTATCGCCCGGTGCTCTAAGACATGTAATATAAATAATAAAATAATATAAATTTGCTCTAGTTTTAATTGTCCGGTTCCCCGAAGTTGAGTATCCAGGCCAGTCCAGTCCTGTCCGACCCGACCAGGAGGCTAAAGAATAGCATTTATAGATAACCTATTTAGATGCTATTAAACTCATCTTAAGTGCGTATTTTGATCAGGCATATATCTAAAAGTGAGACTTTTTTGTAATTACTTAAAAATTCCTCACAGTCTCTTTCAGAGTTTGATTTTGATCAAGAAACTTTCAACCAGCTGCTGCTTTGTCCGTCTTAACAGGGGCATGCATTCACTATGACGTGGCTGCATCTTCCTGCTGCTACAGTTCTGACTCACTTCAAAAAATTGAACTCGTCTTATGTTTTCAAATAGGATTTTTGTGAAGAGCTAAGCTAAATCTCCCGACAAGTGATCTGAATCAGTGAATACCTGACTCTCAGAAACTTCAGAATTAAAACATATTTTGTAGAAAAAGGGGAGTGTCTCCATGAAAGGACAAACCAACCTTTCACTTCATAAAGCATGGACAGGAACTGTAACTCTAATTTCTCTATCTTTTCTGTGACATATATCACTGTATTTTGCATCAGTGTTGGTTGAAACAAAATGGTTTCCAATTGTCCATCTGTTTTAACTAAGATAAGTGCACAACTTTTGGTGAAGCAAGGTGAGGCTCCTGCTCTTGAGTTTTTGGCTCATAAACACATTCAAGACAAGCCACCTCTGGTGGCAGCCTGAATTATATACCACACACACTGCTACAATCATATCTGATTGAAAGCATCTTTTATTTGAATAAGTATATCTATATAATACAAGACCAATGACAAACTAAAGGAAGCATGCAGCTTTTTGTCAGAAAAAAGGAGAAATTTGAGAAAACAAAAGGCAGTTTGTTTGCTTTTGTAATATCTAACTTCTTATGGTGATATTTGGGCTTCAGTTCTGCTTTGCATCATGTTGTTCCATGGGTAATAATGAAATATCCATCCCAGCATGAAGAAAAAAGAGAAAGAGGGAACTTACCCTTTCCCAATTTATTAAACCACAGACTGAAATGGAGGTCAAGGAACGTCCATGACTTTCAGTATGGGAGGACATGTGTGAAGGCAGAAGACTGAGCTGTCCATAATACTTCCTCTAAATTAATCACTTTAAAAAACTATTTCATACTCACATAATTTCCATTTCACCAAGGTCTGGTCCATCTTTACTGGCAGCTCTTTCCTATTTATTCCCAAAAGCAAGAGGAGGAAAACAGAAGAAAATTATAAACTTTTGAAACGACCGACTGAAGACTGGGCTCAGATATTCAAAATGAGTCTTTGATTTATGTCCTCAGACTTTTTTTAAGTAAAGTGTACATCAAAAAGCAATTATGAAATATAAACAAGGATTTACATAGCAGCAAACGGAAATACTAAAGAGACAATTTCACAGTATGAACATATTATTAATATTGTAAATCATACTTTAAAGGTTAGAATTGGTTCCTTTTAGAGACATGTTCTTATCATTTAATTGCAAAAGTGTGGTCCTGCTTTTTAACAATTGTTTTTTGGACAATTGCACACTAAATTCTTCAAAGGACTTTTCTTTACTAAGTCGTAGAGATTTTAATAGCTTTACTGTTATTGCACAAGGACAACAGAGTTTAGATGCGGCCCTAGCAGGTGCAAACAGACAAGTCCAACCATTGGTAAGTACCAAAACTACCTACAAACATGAAATCAACTTTAAAGTAACAAAACATGTCAGATTTGTAATAAAATATCATTTATGATGTCATTACTGAATTATGATTTCTTCTCTTATTGAAATGTGGTGCGTTTTTATCGACCTGGTGCTTATTTCAGTTGAAATATCTGGCAAAGATTCAGCAATGGCGAGTCCAAAGCGATCAGTGGAGGTAAAAACTGGTATTTTTGGGATGAAAGCGCAGGTACTACTTCAACGTCACACACATGTAAAGTTAATATCATGTCCCAGAGCAAAGTGTTTGTCTGCTTCCGTCTCAGTAACTAAAAAGTTAGTGATCAAAAACACTGACAACTCCATTGTTGATGTCAGAGCTGATTCATTTTGTCACTGTTGTCCATCTTGGTGATGTCACGGCCGCTCCAGTTTCCATTATATGGTATATCATATAATAGATTGTATAAGCTGGCATTATTCCAACTGTATCCTTTTCACCCACCTCCCAACCACTTGTGAAGGGGGTGAGAGAGAGTGGGGGAGGACACTCTACAAACTGGCCACAGACTGGATTCGAGCTCAGGCGGGCAGAAATGTGTATTTGGGTTGTGCCCGGTTTCTTGCCACTCCACTAAACCAGTAGCTCATTAAACAGTTATTGGTTTGGTAGGTGGCAGAGGTGCCAGAGTTGTCAGCTGACTTCCTGGGCACTGCTAACGGGCCACAAAAACTGCTCTGTACTTCTTTAGTAGCAGCGAGCCATCACTGTGACATCTCTCCATCAATGCATGACCGAGGTCCTATTCCTATGAGCATGTGTATTTTAGCCTGTGTTTTGTTTTTGTTCTCAACAGAGTGTAAAACATGGAATTTCCTCATGAGGGACTAATAAAGGATGACTTTCTTTCTTTCCTCTCTCCTCCACTCTTCTGTCAAGTTTATTTTCAGGTAAACAGTCAGCTTCAAACTGTGAACCAGAGACTGATTTGAGGTGAGCCATCCAAACCCATCCTTCTGACTTTTCAGTGTTCAGATCAGTAAAACTATTCAGGATCACAAATGACTAAATTCAGTAAAACAGATCAGAAAGACAAAGCCTCCAGATGAATTGTGCACACTCATGTGAAATGGTAATTAAGAGATGCACCAATATTTTTTGCATTTCCTGTGTGCTTGTTTACAGCTTTCACATCTCTTCCCCTCACCCTGAACCACCGCATTTGTGCTTGTAAGTAGGTCAGCCAAACAAAGTTTCTGTTTAGTTGAAGAATAAAATAAGACAATAACAAAAGATAATATAACATAATGTAATAAAAAGTCATTAACACACAGGACAGCTAACAGTTGCTGAAGAGTTTATCTGATGACTGTAGACTGGGGCTATTCAATTAGAAATTCAGTCAGGCCACATTTTCAGACTTAGGACATGAGCTGAGCCGGACATTTGGCCAAAAGTGAGCAAATTGAAACACTTAACAGAAACACAAATAGAAAACAAACACACTGGATATTTCTTAATTAATTGCCACATTCAAAAAGGCATAATCAATAAAAAGCAGTACATAAACTAAACGTCTGTTGAAATACTGTTTCTTTAAACTTTATACTTCAAATAGATCACTTCAACATGTTTTGACAGGTAAATAAAGCACATATTAATGTGTGTAAGAACATAAAAAAGTGCAGATTGAAAACAACATCTTTTGGTCACATTTGAAAGTGCATTAAAAACTTAATAGCAACCTTTCAGAATGTGTTGCATTCAATGTCTGTAATAATGTTGGAATTTTTATAAGACCTTGACAGCGTTTGTAAAAGTATTTTTCTGGATTTAAGTCCCAATCACATTGATTTCGGCCGCTCGAGGGTTGCTTTTGGGACAGAGGCAGGCTAACACAACCCAATCTGGTCACCTGTTGTAGATAAATGTAATAAATTTAACAGAAGATAATTTAATGTAACATCCACACATTTCCTGAAAGACTCTATAAATATAGTATTTAAGTTACCTGTGCTGACACAAGGTGGTTTATGTAAAAAGACACTGATACAGGAAAGAATGAAGCAGCTGTGATGATGTAAATTCAGAATATTTAAAATAAAAGATTTTAAAGGCAGCAGAGAAACTGAAGATGAAGTGAATTATCAAACTTTACCCTCTCAAGGATGTCCCTCAGAGTTCAGATGTTGGATCCAAAGTGTCTTCCTGCTGGTCTGGATGCTGTCCTGAAGTGCCCTCCTGCTCAGATCTGATGAGGTTTTATAGCTGAGGGCACACAGCAGGGTGGATGTGGGAGTTTATCTCGATAAAGACTTCATGCACAGACATGTCGAGGCTGAGCCGAGATGGGAGGGACCTCCTACCTTGCTGCCATGTTTTTGCCATTTTTTGGTCCTCTTGGACTTTTTTTCATTCAGCAGTAATGCATGTTGAACCTAAACCCTTTAAAGCACAGTTGAGTCAAAGACAGATATTTTCAGAAATATATTTTTTAAAGTTTTACAGAGAAAACCTCTGAAGAAGAGCAATTTTGTTTCTGTACAACACCTCAATGCACAGCTCAAAATTTGACATCCATTTTTGTTCTACATAACTGAATCTATGGCATACAGACCTGATCAAAATCTTAAGACCAGGTGAAAAATTTCTAGAATAAGCATTTTTCACATTTGGACCTTAATGAGGTTTTAAGTAGAGCTACAATATGTTAAAGCAAGAAGGGGGAGTGTGACAAAAAGCACTTTGAAAAAGTAATTTATTGAAAACAACAAGTAAACTGAAATAGGCTGTTTATCAGCTGATCAAAAGTTTAAGACCACAGGCTATTAAAGCCAAAATCTGCTCAAAATGTTCATTTTCTGTCAGGCATTCACACGGTCATGCCCTCCTGATGGCTAAAGCTAAGAAGCTTTCTCTTCTTGAAAGTGGTCAGATCGTCGAGCTGCTTAAGCAAGGCCTCTCGCAGCGTGCCATTGCTGCTGAGGTTGGACGCAGTAAGACAGTCATTCTACATTTTTTTAAAGATCCTGAGCTTTACGGAACAAAAAAGTCAAGTGGTAGACCCAAAAAAATTACACCTGCGCTGAGCCGGAGGATCCGATTGGCTGTCCATCAAGACACAGGGCGGTCCTCGACCCAAATTAAGGTCCTTACTGGTGCCGACTGCAGGGCAACAACCATCAGACGGCATCTGCGGGAAAAGGGTTTCAAAAACAAAAAACAAATTCAAAGACCTCGTCTCCTCGGAAAAAAGTTTTATTCTCTGATGAGAAAAAAT
The DNA here is from genome assembly GCA_036419115.1 of Scarus forsteni. Lineage (NCBI taxonomy): Eukaryota > Metazoa > Chordata > Actinopteri > Labriformes > Labridae > Scarus > Scarus forsteni. The sequence continues at coordinate 396,431 of JAZDUH010000029.1, read as the reverse complement.
GTAACCTTGACGGTCCAGATGGCTTCAACGTTACTGGCATGACAAGGAGATCCCACCTGAGATGTTTTCTACCCGGCACAGTGGAGGGGGGTCCATCATGATCTGGGTGCTTCTTCATTCAGTGAACACTGGAGCTTCAGGTGGTGCAGGGTCGTCAAACGGCGGCTGGTTACGTGCAGATGTTGCAGAGGGCATCCCTCATGACTGAGGGCCCTCGTCTGTGTGGTAACAGCTGGGTTTTTCAACAGGACAATGCTGCAGTTCACAATGCTCGAATTCTTCAGGGAGAATAACATCACTCTTTTGGACCATCCTGCATGTTCCCCTGATTTAAATCCCATAGAGAACATTTGGGGATGGATGACAAGGGAAGTTTATAAAAATGGCCGTCAGTTCCAGACAGTTGATGCCCTTCATGAAGCCATCTTCACCACTTGGAGCAATGTTCCCAAAAGCTTCCTGGAAACACTCACATCAAGCATGCCCAAATGAATTTTTGAAGTGATTAACAAGAACGGTGGAGCTACTCATTACTGAGTCCTACTGAGAAACATTTTTGTTCTGGTTTGGAGAGTTTTTGGTAATTTTTTGAGCGATGATCTTAAATTACTTAAATTACTTTTTCAAAATGTTTTTGTCATACTCCCCCTTCTTGCTTTTGCATATTGTAGCTCTATTTAAAACCTCATTAAGGTCCAAATGTGCAAAATGCATATTCTAGCAATTTTTCAACTGGTCTTTAGATTTTGATCAGGTGTGTATATATCTATATCTATACCTACATAGCTTCATATCAACAGAGTCAAATCCAAAGTCATAAGACTTCTCAACAGTAAATAGTTTGTAGCCTGTTGTTAGTTTTGTGGATGATAAAAAAATATGGTGCTATAATTCAATAATTGAACAAAATAACTTCTGTGAAATCATTTATTGCACTATTCCAGGTTTATTCTGCAATAATTCCAGAATAATTTCAGTGCAATAATCCAGGTGTCTTCTCTTTTCAAAGCACTTCAGCACTTTTTTCTGTTGTTTTTTTCTCTGGGTTCTGTTGTAGTTTAATTCACATCAGTTTTATTTACTGTCTGGTTTTAAACCTCGTTTTATAAACTTTCATTTTCAAACCTGTTTTTAATTTAAGTACTTGTGCCTTAAGTGTTGCGTTTTTCAGCAATAAAATTTTATTCACCTGTGTACCTGTGGTGTATGTTTTGAATGACAATAAAGAATCTTTGTATTACAGATTTAATGTGAACTGAAATCATGCTTTAAAATGAAAGTGTTCAGTCAGCCAACCTGCTTCAAACACAGTGATGAATGAATATCAGGGTCAACAGTAGGGATCAGTTATGGATTATTTTATCTTGTTTTCTTAAGAGGAAGTAGCTCCTGTGAGGAGTCGACACCTCAGAGAGGAATGCTGTCAAAATGAAACTGAAAGTTTGTTGAGCTCAAACTGAGGAGGTCTATTTAGGAATATGAAGCTCTCACTTCACCCTGTTCACAGTCTCAGGCTGGAGCCCTCTGGCCTCAGAGCTCATTCAATCTTTAGGCACTGATTCATCAAGGTGCTGGGACACATGACCAGAGGTGGGAGAAAGTCACAGTTAAGTAAGTCTCAAGTCTTTAAACCCAAGTCTTGAGTCAAGACTCAAGTAAAGATGTGCAAGTCCAAGTCAAGTCTGAAGTCATAGGCTTAAAATGTTCAAGTCCTTCCAAGTCATAAGCACCGTTGACCAAATTAAAAAACAATAAAAAACAGGACAGTTTCATCATTTTATAAAAAACAACCAGGACAGTCAGGGCAGGACATGAAAACAGGACATGTCATGGAAAACAGGACACTTGGTCACCCTGAGCCTTAACTTTACAATTATTTTCAGCTAACGTCAGTCTCAGTTTTTAGCCACAGCGAGTTAATGAGCAATACCGTTGTTGCATATAATGATGCTAATCTAAAGTTACCCAAAAAGATCTCACAACAGGTACCAGACCAACTTACCTTTCTTTGTGCAGCTTCAGGTGCTGAACAAAGTTCAACGTCGTCGCCTCTCCATCTGTTATTCTCACGCTGCAGGTTTTGCAAATGGCAATTCATTTTTTGTTTTTGACATCGTACTTTGTGAATGCAGATGAAATTATCCTTGGTAGCATGGTTCAGCATCTCTGGGTTGTTCCTGCACTCCTGCAGTCTTGGGCTCAGTGAAGTAACTGTGTAATCCAAACCCTCTTTGTTTATTCTTCCAAACCCTGATTGGATGTTCATAGATGCATTTAATGGGGCAGATCCTGTGGGGAAAATACTGTCTTGCTGGAAATGGCAGAAATCAGTCACTTAGTGGAATACTTTGAAGGGGAGCACATTTTATTCAACAGTCGTCCCGAGTCACTGATGTCAAAGTCCAAGTCGAGTTGCAAGTTTTTGATGATTTTGTCAAGTTGAGTCCAAAGTCATCAAAATCGTGACTTAAGTCTGACTTGAGTCTAAGGGTAAATTCCAATTCCTCCCTTAACCCTCAATCTCAGTGACACTCAAAACCAAGTGTTAAGGGCTATTTCGTGACTCACAAATGGGACACCCCTTAAATGCAGTTACGTCTTCAGACTGTGGGGGCAGCACTCTGCCCAAGCTGCATTCAGTCTGCCAATTTAAAAAATAAAGAAGAAGAAGAAGCCATTTCTGTCATCCATAGTCCTTTCCCACCAACTCCAGCAACAATGACAAAATGTTCCATCCATCTCCGCTACCGTAACTTTAGGTTATGAATGAGACTGTGCACTGAAACCGGGACCACCAGTCTGGCTGGCAAACATCGTCAAATAAAAAGAATGTTATGCAACAATGAGGTCAATAATCCGTGAAGAGGGCTTAAATAAGATGACACTATTGCTTTCGTAATATATTTGTATTTCATATTGACAAAAATGCTTAAATTTGTAGCTCGTTTTTTAGGCGCTTTGGACGCCATCTTAGTTGCGGTGGAGCTGGTGAAAATACGCAATGCATTCTGGGTAGTAATTACTCCCGAGGGTGGTGCCAGAAAATCTCAATTTGAGGCGCCGTACAGCCCTCAAACTTGTCCCTCAACTTAACATTCTGAGAATCAGGACAGCACTAGCAGCGCATTTTTGAGATTGAGGGTTAAGATTAAGGGTTAAGGAAGGAATTGGAATTCACCCTAAGTCACATGACTCGAGTCCACACCTTTGCACATGACAGCATCACACAACTGCTGCACATCCATGATGGGAATCTCCTGCTCCACCACATCTTTAAACTGCTCTACTGGATTCAGGGGTGAAAATCCCTCTTCAGTGTTGGGGGGACAATAAACAGTAAAATTTCAGAGAAGTAAACAAATGCCATACTTTTGCTGTGTTGTTTTGATACTTTCTCAAATGTCTTGCATTGTTATAATAAAACAATAACTGTAAGTCGTTGTTCCTTCTTAGTCCACATCCTACCTGTCTACAGGTTTGTTTTTGCTCAACCAGCAATTCAGACTTTTATTGGTTAGAAGGAGTAAACTACACCATTTGTGACCTAACAGACTTCTTATCTCACCATTAAATGAGGCACTGAAACTAGAAAAAAAAACTTTAATGAATAACCAAAGTACATCAAACTGTTCTTCAAGCATATGCCTCTATTAAACTTTCAAAACGAAAACAAACTAAATCTGAATATACTGCTAAAGGTACATTAATAATCATTTTAAGCTAAATTGTTGTTTGTGTTTTAATTGGAGGAATAAAAGGAGTGGTAATTAACAGTCAGTGCGTAATCAGAGACTGGGTGTGTTCAAGTGAACATCTGAGTACAAGTTATAAACTTTCTTTTGAATAAATACATTTGAAATATAAAGTAAATCACGTTTAAAGAGATTTATAACACAGTGTGATATTAGTTTCATATATGAGAGGATGAGGATGTCAACATGTCACCTGTCTGTCTTCAATCAGAGAGGAGAGAAAACTCTGGACAATTCACAGATTCATGACAAACTAAGATGAAAACATGAGCTACATACAGAGCAGATTTCATTTTAGCTTCAAAATAAACACCCTCTTAGCTGTGTGCTGTGTTAATTTAAACATGCCGGCAGACTTCGAACACAGGAGTTAAAATTTTGCTCTTCATGTTGTGTTTGTTGAACAAGTGGAGTGATAGACAACTTATGAACCATCGTCCGATCACCACCGCTGTGTCCGCCTGTCTCTGCGTGAACACGGCTCACCCCGGTCACCAGGAGAGACAGTTTGGACCAAACCATTGTGAGGGGAGGGGGGTTGTAGTCTTTAACAGCTAAAATTGTTTGACAATTTGTTTTTAAGTAGCGTTACTAGTACTGTACCGTCAAAAACGTTACTGTACTACTAGAAAAATATTATTTGAACAGGATTATTTGGGGGTCAACTTTGTGGAAGGGGACATCCCCTGCGTCCCCCCTGGGTTAGTGCCTATGACTTGATTGAGATCTGGTGACTGTGAACTCATTGTCATGTTGGATAAACCAGTGCGAGGTGATCTGAGCTCTGAGCTGATGAAGTCTCCATCAGAAGATGGTGCACTGTGGTCATAAAGGGATGGACATGGTCAGGCTGTGGGGTTTGAATCAGTGAGGGGAAATCCAGACTCATCAGACCAGCTGCAGTCTCAGGTTCCTGTTCTTAGCTAACAGGAGGGGCACCTGGTGATGCCCTTTAGCTCGTCTGCTCCAACATTTGAGTTTCAGTTGTGTGTTTTGAAGTGTTTTTCTTTTCATTTCTAACCACTCTGACCTCAAGCATCAACGAAGCATTTTCTCCCAGTGCTCTGCCACTCACTGGGTATTTTCTCTTGATCAGACCATTCTCTTAGAGATGGCTGCAAGAGAAAATCTCAGTAGATCAGCCTGTTTGTGACAACAACCATGCTGCTCAAAGTCCCTTTAATCACCGTTTTGCTCCTCCTGAAGCCCTGGTTAAACTTCAGCAGGTCGTCTTGACTCTATTGAGTTGGTGATTAATGGTTAAAGAGACTGTGAGGAGTTTCTATGTGATTACGAAAAAGTCTCACTTTTAGATATATGCCTGATCGAAATACGCACTTATTGATGAGTTTTATAGCATCAAAATAGGTTATCTATAAATACTATTCCTTAGCCTTCAACTTCCGGAACAAGAAAATGAAAACTAGAGCAAATTTTTTATTATTTTATTATTTATATTACACGTCTTAGAGCACCGGGCTGTTAGTAGCGATAAATAGCCAGCTACAACTATGATAACAAGTTTTCCAAAAAACTGCTTGTTGTCACACATCAAAAACTACCACTACATAACTAGAGAGAGATACATTACCTCGTCGCTTTGCATCCTGTAAGCTGTTGAAAAAACAAAGTTGTAAAGCAATGCAGAGTTCTGAGGAAGGTCCTTATTGCATCCATTAGCCTCAAAACATACACACGCTTTGGATCTAAACGTCTTTTGGTGCGTTCCAGTTGTAGTCAGAAGTAGGAATTTTGAGCTCTGAGTAGGAAACTGCAACTGGAACGTCCCTCAGAGTCAGAATTTCCTACTGGGAACTCGGTGAAACCTCGTCACCCTCGGGTTGAAATTCATAGATGGATGCCCCCGGTGTGAACAGTTATTTAGCTCCTGTAATAATCCATTTATTTGCACTTCTGACTGGGGTGTGTCACTCTAAATCAGCTGTATACATAGTATTGTTAGACTTATATTTACAAAAATGCTGCCATCGTGATAATCACATTCTTCATACAACAACGCAGGCGTGCTAACAACAGCTAACAATAGCCTGGTAGATCGACATGTTTTCCGACTTTGTAACTGGATCGCTGATAGCTCTGAGATGATGTCACTCCCAGTTCTGAGGTTACTGAAACGCAACATTTCAGCTGCATCCTTTACCAGCAAAGGTGCTAAAGGTGCTACTTTAAAAAAGCAAAAAGTCACGAAACAAATGACTCATTAGCAGTCATGTGATGTCTTAGCAAATTCCAGATGAGGCCGTATCATATACATATAACTTTTTGTCATCTCTGACCCTGAAAAAAGTGGACTAATAAGTGACTTTTGGGGTCTTAAAAAGGTAGAAAAACATGCTGGTGCAAGGTTTTGGTCTTATTCACCTAAAAATGAATTGTACGTATTTTTCCCTCAGGTCAGATTACTGAAAGGCTAATAGATGACTTTTTTTTCTCTGTCTGACCCCAAAACAGCATATGCTAAAAAGTGACTTACTGCGACCTTTTCAGGCAGGAGATCATGCTGGTGCAGAACATGTGGTCATAGCACACCTAAAATATCAGTATTGAGTTCTGTTTTGTTTTTTTTACTTGGGTCAGGTTTTAGAATAAGCAACGCGCTATTGTTATGACTGAAGTCGTGTGTGTTTTAGTTTTTTTGTTTTGCTTGTGTTATTCAGCGTGGCTGTAGTGTGTGTTCAAGTGTACCTGGTGTGGGTGCCTACAGGTACCCTTTTTTCTGAACGGGGATTGGTTGGCCATCGTCGTCGGACTGGCTGTGACAGAGGCTGGGCGGTATAAAAGGGACTGATGACGTCAGCAAGCTGCAGGAGAAACCCCATCTCTCTCTTCTTCCAACCACCACACCACGCTGTGCCACGCCACGCTGTGCCACGCCACACTGTGCCACGCCACATGTTCTTTTTTGTTAAGGTTGTGGTTTAGTTAGGTTATTCTGTTGGTATGAAGTAGGGGTGATGTTTGTTTGATTAATCTAATTTTTTGGTAACTTTACCCAAGTTAGTTTGTAACTTGGTTTCCCTAATTTCTTTAATTATCTTATGTCATTCTTCGAGTTGTTTCTGAGTTAATTCATTGTCACCCCGAGGTAATTTCTTTATTGAAAATATTTTTGGGTTGTTTTTTGTAAATAAATCATTATAATTGTTTTGCCTAAACCCATTTTGTTTGTCGTGGCTGCTTGGGATTTGGGGGAAATGGGTGATGATGTTGTGTTCTGCCTCCCCTAGACGGGGCATAACACTAACTAATGACTTTTTCCCATTATTGACCCCCAAAAACATGCTAAATAGTGACTTATTGTAACCATTTCAGGCAGTGGATCATGCTGGTGCAGAAAGTTTGGTCATACTTCACCTTAAAAAAGGAGTTTTTTTTAGCATGTCTCCCTCAGGTCAGATTTTTGAAAAAGCAACATGCAAACAGATGACTTTTTTCCCATTGTGGGACCTGAAAGATAAATGGTGACTTTTTGGTACCTTGTCAGGCAGGATAACATTTCTGCACAAAGGTTTGGTCATATTTCACCTAAAAAGGACATAAGACCACTTTTCCTTCTGGTTAGATTCTTTATAAAGCAACATGCTAACAAATAAGGATCAAGCTGGTGCATAGTTCATGTAAAAATGAGTGCTGAGAATGTTTCACTTGTGTTAGCTTTTGAAAAGGTGGCATCATAACATATTACTTTTTATAATTTTAGTCTCCCAAAAATGATTAAAGGGTGTCTTTTTGGGACTTTTTCAGGCAGTGGATCATGCTGGTGCAGACGGTTTGGTCAAATTGGAACAGGGCCATGCTAATATTATACTTTTTTCACTTTGGGACCTAATAAATCAGTCTAAAAAGAAACTTTCTGGGACTTTAAAGGCAAGCTTTAATACTGGTGCAGGAGGTTTGGTCATATTTCACCTGAAAAGGACATGTCAGCTTTTTTCACTTAGGTCAGATTCTTACAAGAGTGACATGCTAGCATACAGCATGACTTTTAGTCCATTTTGGAACACGAAAAATAAGTAGGATTAAAATTGACTTTTTGAGGCTGTGTCAGGACGGAGAACTTTTAGTAGGTGTTGTAAAATTTCACTGAAAAGGGATATATAAGCATACTAAATTCAGGTCAGATTATTAATAAAACAACAAGCTAACAAATGTAATTTTACACGACAATGTCCAAAAGTCGGATGCTGAAAAGTGACGGAATAGGATTTTTTCTGGTAGGAGATAATGCTAGTGTAACAGATGTGGAATGAATTCACATAATAAAGGCCTATTGAGGATATTAAGCCTGAGTTAAGGTTCTTAAAAATATAGTATGCTAACATTTGACTTTTGTTCCATTCCGGACTATGAAAAAAACACTAAAACATGACTTGTTGGGTGTAAAGCAGGCTAAAAAACATGCATGTGCAAACGCTGTGATTTTATTTGCCTCAAAATGGACTCATGAACCTTTTCATTCAGCTCAGGATTTAAAAAAACTCTAAGGCAAACCTATGACTTTTTTTTCAATTTCAGATTCCGAAGAAAAAAAGCCTCAAACATGTCTTTTTTGGTGTGAACAGGAGAAAAAATATGCGAGTGCAGACGATGTTGTCATATTTGGCCATAAAATGGATTTATAAGCTTTTTTCTCATTCAGCTCAGGATTGGAAAAAAACACTAAGGCTAACCTATGACTTTTTTGCAATTTCAGATCTCGAAAATAACCAAGGCTCAAACATGATTTTATGGGTGTGTAATGGGACAGAAAACATGCTAGTGCAGACAGTTTGGTCATATTTGTCCTAAAAATGGATTTAGAAGTCTTTTTCTCTCAGCTCAGGATTTGAAAAAACACTAAGGCTAACCTATGACTTTTTTCCATTTCAGACTGTGAAAAAAATAGGATCAAACACGACTTTTTGGGTGTGTAACAAGCCAACAAACATCTTTGAATAGACGGCTTTTTAATTTTTGGCTTCAACATGGATTAATAAGCCTTTTTTTCTCAGCTCAGGATTTAAAAAAACACTAAGGCTAACCTATGACTTTTTTTCCATTTCAGATCTTGAAAAAAACGAAGGCTCAAACATGACGTTATGGGTGTGTAATGGGACAGAAAACATACTTTGACGATGTTGTCATATTTGGCTTCAAAATGGATTTATAATCCTTTTTCCCTCAGCTCAGGATTTAAAAAAAACCCTAAGGCTAACCTATGACTTTTTTTCCATATCAGACTAAGAGAAAAGGGCTCAAACATGACTTTTTTGGTGTGTTATGGGCCAGAAAACATGCTAGTGCAGAGGGTGTTGTCATATTTGGCTTCAAAATGGATTTATAAGCCTTTTTCTCTCAGCTCAGGATTTGAAAAAACACTAAGGCTAACCTATGACTTTTTTTCCATATCAGACTGTGAAAAAAATAGGCTCAAACATGATTTTTTGGAGTGTGTAATGGGCCAAAAACATGCTAGTGCAGAGAGTGTTGTCATATTTGGCTTCAAAATGGATTTATAAGCCTTTTTCTCTCAGCTCAGAATTTGAAAAAACAAAAGGCTAACCTTTGACTTTTTTTCCATTTCAGACTGTGAAAAAAAATAGGCTCAAACATGACTTTTTGGGTGTAAAACAGGTTGAAAAACGTGCTAGTGCAGATGGTTCGGTCATATTTATCCTAAAAATGGACTTATGAGCCTTATTCTCTCAGCTCAGAATTTGAAAAAACACTAAGGCTAACCTATGACTTTTTTTTAATTTCAGATCTCGAAAAAAACAAAGGCCCAAACATGATTTTATGGGTGTGTAATGGGACAGAAAACATGCTAGTGCAGAGGGTGTTGTCATATTTGGCTTCAAAATGGATTCATAAGTCTTTTTCTCTCAGCTCAGGATTTGAAAAAAACAAAAGGCTAACCTATGACTTTTTTTCCATTTCAGACTGTGAAACAGAAATAGGCTTAAAGATGACTTTCTGGGTGTGTGATGTGCCAAAAAACATGCTAGTGCAGACGGTTTTGTCATATTTGTCCAAAAAAGGACTTATAAGCCTTATACTCTTGGCTCAAGATTTGAAAAAACACTAAGGCTAACCTATGACTTTTTTTCCATTTCAGACTGTGAAAAAAAATAGGCTCAAACATGACTTTTTTGGGTGTAATGGGCCAAAAACATGCTAGTGCAGACGGTGTTGTCATATTTGGCTTCAAAATGGATTCATAAGCCTTTTTCTCTCAGCTCAGGATTTGAAAAAACACAAAGGCTAACCATTGACTTCTTTTCCATTTCAGACTGTGAAAAAAAATAGGCTCAAACATGACTTTTTGGGTGTAAAACAGGTTGAAAAACGTGCTAGTGCAGATGGTTCGGTCATATTTATCCTAAAAATGGACTTATGAGCCTTATTCAGCTTACTTACTCAGCTCAGAATTTGAAAAAACACTAAGGCTAACCTATGACTTTTTTTAATTTCAGATCTCGAAAAAAATAAAGGCTCAAACATGATTTTATGGGTGTGTAATGGGACAGAAAACATGCTAGTGCAGAGGGTGTTGTCATATTTGGCTTCAAAATGGATTTATAATCCTTTTTCTCTCAGCTCAGGATTTGAAAAAACACTAAGGCTAACCTATGACTTTTTTTCCATTTCAGACTGTGAAAAAGAAATAGGCTCAAACATGACTTTTTGGGTGTGTGATGTGCCAAAAAACATGCTAGTGCAGACAATGTTGTCATATTTGGCTTCAAAATGGATCTATAAGCCTTGTACTCTCAGCTCAGGATTTGATAAAAAACTAAGGCTAACCTATGACTTTTTTTCCATATCAGACTGTGAAAAAAATAGGCTCAAACATGATTTTTTGGGGTGTGTAATGGGCCAGAAAACATGCTAGTGCAGAGGGTGTTGTCATATTTGGCTTCAAAATGGATTTATAATCCTTTTTCTCTCAGCTCAGGATTTGAAAAAACACTAAGGCTAACCTATGACTTTTTTTCCATTTCAGACTGTGAAAAAAAGAGGCTCAAACATGATTTTTTGGGTGTGTGATGGGCCAAAAACATGCTAGTGCAGAGGGTGTTGTCATATTTGGCTTCAAAATGGATTTATAAGCCTTGTTCTCTCAGCTCAGGATTTGAAAAAACACTAAGGCTAACCTTTGACTTTTTTCCATTTCAGACTGTGAAAAAAAATAGGCTCAAACATGACTTTTTGGGTGTAAAACAGGTTGAAAAACGTGCTAGTGCAGATGGTTCGGTCATATATATCATAAAAATGGACTTATGAGCCTTATTCTCTCAGCTCAGAATTTGAAAAAACACTAAGGCTAACCTATGGCTTTATTTTAATTTCAGATCTCGAAAAAAACAAAGGCTCAAACATGATGTTATGGGTGTGTAATGGGACAGAAAACATGCTAGTGCAGAGGGTGTTGTCATATTTGGCTTCAAAATGGATTCATAAGCCTTTTTCTCTCAGCTCAGGATTTGAAAAAACAAAAGGCTGACCAATGACTTTTTTTCCATTTCAGACTGTGAAAAAGAAATAGGCTCAAACATGACTTTTTGGGTGTGTGATGTGCCAAAAAACATGCTAGTGCAGACGATGTTGTCATATTTGGCTTCAAAATGGATTCATAAGCCTTTTTCTCTCAGCTCAGGATTTGAAAAAACAAAAGGCTAACCTATGACTTTTTTTCCATTTCAGACTCAGAAAAAAAGGGTCAAACATGACTTTTTGGGTGTGTAATGAGCCAGAAAACATGCTAGTGCAGACGGTTTTTGTCATATTTGGCTTAGAAATGGATTAATAAGCCTTTTTATCTCAGCTCAGGATTTAAAAAACACTAAGGCTAACCTATGACTTTTTTTCCATTTCAGATCTTGAAAAAAACGAAGGCTCAAACATGATTTTATGGGTGTGTAATGGGACAGAAAACATACTTTTGCAGACGATGTTGTCATATTTGGCTTCAAAATGGATTTATAATCCTTTTTCTCTCAGCTCAGGATTTGAAAAAACACTAAGGCTAACCTATGACTTTTTTTTCCATTACAGACTAAGAAAAAAGGGGTCAAACATGACTTTTTTGGTGTGTAATGGGCCAGAAAACATGCTAGTGCAGAGGGTGTTGTCATATTTGGCTTCAAAATGGATTTATAAGCCTTTTTCTCTCAGCTCAGAATTTGAAAAAACACTAAGGATAACCTATGACTTTTTTTTTAATTTCAGACTGCGAAAAAAATAGGCTCAAACATGATTTTTTGGGGTGTGTAATGGGCCAAAAACATGCTAGTGCAGAGGGTGTTGTCATATTTGGCTTCAAAATGGATTTATAAGCCTTTTTCTCTCAGCTCAGGATTTAAAAAAATATGACTTTTTTTCCATTTCAGACTCTGAAAAAAAATGGGCTCAAACATGATTTTTTGGGTGTAAAACAGGTTGAAAACATGCTAGTGCTGACGGTTTTGTCATATTTGGCTTCAAAATGGATTTATAAGCCTTATTCTCTCAGCTCAGAATTTGAAAAAACACTAAGGCTAACCTATGACTTTTTTTCCATATCAGACTGTGAAAGAAATAGGCTCAAACATGATTTTTTGGGGTGTGTAATGGGCCAGAAAACATGCTAGTGCAGAGGGTGTTGTCATATTTGGCTTCAAAATGGATTTATAATCCTTTTTCTCTCAGCTCAGGATTTGAAAAAACACTAAGGCTAACCTATGACTTTTTTTCCATTTCAGACTGTGAAAAAAAGAGGCTCAAACATGATTTTTTGGGTGTGTGATGGGCCAAAAACATGCTAGTGCAGAGGGTGTTGTCATATTTGGCTTCAAAATGGATTTATAAGCCTTGTTCTCTCAGCTCAGGATTTGAAAAAACACTAAGGCTAACCTTTGACTTTTTTCCATTTCAGACTGTGAAAAAAATAGGCTCAAACATGACTTTTTGGGTGTAAAACAGGTTGAAAAACATGCTAGTGCAGATGGTTCGGTCATATTTATCCTAAAAATGGACTTATGAGCCTTATTCTCTCAGCTCAGAATTTGAAAAAACACTAAGGCTAACCTATGGCTTTATTTTAATTTCAGATCTCGAAAAAAACAAAGGCTCAAACATGATGTTATGGGTGTGTAATGGGACAGAAAACATGCTAGTGCAGAGGGTGTTGTCATATTTGGCTTCAAAATGGATTCATAAGCCTTTTTCTCTCAGCTCAGGATTTGAAAAAACAAAAGGCTGACCTATGACTTTTATTCCATTTCAGACTGTGAAAAAGAAATAGGCTCAAACATGACTTTTTGGGTGTGTGATGTGCCAAAAAACATGCTAGTGCAGACGATGTTGTCATATTTGGCTTCAAAATGGATTCATAAGCCTTTTTCTCTCAGCTCAGGATTTGAAAAAACAAAAGGCTAACCTATGACTTTTTTTCCATTTCAGACTCAGAAAATAAGGGTCAAACATGACTTTTTGGGTGTGTAATGGGCCAGAAAACATGCTAGTGCAGACGGTTTTTGTCATATTTGGCTTAGAAATGGATTAATAAGCCTTTTTATCTCAGCTCAGGATTTAAAAAACACTAAGGCTAACCTATGACTTTTTTTCCATTTCAGACTGTGAAAAAAAGAGGCTCAAACATGATTTTATGGGTGTGTAATGGGACAGAAAACATACTTTTGCAGACTATGTTGTCATATTTGGCTTCAAAATGGATTTATAATCCTTTTTCTCTCAGCTCAGGATTTGAAAAAACACTAAGGCTAACCTATGACTTTTTTTTCCATTACAGACTAAGAAAAAAGGGGTCAAACATGACTTTTTTGGTGTGTAATGGGCCAGAAAACATGCTAGTGCAGAGGGTGTTGTCATATTTGGCTTCAAAATGGATTAATAAGCCTTTTTCTCTCAGCTCAGAATTTGAAAAAACACTAAGGATAACCTATGACTTTTTTTTTAATTTCAGACTGCGAAAAAAATAGGCTCAAACATGATTTTTTGGGGTGTGTAATGGGCCAAAAACATGCTAGTGCAGAGGGTGTTGTCATATTTGGCTTCAAAATGGATTTATAAGCCTTTTTCTCTCAGCTCAGGATTTAAAAAAATATGACTTTTTTTCCATTTCAGACTCTGAAAAAAAATGGGCTCAAACATGATTTTTTGGGTGTGTAATGGGCCAAAAACATGCTAGTGCAGAGGGTGTTGTCATATTTGGCTTCAAAATGGATTTATAAGCCTTATTCTCTCAGCTCAGGATTTGAAAAAACACTAAGGCTAACCTTTGACTTTTTTTCCATTTCAGACAGTGAAAAAAAATAGGCTCAAACATGATTTTTTGGGTGTAAAACAGGTTGAAAAACATGCTAGTGCAGACGTTTTGGTCATAATTCTCCTAAAAATGTACTTATGAGCCTTATTCTCTCAGCTCAGGATTTGAAAAAACACTAAGGCTAACCTATGACTTTTTTTTCACTTGGGACTATGTTACACCCAGCCTCTGGGTTACAGATTGTAACATTAAAGGACCACTCCTTTGTCACTTCCAAAGAGACACCATCACAAAAAAAACAAGACAACGAGAATGTTTCCAGTCAAAAACCATTGAACATTTAATTTTTTTTTCTTTCTTTTACAAAACAAGTTAGCTTTACATAAGGGAAAGCAAGCAAAATACACTTACAAATCACTTTTATCAATCAAAAACCTTACCTGACTTCTGAATGAAAATAAAATGTTACAAACCTAACAATGACTCCCTAACTGAAAAACAGGAGAAAACAGTGATGGGCTCTACTCTCCCTCATGTACCAGACTGCTTTTTAACTTGCAATTTTCTAAAATCAAACAAAAAAGAAAACACAGAGCCACTCTTTAATACAAATTATAGTCTACAATGAAGGAATGACTCACAGTCAAAACAGACTCCTAAAAAAAATGGTCTAACATGACTTTTTAGGGGCTCAGGATTTGAAAACAGTAAGGCTAAGCTATGACTTTTTTCCCATTTCAGACTCCGGAAAAAAAAATAGGCTCAAACATGACTTTTTGGTGGTGTAATAGGCCCAAAAACATGCCAGTGCAGACGGTTTTGGCATATTTGGCTTCAAAATGGATTAATAAGCCTTTTTCTCTCAGCTCAGAATTTAAAAAAACACAAAGGCTAACCTATGACTTTTTTTCCATTTCAGACTGTGAAAAAAAATAGGCTCAAACATGACTTTTTGGGTGTAAAACAGGTTGAAAAACATGCTAGTGCAGACAGTTTGGTCATATTTGTTCTAAAAATGGATTTAGAAGCCTTCATCTCTCAGCTCAGAATTTGAAAAAACACTAAGGCTAACCTATGACTTTTTGTCCATTTCGCACTGTGAAAAAAAATAGGCTCAAACATCACTTTTTGGGTGTGTAATGGGCCAAAAAACATGCTAGTGCAGACGGTTTGGTCATATTTGTCCTAAATATGGACTTAGAAGCCTTATTCTCTCAGCTCAGGATTTGAAAAAACACAAAGGCTAACCTATGACTTTTTTTCGATTTTGCACAGTGAAAAAAAATAGGCTCAAACATGACTTTTTGGGTGTGTAATGGGCCAAAAAACATGCTAGTGCAGATGGTTTTGTCATTTTTGGCTTCAAAATGGATTTATAAGCCTTTTTCTCTCAGCTCAGGATTTGAAAAAACACAAAGGCTAACCTATGACTTTTTTTTCCATTTCAGACTGTGAAAAAAAAAAATAGGCTCAAACGTGACTTTTTGGATGTAAAACAGGTTGAAAAACATGCTAGTGCAGACGGTTTGGTCATTTTTGTCCTAAAAATGGATTTATAAGCCTTTTTCTCTCAGCTCAGGATTTGAAAAAACACTAAGGCTAACCTATGACTTTTTTTCCATTTCGCACTGTGAAGAAAAAGAGGCTCAACCATGACTTTTTGGGTGTGTAATGGGCCAAAAAAACATGCTAGTGCAGACGGTTTTGTCATTTTTGGCTTCAAAATGGACTTATAAGCCTTTATCTCTCAGCTCAGGACTTGAAAAAAACACTAAGGCTAACCTATGACTTCTTTTTATTTCAGAGTGTGAAAAAAAAGAGGCTCAAACATGATTTTTTGGTTGTGTAATGGGCCAAAAAAACATGCTAGTGCAGACGGTTTTGTCATTTTTGGCTTCAAAATGGATTTATAAGCTTTTTTCTTTGAGCCAGGATTCTTAAAAACACTAAGGCTAACCTATGACTTTTTTTCACTGGGGACTATGTTACACCCACCCTCTGGGTTACAGATTGTAACTTTAAAGGATCACTCCTTTGTCACTCCCAAAGAGACATCATCACAAAAAAACAAGCAAATGAGAATGTTTCCAGTCAAAAACCATTGAACATTTAATTTTTTTTCTTTCTTTTACAAAACAAGTTAGCTTTACATAAGGGAAAGCAAGCAAAATACACTTACAAATCACTTTTATCAATCAAAAACCTTACCTGACTTCTTAATGAAAATAATATGTTACAAACCTAACAATGACTCCCTAACTGAAAAACAGAAGAAAACAGTGATGGGCTGTATCCTCCCCCACGTACCAGACTGCTTTTTAACTTGCAATTTTCTAAAATCAAACACATTTCACTTTTACACAATTTGAATTTTCGAAAGACACGCCTCAAGCTTCTGCTCTGTGGAGAATGTTGGGAATGAGGAAGAGGGATGGTAGGCGTCTCCGCTCGAGACGCCCAACAGCAAGCCATCAGCTCCCATCCAATCGGATGTCACCCTACGCAGTGCTCCTCCAGTCGGCGTTGGATGCACCATTTCATTGTCGTCCAATCAGGACGCACCAAACCTAGAGAAGGCTCAGAGGGAGAGCAGAGAGAGAGGAGGGAGGAAAAACACAGAGCCACTCTATAATACAAATTATAGTCTACAATGAAGGAATGACTCACAGTCAAAACAGACTCCTAAAAAAAATGGTCTAACATGACTTTTTAGGGGCTCAGGATTTGAAAACACTAAGGCTAAGCTATGACTTTTTTCCCATTTCAGACTCCGAAAAAAAATACACTCAAACATGGCTTTATGGTGGTGTAATAGGCCCAAAAACATGCTAGTGCAGACGGTTTTGGCATATTTGACTTCAAAATGGATTAATTAGCCTATTTCTCTCAGCTCAGAATTTACAAAAACACAAAGGCTAACCTATGACTTTTTTTCCATTTCAGACTGTGAAAAAAAATAGGCTCAAACATGATTTTTTTTGGATGTGTAATGGGCCAAAAACATGCTCGTGCAGACGGCTTTGTCATTTATGGCTTCAAAATGGATTTAGAAGCCTTTTTCTCTCAGCTCAAAATTTAAAAAAACACAAAGGCTAACCTATGACTTTTTTCCATTTCAGACTGTGAAAAAAAATAGGCTCAAACATGATTTTTTGGATGTGGAATGGGCCAAAAAACATGCTAGTGCAGACGTTTTTGTCATTTTTGGCTTCAAAAGGGATTTATAAGCCTTTTTCTCTCAGCTCAGAATTTTAAAAAAACACAAAGGCTAACCTATGACTTTTTTTCCATTTCAGACTGTGAAAAAAAATAGGCTCAAACATGACTTTTTGGATGTAAAACAGGTTGAAAAACATGCTAGTGCTGACGGTTTTGTCATATTTGGCTTCAAAATGGATTTATAAGCCTTATTGTCTCAGCTCAGAATTTGAAAAAACACTAAGGCTAACCTATGACTTTTTTTCCATTTTGCACTGTGAAAAAAAAAAGGCTCATAACATGACTTTTTGGGTGTGTAATGGGGCAAAAAACATGCTAGTGCAGACGCTTTTGTCATTTTTGGCTTCAAAATGGATTTATAAACCTTTTTCTCTCAGCTCAGGATTTGAAAAAACACAAAGGCTAACCTATGACTTTTTTTCCATTTCAGACTGTGAAAAAAAATAGGCTCAAACATGACTTTTTGGATGTAAAACAGGTTGAAAAACATGCTAGTGCAGACGATTTTATCATATTTGTCCTAAAAATTGACTTATAAGCCTTATTCTCTCAGCTCAGGATTTGAAAAAACACTAAGGCTAACCTATGACTTTTTTTCCATTTCAGACTGTGAAAAAAAAGAGGCTCAAACATGATTTTTTGGGTGTGTAATGGGCCAAAAAACATGGTAGTGCAGACAGTTTTGTCATATTTGGCTTCAAAATGGATTTATAAGCCTTTTTCTCTCAACTCAGAATTTGAAAAAACACTAAGGCTAACCTATGACTTTTTTTTCCATTTCAGACTGTGAATAAAATAGGCTCAAACATGACTTTTTGGGTGTAAAACAGGTTGAAAAATATGCTAGTGCAGACGGTTTTGTCATATTTGGCTTCAAAATGGATTTATAAGCCTTTTTCTCTCAACTCAGAATTTGAAAAAACACTAAGGCTAACCTATGACTTTTTTTTCCATTTCAGACTGTGAATAAAATAGGCTCAAACATGACCTTTTTGGGTGTAAAACAGGTTGAAAAATATGCTAGTGCAGACGGTTTTGTCATATTTGGCTTCAAAATGGATTTATAAGCCTTTTTCTCTCAGCTCAGAAGTTGAAAAAACACTAAGGCTAACCTATGACTTTTTTTTCCATTTCAGACTGTGAAAAAAATAGGCTCAAATATGACTTTTTGGGTGTAAAACAAGTTGAAAAACATGCTAGTGCGGACAGTTTGGTCATATTTGTCCTAAAAATGTACTTATGAGCCTTATTCTCTCAGCTCAGGATTTGAAAAAACACTAAGGCTAACCTATGACTTTTTTTCCATTTCAGACTGTGAAAAAAATAGGCTCAAACATGACTTTTTGGGTGTAAAACAGGTTGAAAAACATGCTAGTGCAGACGGTTTTGTCATATTTGGCTTCGAAATGGATTTTTAAGCCTTTTTCTCTCAGCTCAGAATTTGAAGAAACATTAAGGCTAACCTATGACTTCTTTTTATTTCAGACTGGGAAAAAAAATAGGCTCAAACATGATTTTTTGGGTGTTAAACAGGTTGAAAAACATGCTAGTGCAGACGTTTTGGTCATAATTCTCCTAAAAATGTATTTATGAGCCTTATTCTCTCAGCTCAGAATTTGAAAAAACACAAAGGCTAACCTATGACTTTTTTCCATTTCAGACTCCGAAAAAAAATAGGCTCAAACATGACTTTTTGGGGGTGTAATAGGCCAAAAAACATGCTAGTGCAGACGGTATTGTCATTTTTGGCTTCAAAATGGATTCATAAGCCTTTTTCTCTCAGCTCAGAATTTGCAAAACCACTAAGACTAACCTATGACTTTTTTTCCATTTCAGACTGTGAAAAAAAATAGGCTCAAACATGACTTTTTGGGTGTGTAATGGGCCAGAAAATATACTAGGGCAGATGATGTTTTCATTGTTGGCTTCAAAATGGATTTATAAGCCTTTTTCTCTCAGCTCAGGATTTGAAAAAACACTAAGGCTAACCTTTGACTTTTTTTCCATTTCAGACTGCGAAAAAAAAAGGCTCAAACATGACTTTTTGGGTGTAAAAAGGGTTGAAAAACATGCTAGTGCAGACGTTTTGGTCATAATTCTCCTAAAAATGTATTTATGAGCCTTATTCTCTCAGCTCAGAATTTGAAAAAACACAAAGGCTAACCTATGACTTTTTTTCCATTTCAGACTCCGAAAAAAAATAGGCTGAAACATGACTTTTTGGGGGTGTAATAGGCCAAAAAACATGCTAGTGCAGACGTTTTGGTCATTTTTGGCTTCAAAATGGATTTATAAGCCTTTATCTCTCAGCTCAGAATTTGAAAAAACACTAAGGCTAACCTATGACTTTTTTTCCATTTCAGACTGTGAAAAAAAATAGGCTCAAACATGACTTGTTGGGTGTGTAACAGGCCAAAAAATATGCAAATGCTGACAATTTATCATAGTTGGCTTCAAAATGGATTTAGAAGCCTTTTTCTCTCAGCTCAGAATTTGAAAAAACACAAAGGTTAACCTATGACTTTTTTTCCATTTCGCACTGTGAAAAAAAAAAGGCTCAAATATGACTTTTTGGGTGTGTAATGGGCCAGAAAATATACTAGGGCAGATGATGTTTTCATTGTTGGCTTCAAAATGGATTTATAAGCCTTTATCTCTCAGCTCAGAATTTGAAAAAACACTAAGGCTAACCTATGACTTTTTTTCCATTTCAGACTCCGAAAAAAAATAGGCTCAAACATGACTTTTTGGGGGTGTAATAGGCCAAAAAACATGCTAGTGCAGACGGTTTTGTCATTTTTGGCTTCAAAATGGATTTATAAGCCTTTTTCTCTCAGCTCAGAATTTGAAAAAACACTAAGGCTAACCTATGACTTTTTTTCCATTTCGCACTGTGAAAAAAAAGAGGCTCAACCATGACTTTTTGGGAGTGTAATGGGCCAAAAAACATGCTAGTGCAGACGTTTTGGTCATTTTTGGTTCAAAATGGATTTATAAGCCTTTATCTCTCAGCTCAGAATTTGAAAAAACACTAAGGCTAACCTATGACTTTTTTTCCATTTCAGACTCCGAAAAAAAAAAAGGCTCAAACATGACTTGTTGGGTGTGTAACAGGCCAAAAAATATGCAAATGCTGACAATTTATCATAGTTGGCTTCAAAATGGATTTAGAAGCCTTTTTCTCTCAGCTCAGAATTTGAAAAAACACAAAGGCTAACCTATGACATTTTTTCCATTTGCACTGTGAAAAAAAAGAGGCTCAAACATGACTTTTTGGGTGTGTAATGGGCCAAAAAACATGCTAGTGCAGACGGTTTTGTCATATTTGGCTTCAAAATGGATTCATAAGCCTTTATCTGTCAGCTCAGATTTTGCAAAAACACTAAGGCTAACCTATGACTTTTTTTCCATTTCAGTCTCCGAAAAAAAAAATAGGCTCCAACATGACTTTTTGGATGTGTAATGGGCCAGAAAACATACTAGGGCAGATGATGTTTTCATTGTTGGCTTCAAAATGGATTCATAAGCCTTTTTCTCTCAGCTCAGGATTTGAAAAAACATTAAGGCTAACCTATGACTTTTTTTCCATTTCAGACTGTGAAAAAAATAGGCTCAAACATGACTTTTTGGGTGTAAAACAGGTTGAAAAACATGCTAGTGCAGACGGTTTTGTCATATTTGGCTTCGAAATGGATTTTTAAGCCTTTTTCTCTCAGCTCAGAATTTGAAGAAACATTAAGGCTAACCTATGACTTCTTTTTATTTCAGACTGGGAAAAAAAATAGGCTCAAACATGATTTTTTGGGTGTTAAACAGGTTGAAAAACATGCTAGTGCAGACGTTTTGGTCATAATTCTCCTAAAAATGTACTTATGAGCCTTATTCTCTCAGCTCAGGATTTGAAAAAACACTAAGGCTAACCTATGACATTTTTTCCATTTGCACTGTGAAAAAAAATCGGCTCAAACATGACTTTTTGGGTGTGTAATGGGCCAAAAAACATGCTAGTGCAGACGGTTTTGTCATTTTTGGCTTCAAAATGGATTCATAAGCCTTTATCTCTCAGCTCAAGACTTGAAAAAACACTAAGGCTAACCTATGACTTTTTTTCCATTTCGCACTGTGAAAAAAAAGAGGCTCAAACATGACTTTTTGGTTGTGTACTGGGCCAAAAAACATGCTAGTGCAGACGTTTTTGTCATTTTTGGCTTCAAAATGGATTTATAAGCTTTTTTCTTTGAGCCAGGATTCTTAAAAACACTAAGGCTAACCTTTGACTTTTTTTTCACTTGGGACTATGTTACACCCAGCCTCTGGGTTACAGATTGTAACTTTCAAGGACCACTCCTTTGTCAGTTCCAAAGAGACATCATCACAAAAAAACAAGAAAACGAGAATGTTTCCAGTCAAAAACCATTGAACATTTAATTTTTTTTTCTTTCTTTTACAAAACAAGTTAGCTTTACATAAGGGAAAGCAAGCAAAATACACTTACAAATCACTTTTATCAATCAAAAACCTTACCTGACTTCTTAATGAAAATAAAATGTTACAAACCTAACAATAACTCCCTAAGTGAAAAACAGAAGAAAACAGTGATGGGCTGTACTCTCCCTCATGTACCAGACTGCTTTTTAACTTGCAATTTTCTAAAATCAAACACATTTCACTTTTACACAATTTGGATTTTCTCAACACACGCCTCAAGCTTCTGCTCTGTGGAGAATGTTGGGAATGAGGAAGGAGGACGGTGGGCATCTCCTCTCAGGACGCCCAACAGCAAGCCATCAGCTCCCATCCAATCGGATGTCACCCTACGCAGCGCTCCTCCAGTCGGCGTTGGATGCACCATTTCATTGTCGTCCAATCAGGACGCACCAAACCTAGAGAAGGCTCAGAGGGAGAGCAGAGAGAGAGGAGGGAGGAAAAACACAGAGCCACTCTATAATACAAATTATAGTCTACAATGAAGGAATGACTCACAGTCAAAACAGACTCCTAAAAAAATGGTCTAACATGACTTTTTAGGGGCTCAGGATTTGAAAACACTAAGGCTAAGCTATGACTTTTTTCCCATTTCAGACTCCGGAATAAAAAATTGGCTCAAACATGACTTTTTGGTGGTGTAATAGGCCCAAAAACATGCCAGTGCAGACGGTTTTGGCATATTTGGCTTCAAAATGGATTAATTAGCCTATTTCTCTCAGCTCAGAATTTAAAAAAACACAAAGGCTAACCTATGACTTTTTTTCCATTTCAGACTGTGAAAAAAAATAGGCTCCAACATGACTTTTTGGATGTGTAATGGGCCAGAAAACATACTAGGGCAGATGATGTTTTCATTGTTGGCTTCAAAATGGATTTATAAGCCTTATTCTCTCAGCTCAGGATTTGAAAAAACACTAAGGCTAACCTATGACTTTTTTTCCATTTCGTACTGTGAAAAAAAATAGGCTCAAACATGATTTTTTTTGGATGTGTAATGGGCCAAAAAACATGCTAGTGCAGATGGTTTTGTCATTTTTGGCTTCAAAATGGATTAATAAGCCTTCATCTCTCAGCTCAGAATTTGAAAAAGCACTAAGGCTAACCTATGACTTTTTTCCATTTCAGAATGTGAAAAAAAATAGGCTCAAACATGACTTTTTGGGTGTAAAACAGGTTGAAAAACATGCTAGTGCAGACGGTTTGGTCATTTTTATCCAAAAGAGGACTTATAAGCCTTATTCTCTTAGCTCAGGATTTGAAAAAACACTAAGGCTAACCTATGATTTTTTTTCCATTTCACACTGTGAAAAAAAAAAAGGCTCAAACATGATTTTTTGGTTGTGTAATGGGCCAAAAAACATGCTAGTGCTGACGGTTTTGTCATATTTGTCCTAAAAATGGATTTATAAGCCTTATTCTCTCAGCTCAGAATTTGAAAAAACACAAAGGCTAAGCTATGACTTTTTTCCCATTTCAGACTCCGAAAAAAATAGGCTCAAACATGACTTTTTGGGTGTAAAACAGGTTGAAAAACATGCTAGTGCTGACGGTTTTGTCATATTTGGCTTCAAAATGGATTTATAAGCCTTATTGTCTCAGCTCAGAATTTGAAAAAACACTAAGGCTAACCTATGACTTTTTTTCCATTTTGCACTGTGAAAAAAAAAAGGCTCAAACATGACTTTTTGGGTGTGTAATGGGGCAAAAAACATGCTAGTGCAGACGCTTTTGTCATTTTTGGCTTCAAAATGGATTTATAAACCTTTTTCTCTCAGCTCAGGATTTGAAAAAACACTAAGGCTAACCTATGACTTTTTTTTCCATTTCAGACTCCGAAAAAAAAATAGGCTCCAACATGACTTTTTGGATGTGTAATGGGCCAGAAAACATACTAGGGCAGATGATGTTTTCATTGTTGGCTTCAAAATGGATTTATAAGCCTTTTTCTCTCAGCTCAGGATTTGAAAAAACACAAAGGCTAACCTATGACTTTTTTCCATTTCAGACTGTGAAAAAAAATCGGCTCAAACATGACTTTTTGGGTGTGTAACAAGCCAACAAACATCATTGAACAGATGGTTTTGTCATATTTGGCTTCAAAATGGATGTATAAGCCTTTTTCTCTCGGCTCAGGATTTGAAAAAACACTAAGGCTAACCTATGACTTTTTTCCATTTCAGACTGTGAAAAAAAATCGGCTCAAACATGACTTTTTGGGTGTGTAATGGGCCAAAAAACATGCTAGTGCAGACGGTTTTGTCATTTTTGGCTTCAAAATGGATTTATAAGCCTTTATCTCTCAGCTCAAGACTTGAAAAAACACTAAAGGTGCGTTCACACCGCAAGCGACCTAGCGACAAAAGTCGCGTCGCCCACTGAGGTAGCGTCGCGCGTCCATAAATAGCCTACCTGTTTGGTCGCCTGGCGTCGGACGTCGGTCGGTGACGTCACGTCCGCTCGAGTTTTACCGCGATCGTATCATATACCACATAATAGGGTGTATAAGCGTACATTATTCCAGCTGTGTCCTTTTCACTCACTTTATCAGACACAAATCTCTGCAGCTGATGATGCAGCAGCATCATCTGTGAGTTTACCGCGGTCCGTCTGCAAATGTCCTCACTGAGATTAGTTCCGCCTATGCGGAAGTCTTCCGCTCTGTAGTCCGGATGAATAACAGCACCGTCACACGAACACACACCGCTGATTGGCTGACGCTGCATAGCCACGCACGACATCGCCTGAATAGATCAACTTTTTTTAACTTTGACATCGCGCGACGAGTGAAGTGGTCGTCTTGTCGCCAGCTGTCGCATCGCGGGAGGGTTAGCCCCGCCCCATCGCGGCTGTACATTGACTTTGCATGGAGAGTGATCGCCGAGGTAGTCCAGGTAGCGTCCGGTGTGAACGCACCTTAAGGCTAACCTATGACTTTTTTTCCATTTCGCACTGTGAAAAAAAAGAGGCTCAAACATGATTTTTTGGTTGTGTACTGGGCCAAAAAACATGCTAGTGCAGACGTTTTTGTCATTTTTGGCTTCAAAATGGATTTATAAGCTTTTTTCTTTGAGCCAGGATTCTTAAAAACACTAAGGCTAACCTTTGACTTTTTTTTCACTTGGGACTATGTTACACCCAGCCTCTGGGTTACAGATTGTAACTTTCAAGGACCACTCCTTTGTCAGTTCCAAAGAGACATCATCACAAAAAAACAAGAAAACGAGAATGTTTCCACTCAAAACCCATTGAACATTTAATTTTTTTTTCTTTCTTTTACAAAACAAGTTAGCTTTACATAAGGGAAAGCAAGCAAAATACACTTACAAATCACTTTTATCAATCAAAAACCTTACCTGACTTCTTAATGAAAATAATATGTTACAAACCTAACAATAACTCCCTAAGTGAAAAACAGAAGAAAACAGTGATGGGCTGTACTCTCCCTCATGTACCAGACTGCTTTTTAACTTGCAATTTTCTAAAATCAAACACATTTCACTTTTACACAATTTGGATTTTCTCAACACACGCCTCAAGCTTCTGCTCTGTGGAGAATGTTGGGAATGAGGAAGGAGGACGGTGGGCATCTCCTCTCAGGACGCCCAACAGCAAGCCATCAGCTCCCATCCAATCGGATGTCACCCTACGCAGCGCTCCTCCAGTCGGCGTTGGATGCACCATTTCATTGTCGTCCAATCAGGACGCACCAAACCTAGAGAAGGCTCAGAGGGAGAGCAGAGAGAGAGGAGGGAGGAAAAACACAGAGCCACTCTATAATACAAATTATAGTCTACAATGAAGGAATGACTCACAGTCAAAACAGACTCCTAAAAAAATGGTCTAACATGACTTTTTAGGGGCTCAGGATTTGAAAACACTAAGGCTAAGCTATGACTTTTTTCCCATTTCAGACTCCGGAATAAAAAATTGGCTCAAACATGACTTTTTGGTGATGTAATACGCCCAAAAACATGCTAGTGCAGACGGTTTGGTCATTTTTGT
Organism: Scarus forsteni; assembly: GCA_036419115.1. Taxonomy (NCBI): domain Eukaryota; kingdom Metazoa; phylum Chordata; class Actinopteri; order Labriformes; family Labridae; genus Scarus; species Scarus forsteni. The sequence goes on along the minus strand of JAZDUH010000029.1, from coordinate 370,703 downwards.
CCAAAAGAGGATTTATAAGCCTTATTCTCTCAGCTCAGGATTTGAAAAAAACACTAAGGCTAACCTATGATTTTTTTTCCATTTCACACTGTGAAAAAAAAAAAGGCTCAAACATGATTTTTTGGGTGTGTAATGGGCCAAAAAACATGCTAGTGCTGACGGTTTTGTCATATTTGTCCTAAAAATGGATTTATAAGCCTTATTCTCTCAGCTCAGAATTTGAAAAAACACAAAGGCTAAGCTATGACTTTTTTCCCATTTCAGACTCCGAAAAAAAATAGGCTCAAACATGATTTTTTGGGTGTAAAACAGGTTGAAAAACATGCTAGTGCTGACGGTTTTGTCATATTTGGCTTCAAAATGGATTTATAAGCCTTATTGTCTCAGCTCAGAATTTGAAAAAACACTAAGGCTAACCTATGACTTTTTTTCCATTTTGCACTGTGAAAAAAAAAAGGCTCATAACATGACTTTTTGGGTGTGTAATGGGGCAAAAAACATGCTAGTGCAGACGCTTTTGTCATTTTTGGCTTCAAAATGGATTTATAAACCTTTTTCTCTCAGCTCAGGATTTGAAAAAACACAAAGGCTAACCTATGACTTTTTTTTCCATTTCAGACTCCGAAAAAAAAATAGGCTCCAACATGACTTTTTGGATGTGTAATGGGCCAGAAAACATACTAGGGCAGATGATGTTTTCATTGTTGGCTTCAAAATGGATTTATAAGCCTTTTTCTCTCAGCTCAGGATTTGAAAAAACACAAAGGCTAACCTATGACTTTTTTTCCATTTCGTACTGTGAAAAAAAGAGGCTCAAACATGATTTTTTTTGGATGTGTAATGGGCCAAAAAACACGCTAGTGCAGATGGTTTTGTCATTTTTGGCTTCAAAATGGATTTATAAGCCTTCATCTCTCAGCTCAGAATTTGAAAAAACACTAAGGCTAACCTATGACTTTTTGTCCATTTCAGAATGTGAAAAAAATAGGCTCAAACATGACTTTTTGGGTGTAAAACAGGTTGAAAAACATGCTCGTGCAGACGGTTTTGGTCATTTTTGTCCAAAAGAGGACTTATAAGCCTTATTCTCTCAGCTCAGGATTTGAAAAAACACTAAGGCTAACCTATGATTTTTTTTCCATTTCGCACTGTGAAAAAAAAAAAGGCTCAAACATGATTTTTTGGGTGTGTAATGGGCCAAAAAACATGCTAGTGCTGACGGTTTTGTCATATTTGTCCTAAAAATGGACTTATAAGCCTTATTCTCTCAGCTCAGAATTTGCAAAAACACTAAGGCTAACCTATGACTTTTTTCCATCTCAGACTGTGAAAAAAAATCGGCTCAAACATGACTTTTTGGGTGTGTAACAAGCCAACAAACATCATTGAACAGATGGTTTTGTCATATTTGGCTTCAAAATGGATGTATAAGCCTTTTTCTCTCAGCTCAGAATTTGAAAAAACACTAAGGCTAACCTATGACTTTTTTCCATTTCAGACTGTGAAAAAAAATCGGCTCAAACATGACTTTTTGGGTGTGTAATGGGCCAAAAAACATGCTAGTGCAGACGGTTTTGTCATTTTTGGCTTCAAAATGGATTCATAAGCCTTTATCTCTCAGCTCAAGACTTGAAAAAACACTAAGGCTAACCTATGACTTTTTTTCCATTTCGCACTGTGAAAAAAAAGAGGCTCAAACATGACTTTTTGGTTGTGTACTGGGCCAAAAAACATGCTAGTGCAGACGTTTTTGTCATTTTTGGCTTCAAAATGGATTTATAAGCTTTTTTCTTTGAGCCAGGATTCTTAAAAACACTAAGGCTAACCTTTGACTTTTTTTTCACTTGGGACTATGTTACACCCAGCCTCTGGGTTACAGATTGTAACTTTCAAGGACCACTCCTTTGTCAGTTCCAAAGAGACATCATCACAAAAAAACAAGAAAACGAGAATGTTTCCAGTCAAAAACCATTGAACATTTAATTTTTTTTTCTTTCTTTTACAAAACAAGTTAGCTTTACATAAGGGAAAGCAAGCAAAATACACTTACAAATCACTTTTATCAATCAAAAACCTTACCTGACTTCTTAATGAAAATAAAATGTTACAAACCTAACAATAACTCCCTAAGTGAAAAACAGAAGAAAACAGTGATGGGCTGTACTCTCCCTCATGTACCAGACTGCTTTTTAACTTGCAATTTTCTAAAATCAAACACATTTCACTTTTACACAATTTGGATTTTCTCAACACACGCCTCAAGCTTCTGCTCTGTGGAGAATGTTGGGAATGAGGAAGGAGGACGGTGGGCATCTCCTCTCAGGACGCCCAACAGCAAGCCATCAGCTCCCATCCAATCGGATGTCACCCTACGCAGCGCTCCTCCAGTCGGCGTTGGATGCACCATTTCATTGTCGTCCAATCAGGACGCACCAAACCTAGAGAAGGCTCAGAGGGAGAGCAGAGAGAGAGAGGAGGAAAAACACAGAGCCACTCTATAATACAAATTATAGTCTACAATGAAGGAATGACTCACAGTCAAAACAGACTCCTAAAAAAATGGTCTAACATGACTTTTTAGGGGCTCAGGATTTGAAAACACTAAGGCTAAGCTATGACTTTTTTCCCATTTCAGACTCCGGAATAAAAAATTGGCTCAAACATGACTTTTTGGTGGTGTAATATGCCCAAAAACATGCCAGTGCAGACAGTTTTGGCATATTTGGCTTCAAAATGGATTAATTAGCCTATTTCTCTCAGCTCAGAATTTAAAAAAACACAAAGGCTAACCTATGACTTTTTTTCCATTTCAGACTGTGAAAAAAAATAGGCTCCAACATGACTTTTTGGATGTGTAATGGGCCAGAAAACATACTAGGGCAGATGATGTTTTCATTGTTGGCTTCAAAATGGATTTATAAGCCTTATTCTCTCAGCTCAGGATTTGAAAAAACACTAAGGCTAACCTATGACTTTTTTTCCATTTCGTACTGTGAAAAAAATAGGCTCAAACATGATTTTTTTGGATGTGTAATGGGCCAAAAAACATGCTAGTGCAGATGGTTTTGTCATTTTTGGCTTCAAAATGGATTAATAAGCCTTCATCTCTCAGCTCAGAATTTGAAAAAGCACTAAGGCTAACCTATGACTTTTTTCCATTTCAGAATGTGAAAAAAAATAGGCTCAAACATGACTTTTTGGGTGTAAAACAGGTTGAAAAACATGCTAGTGCAGACGGTTTGGTCATTTTTGTCCAAAAGAGGACTTATAAGCCTTATTCTCTCAGCTCAGGATTTGAAAAAACACTAAGGCTAACCTATGATTTTTTTTCCATTTCACACTGTGAAAAAAAAGGCTCAAACATGATTTTTGGTTGTGTAATGGGCCAAAAACATGCTAGTGCTGACGGTTTTGTCATATTTGTCCTAAAATGGATTTATAAGCCTTATTCTCTCAGCTCAGAATTTGAAAAGACACAAAGGCTAAGCTATGACTTTTTTCCCATTTCAGACTCCGAAAAAAAATAGGCTCAAACATGACTTTTTGGGTGTAAAACAGGTTGAAAAACATGCTAGTGCTGACGGTTTTGTCATATTTGGCTTCAAAATGGATTTATAAGCCTTATTGTCTCAGCTCAGAATTTGAAAAAACACTAAGGCTAACCTATGACTTTTTTTCCATTTTGCACTGTGAAAAAAAAAAGGCTCAAACATGACTTTTTGGGTGTGTAATGGGGCAAAAAACATGCTAGTGCAGACGCTTTTGTCATTTTTGGCTTCAAAATGGATTTATAAACCTTTTTCTCTCAGCTCAGGATTTGAAAAAACACAAAGGCTAACCTTTGACTTTTTTTTCCATTTCAGACTCCGAAAAAAAAATAGGCTCCAACATGACTTTTTGGATGTGTAATGGGCCAGAAAACATACTAGGGCAGATGATGTTTTCATTGTTGGCTTCAAAATGGATTTATAAGCCTTTTTCTCTCAGCTCAGGATTTGAAAAAACACAAAGGCTAACCTATGACTTTTTTTCCATTTCGTACTGTGAAAAAAAGAGGCTCAAACATGATTTTTTTTGGATGTGTAATGGGCCAAAAAACACGCTAGTGCAGATGGTTTTGTCATTTTTGGCTTCAAAATGGATTTATAAGCCTTCATCTCTCAGCTCAGAATTTGAAAAAACACTAAGGCTAACCTATGACTTTTTGTCCATTTCAGAATGTGAAAAAAATAGGCTCAAACATGACTTTTTGGGTGTAAAACAGGTTGAAAAACATGCTAGTGCTGACGGTTTTGTCATATTTGGCTTCAAAATCGATTTATAAGCCTTATTCTCTCAGCTCAGGATTTGAAAAAACACAAAGGCTGACCTATGACTTTTTTTCCATTTCAGACTGTGAAAACAAAGAGGCTCAAACATGATTTTTTGGGGGTGTAATAGGCCAAAAAACATGCTAGTGCAGACGTTTTTGTCATATTTGGCTTCATAATGGATTTATAAGCCTTTTTCTCTCAGCTCAGAATTTGCAAAAACACTAAGGCTGACCTATGACTTTTTGTCCATTTCAGACTGTGAAAAAAATAGGCTCAAACATGACTTTTCGGGTGTAAAACAGGTTGAAAAACATGCTAGTGCAGACGGTTTGGTCATATTTGTCCTAAAAATGGACTTATGAGCCTTTTTCTCTCAGTTCAGGATTTGAAAAAACACTAAGGCTAACCTATGACTTTTTTTCAATTTCAGACTGTGAAAAAAAATAGGCTCAAACATGACTTTTTGGGTATGTACAAGCCAAAAAACATCTTTGAACAGAAGGTTTTGTCATATTTGGCTTCAAAATGGATTTATAAGCCTTTTTCTCTCAGCTCAAACATGACTTTTTGGTTGTGTAATGGGAAAATAAACCTGCCAGTGCAGACGCTATGATCATATTTGGCCTCAGAATGGACTCACAAGCCTTTTTCTCACAGCTCAGGATTTGAAAAAAAAAACAATAAGGCCAACATATGATTTTCATATTTTTTTCTTTATTTGATTCATACATCTGAAAAAAACATTACAAGTACAAGTATATAATTGAATGAAAAGGAACAGAAAGAAGAAAAATCTTATCCCTTTTAGACACTTTAAAAATATTTAAAAAACAACAACAACACAATGATCAACATAATTCACAACAATAATCATCATAAAATAATAATATAATTCTGAACTTTGAAAAAACATATATACGTTCAAACATGACTTTTTGGGTGTAAAACAGGTTGTAAATCATTCTAGTGCAGACGGTATGGTCATATTTGTCTTCAAAATGGACTTAAGAGGCTTATTCTCTCAGCTCAGGCATTTGAGAAAAACACAAAGGCGAACATATGAATTTTTTTAACTCTGAACTTTGAAAAAACATATAAGTTCAAACACTGCGAAAAATACCATGATCAAACATGACTTTTTGGGTATAAAACAGGCCAACACCCTGAAACAAACTGACAGACAGAAGAGCAGTCAGAAAAAAAAAATTAACAAACAACAAATTATAAAAAGGCGTACAATTAAAACAGACAATTTGACTACAACTACAAGTACATAGACCCACAATGAAAAGGAAACACAGTCACAAAGAAACAAACAGATAAACACACAAAATCAACAATCACAGAAAAATACAACCAGAAACGCACAAAACACACATACACAAATAAACAGACAAAAATACAAAGTGACAAAGACACACTAATTTCAAAGATACAAATAGATACACGAAAGAACGTACGAAAAACAAACTAAAAAGAACATAAACAAACAAACCATCTGACAAAGAAACAAACACAAATAAAAAATAAGACAAACAAATAACAAAATTGATAAACTGACGAATTAAAATCCAAACTGGCATCCAAACAATCAGCCTAAAAAACAAAAAAATAAAATATCAAATAAACAGTCAAAAAACAAACAAAACAAACACACAGAAACAAACAGCCAAACCAACAAATGAACAAACAATCAGACAAACCAAAAACACAGACACACTAAGAAAAAGACAATCAAACATCAAACTAATCCACAAACCAACCAGAAAATAAAGAAACAGTGGAGCAGACGTCTTTGGTGCTGTGAAGGACGTGAGAGCAGGACATGAAGTCCACAGGGAGGACTAACTCTGACCCTCCTCTCTTGGATGATCATCAGTGTGAGATGTGAAAAGTGCCCTGAGGGGTCAGGGGTCAGTGTGAGTCTTTGTCAGAGAAAAATGAACTCACTGAACACCACCGAAAGGTCAAAGGTCACTCAAGACTCTCCAAAAGGTTAAAAGTTTATTGAAGATGAAAAAACTCTTTAGATATTTACAGTCAATTCAAAATCAGATGAACAGATGTGGATTAAAAACCATAAAAGTCCAAAAAGAATCAGATCTGTGCCCATCAGTGATTTACAAACACTAACTAAAGAAATCCAGCAGCATATTTTTACCATCGTCTCTGATTTATAAGACAACATGTCAGTTTATTTCTTTGCTTTAATCATCTGTAGTTCTATTAATCAGACATTTCTATACATCTGAGTCAGTGTGAGCCTGCAGGACCTGTTCATGCTTTGGTAAAGATCCTGAGTTCAGAGGAAAACCACAAACTGCAGCGGCTGACACTCTGAAGGCCTCAGGTTTCAAAAACCAAATGAGAGACTCTGTCAGACTGTTGGAGGGTCTGCAGGGACCTGAACAGAGTCTGTGTGGACACGTCTGTGAAGGAAACAGCTGCAGGACGTCCCAGTGGATCACTGACTGACTGTGGATGGACTCACTGATGATGATGATGATGGTATCACCTCCTCTTCCACCTGTTGCTGTAAAAACATGAGAGCAGAGATTAGAGCTGCTGATCTGTGGTCAGAGCAGAAGAATGAATCAGGAGCCTCCAATCACTGAGCTCCATCAGTCTGTGTGAGGACTCTCTTCAGTTCAGGCTGAAGCTGCAGCTTTGTTGGATCTTCATGTGTTTGCTGAGTTTTCACTCTGCTCTGTGTCCAGCACACCAAAGCCTGTCACATGGTGGACTGCAGTGGTCCAGCTCTAGGGATGGGACCATGACCACAGTTCAAAGAAATCATCTGCTCTTCATGATCACATTGATTCTTCTGCTGAACTTCAGCAGGACCATGATGGCTTCATGAGCTTGATTTCTGCCTCTTCTGTCAGATCACAGCGTTAATGTTTGTTTTTAAAGAGAATAAAGGAGATTTTCATCAGTGGATTCACATGTTCACACGTCAGCAGCAGCTGTTTCTCATTTCTTTGACTTTTCTGAGAGGATTCAGAGACAGCAGCACAAACTGAAGACACCTGGACCACCTGCAGAGTCTCACAGGTTTCATGAGTTTAAACTGCTGTCATCATGAAGCCTCTCCTGACTGAACCCAGTTCAGCTCAAAGATGGACAGATCAGCACGGATTACCGTAAAGTCTGGAGTATAAACCACATTTTAGACCTGTTTTAGAAACAAAAGACAAAAACAGATTCATGGACGTCTACACTGATTCTGAATGTAAAACATCTCAAAGGAAAACCGTCTTTTTGGACTCCTCTAGTGTTTGAGCTTCACAACAATCCACTTCAAGCTGAGAGCTCAGCTACCGTAATATAAGGAGCAAAGGCTCAGCAGGTCACAGCAGGTGGACTAAAGAGCAGCAGTTTAACACAAACTGAACTTTGAAGGTTTTGCTGACGTCACAGAAATCATCAGGCAGGAAGACAAGAAATTCACTTTCACTCTGAGACACTCAAAAAGAGAGCAGCTGAGAAAACACAGAGACTTATATTCTGAGATTTACGGTAAATTCAACTCTCTACTTACTTCAGAGTCTCCAGTCTGTAGTTTGGATCCTTCTGAAGGTCTTTCAGCGGCTTCACTGCAAAAGGATGAACTTTGTTGTAGTTCAGGTCCAGCTCTCTCAGATGGGAGGGGTTGGACTTCAGAGCTGAGACTAAAGAAGAACAGCCGATCCCTGAAAACCTGCACCTCCTCAGTCTGAATAAAGAAGAGAGAATGAAGAGAAAAACTCTTTAGGATCCAATCAGATGTGTCCACATCACACAGTCTGCTCAGCAGAGCCAATCAGCTGCTGCTCTGCCTCCTGTACTTCAGTTTGTCTCAGCTGCTTTCACACACGTCTTGATCCGTTCCTCCTGTTTCTCTAAAGTGTAAACAGCAGAGCTCAGATTTTTCTGTCAGGATCAAACCATATGAAAATGTTAGTTTTCCCTTATTTTCCTTCGTGTGTCTATCTGCAACTTTGTTTTTTATGCAGCTGTCTTGGCCAGGACTTCGTTGAAAAACTGATTGTTGAATAGAGGTTAAATAAATTTATGAGGCACAAAACTTAAAGTGCGAAAAGTAAAATCACTTGGTGGCGCTGTAGCAAGATGGACGTGTAAAGTTCAGCTCCGCAGAGTCGGTTATAAAAGTTATCCCCTCAATTTAAACTTCGGGCGAAAATCAGTTTAATCTAGGTATGAGAGGGGGGAGATCGCAGAAGGGGCACAAAGCTGGCAGGAAAATGGACAAAACGCATGAAAATTCAGATGTGGCCGAGGAGACTGAGCAGGTGGAAGCTAACGACAATGCGGGTACAACTCCGGGAGAAGCTAACGCTAGCCCGAGCGCACTGCTAACACTACTCTCCAAAGAGCTAAAGGGCTTTCAAGAAGAAATCAGACGAGAGCTGAGTGACCTGAAGAGCGACGTCAAAAACTCCATGAAAGAAGACTTTAATAGGTTTAAAGACGAAGTTTTACGACAGCTGCAGAGTCAAAATGCAAGTATCGTGGAGGCACAATCCCGGATTGTAGATTCGGAGTCTGCCTGTCTGGAGATGAGGGACACGCTGCTGGCCGTAGTGAAACACAACATGGAGATGTAGGAAAAAATGATCGATTTAGAAAGTCATTCTAGGAGGAATAATCTCTGAATTTATGGAGTACCAGAGGAGATGGAGGGGAAATCAACCATAGATTTCATCACCGAGCTGTTAAAAAAGCACCTTTCCCTCACTGATGGAGTTGAGCTTCAGATTCAAAGGGTGCACAGACCGCTGCTCTGAAAGCCCTCGCCGTCATCCCCACCCAGATCCATAATAGACAACTTTCTACAGTTTAACGTTAAGGAACTGGTCCTGAGGAAAGCTTGGCAACAAAAGATTCAACTAGATGGTAAACGGATTTACTTCGACAACGACTACGCAACGGACATCATGGAAAGACGCAAGGCATATGGGCCAGTTAAAGCAGCCCTGAAAGAAAAGGGGGTCCGCTTCCAGAGGCTCTACACCAGGATGAGAGTGCACTGGGACACCGGTCTGCGGATCTACGACAGCGCGGAGGAGGCAGCACAGGATCTGACTGCACGCAGGATTAAAGTGACGGTGATGTCCAAGACGAGATCCACCATGGCTGCGGAGGAGAGGCTGAACGACCTGCTGCCATGGAAACGTGTAAACACACAGGACGGTGCAGCGCAACGGGCCAGAGAGAGGCTGTCCGAGTACAGGAGGAGCCCACGGCGTTGAAGCAGGAAAAAGGCTCGAGGAAAATGTGGGACAGATAAGTGAAAAGACACTGATAATCTGATCCAGTAGTTTTGTTTATAGATTATGTATATTAGAGGCAAAGGGTTTTTATTTTTACTTATACATCTACACACACACACACACACACACACACACATATATATATATATATATATATTTTTACTTTTTTTGGAATAGAAACATTAAAACACTTCAGATATATGTCTTGAGATAATTTTAGTTTTAAGAGAAATGCATAAGGCTTGTTGCCTTTTCCTTTGTCCTCCCCTTTGGTTTTGGGTTTGTATTACAGATGTATTTTGTCCCATGCAACCTGAAAGCCTGTGCCCGTGCTCAATAATCTAAGGAAACCAACAGGATTTCTTTCTTATTTTTCAGTAGTCACTGATGTTGGACACTTCTAGTTTAAGTGGGTTTTTTTCCACAACTAGGGAGGGCCCCTTAGGACAAGAGGCACTTTACCCTCCTCCTACCAACAGGGACCAGAAGGGATTGATAAACACATCCCTGTTCTTGGAAGCTACACCGTTCTGTGTTCAGTTGAAGTTGTTTTTTTCATATATATCCTTTTTCATGTGTGAGTTTGGATTGCAACATGTCTTTACAACTAGCAATGACCAATAACTGTATTAAAATATTGTCGTTGAATGTCAACGGTTTAAATAATCCCATTAAAAGATATAAAATTATGACCAAATTAAGGAAAGAGAGAGCACAGATTATATATTTACAAGAAACACATTTGTCCAGTCAGGAGAATGAAAAGCTTAGGAAGTTTGGGTTTACAAATATATTCTATAGTTCTTTTCGTCATGGTTGTAGAAGAGGGGTGACTACACTCATCCCTAACCACGTCAAATTTGAATGTACCACAGAGATCAGTGACAAAGAGGGCAGATATGTGCTGGTAAAAGGAAGATTGGAGAATGAACAAGTGACCCTAGTTAATGTCTATGCCCCTCCTAACAGTGATAAACACTTTTTTAAAACTCTGTTGGAAAAAATCATCTTGGAAATGGAGGGAATATTAATATGTGGGGGTGACTTTAATATTGTAATGAATAATAATTTAGATACAACCAACAAGAACAAAACCATTAATCATGCCTCCAAAATGATTAAGGCAATGTTAAGTGAATTTGGAATAGTTGATATTTGGAGAGAGCTACATCCCTTTAAAAGGGATTATACGCACTTTTCAGCACCTAACAATAGCTATGCGAGGATTGATTACTTTTTTCTGAACAAGAAGGATTTATATACAGTACAGGAGTGTGAAATAGAGGAAGCGGATGTATCAGATCATTGTACCATCTATGTAAAATTAAAACTAAAAGTGCAGGCAAAAAGAACACTATGGAGGTTAAATATTGGATTATTAAATAAAAAACTAAATGTTGAAGGTATCAAAAAGGATATTATCACATATCAAAATGAAAATGATAATGGAGAGGTGAGCCCTGTTATCTTATGGGATGCTCTTAAAGCAGTCATGAGAGGAAAACTCATTGCTAATGCAGCGGTAATTAAAAAGGCCAAAGAAGCAGCCTATAAAGAAAATAAAAAGAACCTGCTTGACCTAGAGCAACAACACAAGAATACCAGAGATTCAACACTGCTCCCTAAAATTAAAGAAATTAGGGACAGCATAGATAAATTATTAAATACTGAGAGTGAAAAAGGGACCAGATTTCTAAAACAATCATACTATGAAGTGGGACCGAGAGCAACACGATTATTAGCAAAAAAACTTCAAAAACAACAGGCGGATAGGACAATCCACAAGATAAGAGATATAGTCACAAACCAGATAACCTATGAACCTAAAGAGACAGAGAGGAACTTTGTTGATTATTATAGAAACCTATACACTCAGCACCAATCTGCTAATGTTGACCAAATGAAAACTTTCCTAGAAACACTGGATCTACCAAAAATAGGAAAAAAACAAAATGAACTCCTGACTTCACCCATCACAAAAATAGAAATAGAAAAAGCAATGAGTAGACTTAAGTCTGGTAAATCGCCTGGCAGTGATGGCCTACCATCTGAGTTTTACAAAACATTCAATGAACAGCTGGTTCCTATGCTTGAGTCCTCATTTAACTATACACTGAAACATGGTGAGATCCCACCATCCTGGAAGGAAGCTGTTATATCAGTAATTCCTAAAGGGAAAAATAGTGAGACCTGCTCAAGTTACAGGCCTATCTCAATATTGAACATAGATTATAAGCTCTACACCTCTATTGTGGGAAAGATGTAGCTTTCCTGCTGAACTATGTTGGATCTTTAGTGCAGAACTCGCTGCAGGTGATCGGTAAGAATCACCCGTCTTTAATTTCCCTTGCTTATTTATTGCCACCACACTCACATAAATCCTGTCCTCTGATGAATCAGTGGTTCTGTACAGAGTACACATAAAACAGATAAATCCAGTCAGATTTCTTCACTAACAGGACAGTATGCAGCAGAGAAAAAACAACAGGCTTCTGAACATATCAAAATGAGCTTATTCAGTTACATCAATCAGGCAATACTGCCATCTACTGGACATAATACACAGTGAACACCTTTGCTAATGCCATGTGCATCTCAGACTAATTAACATTTAGATATGCCTATAACACGATGATTTAGCATATCTCCTTATCCAAACTAATAACCAGTGACTGAACAAAAGCATATAGCCCCAATCCCACCAGAAAACAGGTATTCTCATCTTGAAGAAGATAATACAGTGAGCGGCTAACACACACAATGAGCTAACATGAACTGGGCTCCATTAGCTTAGCAGGCTAAATGTGTATAAAACATTGACCCATACTCTATCAACAAATAAAACATACATTCTCACTTCTTTAACTTACTTGTGCTAGACGCACTGCACATCAGATTACAGTGGGAAAGGAATTAAATCCAAGGTGTCTTCCCTGCAGAACACATGTAGTGTCTAGCCAGAGTCTGTGCAAAAGTGAAAGAAGACCCAAGTACATCTCTACCCATATTAACAGATTTACTTGAGAGGTATGGCTTTTACTCCGGCTATAAATTAAACCTAGATAAAACTCAAATTCTAACATTTAATTATCTTCCACCAAAAACAATGATACATAAATATAATTTAAAATGGAGCTCAACAAAAATGAAATATCTTGGAGTCAACTTAACAAAAGAAATGGACAAATTATACATAATAAACTATGACAGAGTGAATCAGGACTTTAAAAGTGACATGGAGAGGAGGACTGTTCTTCCATTGGATCTGACCACCCGAATAGACTCCGTCAAGATGAATATTCTCCCACGACTTCTGTACCTGTTTCAGGCACTACCTATAGAAGTACCTGAAAGTCAATTCCGAGCTTGGGACAAGAGTATCTCAAGGTTTATATGGAATGGGCACAAGCCAAGAGTCAAATTTGAGATACTACAAATCGAGAAACAGAGAGGGGGTTTGTCACTACCAAACCTAGGAGAATACTTTCATGCAGCCCAAATAAAACCAGGAGTACACTGGTGTGATGAGAACTATGAAGCAAAATGGAAGTCTCTAGAGCGACACGTACAGGGAAGGGAAATTCAAAGTCTCATATGAGACGAAGAGGTTGCTAAAGACCTTATGGGCAAGGCAGATCTAATTACTCAATTTACACTTAATTTATGGTTTAAAGTAATACGCAGGTATAAACAAGAGAAAGACCTCAGACTACTTCGCTGGGTAGCTTATGATAGACAATTTACTCCAAACACTTTGGATCTGAAGTTTAAACACTGGATCCCAAATGGAATAACAGCTCTGTCCACGATTATAAAAGATGGAAAACTTATGGGTTTCCAAGAATTAAAACAACGCTACTCTTTAAATAACCAGGACCATTTTAGATATTTACAGCTGAGGGATTATTTCAACAGAGAAATACAACTTCAAAGAAAAGTGGATAAAAACGGAATAATAGAAACTATAATGGGAGCTTATAATTCAAAGAAATACAGAATAATGTCTACACTATATAAAAATTTAACGGAGGGAAGAGGTAGTACAGCAGGTGTGAAACAGAAATGGGATAAAGAACTAAAACTTAATATTTCAGAGGAGGAATGGTTGATTATATGGAAAACACAGCACTCCTCTACGTCATCACGCATCTGGAGAGAACACTGCTGGAAAAATGCCATTAGATTTTTTTGTTACACCTAAGACTAAGAGTAAACACTTGTCTGTAGCTCAACCATGTTGGAGAAAATGTGGGGTGGTTAATGTTGATCATACACATATATTTTGGCTTTGTATCAGAATCACAGTTTTGGGAAAATGTTTAACCGATTATAAAGAATGTACTTGGCTATGATATCCCTCTGACATTTAAAGTGATGTACCTTGGTGTGATGACTGGAGATATTGTGATAAAAGAGGACCGATATTAATTAAAAATCTTGTTAGCAGCCTATAAAAAAACAATTACAAGGAGATGGTATAAGACTGATCCACCAACACAAGAAGAGTGGTTGAAAATTGTAAAAGAAATAAATGTTATGGAGCATTTAACTCATTGTGTAAAGATTCAGGAGGAGCAATTCCATGAGAAATGGAAGAAATGGACGATGTTTACATTGCAACGACAAGGAGGACACTGATGTAATTGAAAAAAAGGACAAGCAATATAACAGTTTCAGAGTGAAGGCAATCACAAACCCTGTATTTATCATGATTATGGTTATTATTATTGTTGTTATTATTATTGTGTTTTGAAAAAGAAAATAATAAAAACAAAGTGTTAAAAAAAAGTAAAATCACTTATAATACAGAACAGTAGATTTCATAATACACATTTATTAAACTACTGGATAAGAATTAGTGTTGCACTGTTGTGTTTACCACTTTAATGTTACAGCTGGTAAAGGTGAGGTAATTATGACTTTAAAATGCTGGTTAGCCTGTTGATATCATCAAGGTAACATTTAGCCATGATGATAGACTATAGTTTTTTTTCTCTGGATTGAAAGAGCAAACTGCAAAATGACTAGAAACTACTGTTAATACATAAGCCGAAACACTGTGGAGTTTTTAGTGGATTAAAAATATGAAGTAGCATTAAAAAATAGCATAAATACTAAGAACAACAAGATTAGGCCTGGTGTTGATTAAAAAATAAACTATGAAACAAAATAATTATATATTATGATGTGGAGTATTTCTAAAGCTTGATTTTGGAAAGCACTTATATGATTGTGTTCAAGTGAAACCAGAGTCAAATTTCTCACACAAGCCCATTTGATTAATAGTTTTTTGTTATTCTTACAGGACATGGCATGAGTGACAAGCGCGTCACCCGGGCCATTTCTCTGTGCAAGAGAATTGTTAGCAGTTTTTTATACAGCTGGAAGAAAAGGAGACAACTTGCTGAAGTCCAGATTCAGCTGGGTCTGCCGAGTCACCAACTCATAACCGAATCTGCCACACGCTGGGGGTCAAGGCAGCAGATGACAGAGAGAGTCCTGGAGCAGGAAGGAGCACGGGCCAAAGTCCTGTCTGGTGACAAAAAGACCAGGCACCTTGTCCCTAGCTGGCAGGACTTGGAGGTCCTAGAAGCTGTTCAAAAGGTACTGAAACCTCTCCAGGAATTTACCGATGCTTTGTCAGGTGAGGAGTACGTCACTCTATCATATGTGAAACCTGTGCTGCACCTTTATAACTAAAGTCTCCTGGCATGTGAAGAGGGTGACAGCGAGCTTTGCAAATCAATGAAGACCAGCATTCTTGAGTACCTCAACAGCAAGTATTCTGACCCAGCCACTACTGACCTGTTGGAGATGGCTTCATTTGTGGATCCACGGTTCAGGGCCACCTACATCCCAACTGAAAAAGTTGATGCATTGAAGCACAGAGCTGTCTTGGAGGTGGAGATGCTACTGGCTGGTCAGAGCAGCTGTCAGCCACCTTACCTACGCGTACCCACTGTGCCTGAGCCTGCAGATGGAGAAGCAGCAGTTGCACCAAAAGCTAAGAAGACACTGGCAAGCTTCTTCAAGCAGCGCACAGCTACCACCACAGCACCAACCAGTGGCGTTGCCTGGCTTGGGCATCCGGGGCTTTAGCCCAGAACGTTTTTTCAGTAGCCCCGGATATTTTCACTTCAGAAATACAGTAGAACCGCACAAATGACTGAGCCACTGAAGAAGCTTTAGTTTCCCATCTTCAGTGAATGCAACACATGCGACGCTGAGACAAATCAGAGAGGAGCGGCATGAAGCATCTAGGTTTGAAAACTCGGCAGAGGCTTAAATCTCCTGACTGCCGCTTCCAGAAACAGATAACTGAATAATTAAAAGTCATTGTATTCTTTCATAATTACGTGGCATGTAGCGCTGGGGGCTGTGGGAAAGCCCTCAATTGAGATAGACAATCTTATGTGCGGTGAAACTCCGTGAAGATCGGAGAGCCGGTGAGCATAAAGACGCAGGGACAGTGAGAAATCGACAGTCATCTGGTGTGTTGTTATAATGAAAACAGTGTCTCATTGGCCCACGATACACGGTTTTTAGAGGACACAGCAATTTAAAAAGTATGAGTCCGCCTTTTGGTTAGTTAAAACTCAGCACTCCTGAGCATTCAGCTCTTTTTTTAACTTAATTTTTCAATTTTTTCTAAATTCATCCTGAGGTTTTCTGCATCACTTTTTATCCATAATATAAGAGCAATCTGTAAAGGAGCAAACTCCAAATGCAGTCTACTAGTGCAGCGATTCTCAATCTGTGGGTTGAGGCCCAAAATTGGGTCTCAGAGCTGTATTCAGTGGACGGTGTATAAATCAGGTAAAAATGTGGCAAGTTTGTCTTCAGTGTTCAGAGGCCTGAAGCATACAAACAAAGATTATTTTATTTTACTCTGTTGTGCTGTAACAAGCACACATTAGCTGTTCTCTCAGGATCTTTATGTATCCTTCTCATCTTGGCACAGACATGAGGATTTTCCTATGATGAACCTTTGACTTGAGATATCTGGAAAACAACCAACATGAATGTTATGATGAGAAACACTGTAAGATTAATGGATCTGTGAACTCCCAGGGCTCTCACTATTGCTGAAGCTTTATAACATTTTTTCCACTTTTTATACATAACGTGTTTTCTAAAATATGAGGTCCAAACTGCCACGATATTTCATTAAACAAATTAAACTGGTTAATCTTTTTGATCTTTTTTTCTTATGTAGCAGAATGTGACCATATTTTGAAAGATACTTTATTATGAAGTCATGCTGTCCTGTAATTCTGCTTCATGTTTCTCTCAGAATGCATCAGACTGATGCTTTTAAATATGAAATATTCAAAATTTGCCCCCGGACCCCCCTAGAGGAGTCACAGTCTTCTCACCCCAGACCCATTTTCATGTCTGTATGATGCAGTTCAGCAGCAAAAAAATACAAGGAAAGTGTATAGGTCCAGAGATATTTTTTTCCCTGAATCCCAGACTTTCCTATGAGGGTCCGGGCTTAGCCCCCAATGACCTCAGTCCCAAGAAACGCCCCTGGCACCAACCCTGAGGGGGGCTATTGAAAATGAACTGTCAAGTTACTTGCAGTCAGCAAATGTGGAGAGTGACACTGATCTCCTCAAGTGGTGGAAGGATCATGAAGTTGTCTTTCCAGCTCTGAGCCACCTGGCAAAAAAGTATCTCTTGGTTCCAGGACCAGTTCACCCTCCGAAAGGGTTTTCAGCTGCAGTGGCAATCTCGTGACCTGTCACAGAGCATCTCTGAAGCCGGATGTGGTTGACAGGCTGGTGTTTCTCGCACAAAATCTTTAAATGAAGGAGGACATGCTTGTCTGTCTTCTGATGTCTACCTCAAGACAGCACTACTGTTTATCAAAATAGAAAAAGAGGGGGAAAATGTTTATTGAGTTGATAGTCTGTTTCTTGTGCAACTGGTTGAGACTGTTCAGATAAGAAATTGAGTTAACAAAAAGGAAAAGGTAATCTCAAGCTGATGTTTACATTTTTTGCTTAAACTGAGCACTTTATTTTGTTATTTCTTTATATATATATAAATGCTGCCCTTACTATGAGCTGTCATATTTTGTTCTTTTGTAATGTTCATTGGTTGCATCTGTGGATGTGTTAGAAAGGAGAAGAAAATCTGTAATTTGATTTCAATGAGCCATTTATAGTTGTCAAACTAAAAAAAGTTTATTGTACTTTTTTCATGAATATATTTATTTAAGAAAAAGATTGGCCTATTTTATTTTATAAGCTATTTTTATTTAAGATACATTTTTATTTAAATGTGCACCTTAA
The DNA here is from genome assembly GCA_036419115.1 of Scarus forsteni. Lineage (NCBI taxonomy): Eukaryota > Metazoa > Chordata > Actinopteri > Labriformes > Labridae > Scarus > Scarus forsteni. The sequence continues at coordinate 352,820 of JAZDUH010000029.1, read as the reverse complement.
GGAGCTTTAATTTAAAAAAAGGTACTCCTGTTGTTATACAGTATTTATGTTACATTTTATTATTTGAACAACTGAGCATTTTTTCATGAACCAGGTGAAGAAACCTGCCTGTTTGGCTTTGATTTTGACTGAACATTTGCTCTCTTTGCAGAAAAAATATCTGGATATATATTGTATATCGATATTAAGCCTAAAAATATTGGGATATGACTTTTGGCCAAAATCGCCCAGCCCTATGACATTGCAAATTTTGAAAGCAGTCAAAATGACTGCCTTGGTAGTTCTAGTGTTAAGTCTTAAAGTTTGTTGAAATGTTTCAAAGTCATTCAGCAGACGCTTTTGTCCAGAGCCACGACCATCTGAGAGTCAGAACAACACGAGCAAGAATCTGAACCTGAGGAACAACGTTAGTAAGAGCAGCAAACTGCTTCAAGTCCGTTTGGACACACCAGCTGACATGTGGAGCTCCAGGCACACACATTTTTATTTAGACCAAGAAGGAGATCATCTTCAATATGGAGAACAAAAATGACACAAGGATAAAAAATAAAAACATGAAGGAAAACTAAAGATACATATATATGTATATATATATATATATATATATATATATATAGGGGCTTTTCCTGTATTTTAACTAAATTTATTTTAAGCATTTCTATTTTTATTTATTTACTTATTATGTATATTTTTCAACATTTATTGATTTATAAATTTACACATTAACTTAATCAGGTATTCAAACATTTGTCAATTTACTTCCACATAAATTTATTTTTATATTTCTGTATTTCTACATTAATTAATACATGTATTTTTTTCATAAATTTCCCTCTTTATATTTATAAAATTTTATACTTCTACATTTATTTATTCATACATTTTTAAAAATATATTTCCACATTAATTTATTTATTCAAATATGTATTTTTTTTGTTCCTCATTAATTTATTTATACATTTCTGTATTTCTACATTTATTTATTTCTGTATTTCTGTGCACCTGTGTTAATAAGGTAGGCGGTCCTACGTCAGTCTAAAGCCAGATTGGTCAAGTATGTGAAGCAGACAGAAGCAAACGATTTCTAATCCCATGATTGACACCAGCTAGCTAGCTTGGCATTCATCACTACATATATCTGCTACTTATAAACTTTAACTGAATTAACCAACCAGACAGGCCACTTTCATTTCTGTTTGTCCTGTTTTTGTGCAGCCGTAAACGCGCCTCACCCATCTCCACAGCCTGCTCCGCTGTGCAGCGTTACACCCAGACACCCAGTGGACGGGAGGTTTCTGCAGGAACATTTTGTGATGCTAAATACAGAAAAGACAAAAACTCCTCCTTTATCTTCAATAAAACTCTAATTCATTCATGTTATTTCTGCATGTTTTAGCTCTACCTACAAACAAATGTATTTTTAAATGATTCTTTCTTTCACATTGTCAGCTGTCATCATGTGTGCTCCTCCCATGACCTCTGTGTGACCTGCAGCAGAGGGAGAGCTGCTGCTGCATCTTTAGCTCTGAGCTCACCTGTGATGTTGTTTCAAACATTTTATGAAGCTTTTCCAGCCCATGGTTTGATCAACTCTCTTACTTTAATACATCATCTACTGTGAAAGGTTCAAGCTTTTAAAACGGAGGCGTGTCCACGATGAAGCTTCAGAAAAGACAAGAAACAGGGAGCAGATAAACACAGCAGAGCATCACTACTTGTAATAAAAACTCACAAAAGCCACACTTGGTTCAAGATCCTTCATTTCTCATCTTTTTCCATTCCTGTGGAAGGATATACAAATTTGCTACTATAACCTCAAAGATCACAAGACTAGCTCCTGATTATTATAAAACTGTTCATAAAAAGTGATCAGAATGCAGGAAAGAAATGACTTCAGTTTAAAAATGTGAGGGGAAGACCCTCTGACCCCCATCTCACCTGATGATGAGAAATATTTATGATTTACCCACTGCAGGTAAAACCTGATCCTGTGGAAAAAACTGAGGAACAACAAAGACAAATAAAATAATAACAGAGATAACACAGGCTAACATGAACTGTTATTTTTGTTGATGAGCCATATTATCAAAGTAAACACACCACTGTTGTCATTTAGCTCTAAATTCATTCTGACAATATAATATGGTGGAACAAAAATACCAGGTTAAAGCAACAAAACAAACATGAGCCATTACAGAGCAGTCATGTCAGGTGGTAAAGCAGTTTGCTAACAGATCTGAAGTCATTATAATATCCATATCAGCAGTGAGCTCAAGTCAGTCCTCCATCATCCTTCAAGACCAAACTCTAGATAGTCTGTGGGTGCTTTGTTTTCAAAGATCATCAACAATGATCTTAAATCAATGGCTCCTAAAAAACTTTCCATCACAGGACTACAGAACTACAGCGGCTAACAGGCTGCTAGCCAGCTAAAGGCTAACCTGTGTACCAGCACAGACGGTTAAGGAGCTGAAACAGCTCTTTGGTACCAGTCAAGTCAAGACAGCACTGAGAGATCAGATCACACCGATGGAACCAATCAGGCCTCAGACTGAGGGAGGACCGCCTACCGTATTAAAGCTATGGTCTATGATTTGGAAGCTTTGTACATCTTAATAACACCGTTTATAAGGCTGTTATGGTCCTATGGTCCTATCTACACAGTATAAAGACCAAAAAGAACGAAAAAAATCCATTCAGTATATCCGCTGAAAAGCTGCATACTAGTTGACCAATCAAACCCAGATGCCTGTAAGGTTCAATTGGTCCGTGAGTTGGTCCATGAGTCCATCCAATCCCCCATCTCCCTCACTACGCAGCGTCATGCCTATGGTCCCGCCTCCTCCCCTCTACCTCCGGTGAGCAGCTAGCAGCGTTAGCTACTGAACTATCATGGAGCCGGAAAAGCCTAGCGCCGAAACCGAGAAGCCGCCTCCCTCTCCCGCGGGGCCCAACGGAGCTCTGCCCATGGGTCGAGGCCTGTAAGCGGGCTAACGGCTAACGAATGGCCTCAGGCGGCCGTCAGACCTTCAGCATCGGCCGTTTCGCCCCTGGTTGATCAGGTAATGGCTTTGTTTACTACAGTGGGAGATGTCTGCTGAATAACTCTGGTTAGTCTGTGCCTGTACTGGCTAATGACTTGTATCGGAGCGGGTTAGCCTGTTAGCCGCTAATCGTTAGCACTGTAAGCTGAGCTGGGGAGGACAGGCTGAGAAAGATAAATCCTCCCCCACAATCGGCTCCGCTCTGGCGGCACCAGACCCGCATTGCCGCCGGTCCAGTTGAAATGGCTACTGCTGTGTGTTACAAGGGGGATGTCTGTCGTGTTTGATACTTTCAGTTGAGCTGAGTTGTTTTTGATTGAGTTTGCTGCTGATATATTGTGCTAGTCACTCGTAGCTCTGTCCGAGGGGGCTTGTTGGTATATGAGGCGACACGAGCTGGGGGCGAGATCTTGGAACACGGAGGGGAGAGGTGAGGGAAGGGGGGGCAGGCTGCGGTTTCAAATCGTAGACCCTAGCTTTAACATAGGTGACCAGAAATAAATAAAAAATTGATACATTTAGAAATACAGGAATAAATAAATAAATACATATATGTGGTAATTTATAAATAAATAAATTCAGGAATATAGAAATACACCAATGAATAATAACAATAATGTTGTGAAAATTAAATCTGACATTAAATGAACATGTGAAGAAGAAATGACCTTCAGTTTTCATGAATAAATGTCTGTATTTGAAAAGAATACATCTGTCATTTATTGTTGAGTCAGATGTTGTTTGTCTTGTTTCCTGTTTCTAAAACAAACAGACTGTCACAATCAGAGGAACACATCAGTTCTCCTACAGGACACACTTGGTCTGATTTACTAGAGAAGATGAGTGGAGATATATCAGGAGGAGCTCAAAGAAGGTTGAACTGTCAGCAGATCAGATATCAGCAAAAATCCACCATCATGCATCCCTACATATGATCAGTCAAACATCTGGACATGAAGATGCTTCAGTTAATAATCACACACACAAGATCTACAATAGAAACAGAGAAAACATGAACTTACTCCAGAATCTCCAGTCTACAGTTTGGACTCTGCAGAAAATCACACAGCAGCTTCACTCCTGAATCATGAAGATTGTTCCAGTTCAGGACCAGCTGTCTCAGATGGGAGGGGTTGGACTTCAGAGCTGAGGCTAAAGAAGAACAGCTGATCTCTGACAAACTGCAGCCCTCAAGTCTGAATAAAGAAGAGAGAATGAAGAGAAAAACTATTTAGGATCCAATCAGATGTGTCCACATCACACAGTCTGCTCAGCAGAGCCAATCAGCTGCTGCTCTGCCTCCTGTACTTCAGTTTGTCTCAGCTGCTTTCACACATGTCTTGATCCGTTTCTCCTGTTTCTCTAAAGTGTAACAGCAGAACTCAGGTGTGACAGTTATTGTGTCATCTGTTCATCACACATCAACCACATGAAACTAAAAAATGAGTCATTATTAAAGTGAGACAAGTTTAAGAAAACACTGACATTTACAAAATTACCTTGTTGTGGAAATTTTATTCTGATGCATACTTCACATTTGAGTCACCACACATATGAGCTCCTGTTTCACATAAAGACCCTCACTTCACTTCATCAGCATTTGAATTGTTTAAGATATTTTATGACGTCTTCCTGACAGGAGCAGAGTTGCACACATAGATAAAATTAGTTGCATGCACAAAGTTTATCTGAGTGGTACATAGATGTCCTTGCCCTTAGTCGAAACACCGAGTTCTAACTAAGACATCAGCTGTTTGTGTCTGATAATTTAGAGACGACACCGGGACACCCATCTTTCGATTACACACACACACACACACATACACTAGCTTTTACATGCACACACTCCCACATTTTCTAACACACATATTCACATACCAGACACGCATATCCTTGAATTGCTGTGCTTTAAAGGAACACTCCGACTATTTTGGACCCACGTCCTTTCCCTATCATTGACAGAGTGAGACAAGCTCAAAAATACCTTTTTTGTGTCTCTGCGTCCAGTGGCTGGCTCCCAGCTGGTAGCTCCGTACGTAGCTTAGCTCAATGGCTGGAAGTCAATAGGAGTCAGAGCCGGACTGACAAGAGTGGACAAAATACTCCTTGCAGTGGTCCAGGGGAGGGCGTATTAGCAGGTGAAGTAAATCCAAATGGTTATAAAACATTTTAAAAGACGTGTTTTCTTTCTTAAATCCGTTAAAATAACGTTTTGATAAACACAGAACTGCGCATGCGCAGTGCTCCGCAGACCGGAAGTAACTGAGCACTGCGAGATAAAGAGGCAGTGTGTATCAAAATGTTATTTTAATGGATTTAAAAAAGAAACACGTCTTTTAATATGTTTTATAACCATCCTGATTTACTTTAGGTGCTAATAAGACAACTCGTTTTCTTTCTTAAATCCGTTAAAACAACGTTTTGATAGACACAGACCTGCGCATGCGCAGTGCTCCGCGGACCGGAAGTAGCTGCCGGACTGACGAAAGTGGACAAAATACTCCTTACAATGGTCCAGAGGATGGCTTATTAGCACCTAAAGTAAATCAGGATGGTTATAAAACATTTTAAAAGACGTGTTTCTTTTTTCAATCCATTAAAATAACGTTTTGATACACACAGACACCTGCGCATGCGCAGTACTCAGTCCCGCTCCTACTTCCGGTCTGCGGAGCACTGCGCATGCGCAGTTCTGTGTTTATCAAAACGTTATTTTAACGGATTTAAGAAAGAAAACAAGTCTTTTAAAATGTTTTATAACCATTTGGATTTACTTCACCTGCTAATACGCCCTCCACAGGACCACTGCAAGGAGTATTTTGTCCACTTTTGTCAGTCTGGCTCTGACTCCTATTGACTTCCAGCCATTGAGCTAAGCTACCTACGATGCTAACAGCTGGGAGCCAGCCACTGGACGCAGAGACACAAAAAAGGTATTTTTGAGCTTGTCTCACTCTTTCAATGATAGGGAAAGGGCGTGGGTCCAAAATAGTCGGAGTGTTCCTTTAAATGTGAGCACTTTTCCTCATGTCTTAAGGCTTTCACCACAGACGATGGACCACCCATCTCTGTTCTTTTGATTGTCTCCAGTCTTGCAAGCCTGTATTTTACCAATGTGTAATAAAAACTCACAAAAGCCACACTTGGTTCAAGATCCTTCATTTCTCATCTTTTTCCATTCCTGTGGAAGGATATACAAATTTGCTACTATAACCTCAAAGATCACAAGACTAGCTCCTGATTATTATAAAACTGTTCATAAAAAGTGATCAGAATGCAGGAAAGAAATGACTTCAGTTTAAAAATGTGAGGGGAAGACCCTCTGACCCCCATCTCACCTGATGATGAGAAATATTTATGATTTACCCACTGCAGGTAAAACCTGATCCTGTGGAAAAAACTGAGGAACAACAAAGACAAATAAAATAATAACAGAGATAACACAGGCTAACATGAACTGTTATTTTTGTTGATGAGCCATATTATCAAAGTAAACACACCACTGTTGTCATTTAGCTCTAAATTCATTCTGACAATATAATATGGTGGAACAAAAATACCAGGTTAAAGCAACAAAACAAACATGAGCCATTACAGAGCAGTCATGTCAGGTGGTAAAGCAGTTTGCTAACAGATCTGAAGTCATTATAATATCCATATCAGCAGTGAGCTCAAGTCAGTCCTCCATCATCCTTCAAGACCAAACTCTAGATAGTCTGTGGGTGCTTTGTTTTCAAAGATCATCACCAATGATCTTAAATCAATGGCTCCTAAAAAACTTTCCATCACAGGACTACAGAACTACAGCGGCTAACAGGCTGCTAGCCAGCTAAAGGCTAACCTGTGTACCAGCACAGACGGTTAAGGGGCTGAAACAGCTCTTTGGTACCAGTCAAGTCAAGACAGCACTGGGAGATCAGATCACACCGATGTAACCAATCAGGCCTCAGACTGAGGTAGGACCGCCTACCTTATTAACATAGATGACCAGATATAAATAATTAAATAAATGATTTTAGAAATACAGGAAAATTTAAATACATGTATAAAAAAATAAAGACATAACTGTGGTAATTTATAAATAAATAATTGTTGGAAGATAGAAATACAAGAATAAATAATAAAAAAGAGATGCATAAATATATAAATGTAAAAACACAGGAAAGGCTTTTTAATACCGAAATATATTTATATATTGATTTTTTTCACGATTTTATGTACTTAATTATTTTTTTAATTATTTATTTATCTGATTTTATTTTTTTCTCCACACACTTTATCATCATCACTGTTTGTACATCTGAAGAAGTTTAACTCTGCTGTGAAAATTAAATTTGACATTAAATGAAGATGTAAAGAAAAAGTGACCTTCAGCTTTCTAAAATAAATGTCTGTATTTGAAAAGAATACATCTGTCATTTATTGTTGAATCAGATGTTGTTTGTCTTGTTTCCTGTTTCTAAAACAAACAGACTGTCACAATCAGAGGAACACATCAGTTCTCCTACAGGACACACTTGGTCTGATTTACTAGAGAAGATGAGTGGAGATATATCAGGAGGAGCTCAAAGAAGGTTGAACTGTCAGCAGATCAGATATCAGCAAAAATCCACCATCATGCATCCCTACATATGATCAGTCAAACATCTGGACATGAAGATGCTTCAGTTAATAATCACACACACAAGATCTACAATAGAAACAGAGAAAACATGAACTTACCCCAGAATCTCCAGTCTACAGTTTGGACTCTGCAGAAAATCACACAGCAGCTTCACTCCTGAATCGGGAAGTTTGTTGTAGCTCAGGTCCAGCTGTCTCAGATGGGAGGGGTTGGACTTCAGAGCTGAGGCTAAAGAAGAACAGCTGATCTCTGACAATCTGCAGCCAATCAGTCTGAATAAAGAAGAGAATGAAGAGAAAAACTATTTAGGATCCAATCAGATGTGTCCACATCACACAGTCTGCTCAGCAGAGCCAATCAGCTGCTGCTCTGCCTCCTGTACTTCAGTTTGTCTCAGCTGCTTTCACACAAGTCTTGATCCGTTTCTCCTGTTTCTCTAAAGTGTAACAGCAGAGCTCAGATTTTTCTGTCAGGATCAAACCTTCACATCTAAACACTTCAATCTGAGCTCACAGTCACAGTCTGCTGTCACATGGTCCACTTTAGCTCCAAAAACATTTATTTATTTTACTTTATAAGGAAATAAATGAGGAAATAAAACAATTTGATAAATACTATCAAAACATATTTCCACAAACATCCTTGAGTCAGAAGTTAAATTTTCCCGTTGTCGTTAACATTTGAACACATCATGATTAAATGTTATATATTTGTCTTATCATCATTTATCTGAGCAGTCACTGAACACATCATTGTAGAATGACGATTGGAGGACGTGGGCATCCCCCTCATCACCTTGACAACCATCACACACACACAGCTGAGACTGATCATGGACTGGTGGATGATGGGAGCCAATGAGACGCCTGGATTTAAAAACATATTTACAAAAGTGTGAGAATTTGCATTTTAAATTGTTCTTATGAAGGTTCTGGGTAGAGCTTAAAAATGCAAAATAATAACTATGAAAAAAGAAATAGGGAGAGACAAAAACTTTGAGCAGGAAAACCCAGATGCATGTGGTCTACAACGAGTCATAACAAAGCCAACCAGGATATACTGCAGAGCGGAGGGTATAAAATCAGCTGCTTGCACAGAGTTAATTTTTACAAATGCAGCTGAGCTGTGCTCAAAAACAATATCAATTCTGTGTGCTGCAGCGACCATAATTTAGTAGCAAAAGGGAGGAAAACCAAAGTTCCAAAAGCTGCTCAGAAAATAATATTAAAAAGAATGTTTAAAAATATTTATAAAACAAACTACGATGAGGACGTAAGAAATGCAAAATCCAAATCCAGTGAAGTTGGCACTAGGGCTGTAATCAACCAAAGATATTGTTGGTCGACTAAAACACAGCAATCGACACCGCCGTCCACACGACGACCACAGTTTCCAAAAACAATTTGAAATGTGGACTGGTCAGACCACAGAACACTTTTCCACTTTGCATCAGTCCATCTTAGATGAGCTCGGGCCCAGTGAAGCCGGCGGTGTTTCTGGGTGTTGTTGATAAATGGCTTTGGCTTTGCATAGTAGAGTTTTAACTTGCACTTACAGATGTAGACGAACTGTAGTTACTGACAGTGGTTTTCTGAAGTGTTCCTGAGCCCATGTGGTGATATCCTTTACACAGTGATGCCGGTTTTTGATGCAGTACCGCCTGAGGGATGGAAGGTCACGGGCATTCAATGTTGGTTTTGGGCCTTGCCACTTAAGTGCAGTAATTTCTCCAGACTCTCTGAACCTTTTGATGATATTACGGACCGTAGATGATGAAATCCCTACATTTCTTGCGATAGCTCGTTGAGAAATGTTGTTCTTAAACTGTTGGACATTTTGCTCATGCATTTGTTCACAAAGTGGTGACCCTCGCCCCATCCTTGTTTGTGAATGACTGAGCATTTCAGGGAAGCTGCTTTTATACCCAATCATGGCACCCACCTGTTCCCAATTAGCCTGTTCACCTGTGGGATGTTCCAAATAAGTGTTTGATGAGCATTCCTCAACTTTCTCAGTCTTTTTTGACACTTGTGCAGCTTTTTTGAAACATGTTGCAGGCATCAAATTCCAAATGAGCTAATATTTGCAAAAAATAAAGTTTACCAGTTCGAACGTTAAAGGAATATTACACCCAAAGAATGATATGCCTTCATTTTCTACTCACCCTCATGCTGAGCAACACTCTGGAGCACTTTTTTGATGTCTCAAAAGCAGCCAGAGGTCCGGGGAGATTTTCGCTGTCAACAAACTTCCATCTAACAGGGGAAAAGGGAGCCCGAAGAAAAAGGTCCATAAAAGTCCACAAAAACGTGCCTATTTTCCTCCATACTGCTCGTCCGCTGTAATCCAAGTGTCCTGAGCGGGTAACGTCCATAAACGTCCATGTTTCTAAAAAGCTGGCACAAGTGTCAAACAAGACTGAGAAAGTTGAGGGATGCTCATCAAACACTTATTTGGAACATGCCACAGGTGAACAGGTTAATTGGGAACAGGTGGGTGCCATGATTGGATATAAAAGCAGCTTCCCTGAAATGCTCATTCATTCACAAACAAGGATGGGGCGAGGGTCACCACTTTGTGAACAAATGCGTGAGCAAATTGTCCAACAGTTTAAGAACAACATTTCTCAACGAGCTATTGCAAAGAATTTAGGGATTTCATCATCTATGGTCCATAATATCATCAAAAGGTTCAGAGAGTCTGGAGAAATTACTGCACGTAAGCAGCAAGGCCAAAAACCAACACTGAATGCCCGTGACCTTCCATCCCTCAGGCGGCACTGCATCAAAAACCGGCATCAATGTGGAAAGGATGTCACCACATGGGCTCGGGAACACTTCAGAAAACCACTGTCAGTAACTACAGTTCATCTACATCTGTAAGTGCAAGTTAAAACTCTACTATGCAAAGCCAAAGCCATTTATCAACAACACCCAGAAACACCACCGGCTTCTCTGGGCCCGAGCTCATCTAAGATGGACTGATGCAAAGTGGAAAAGTGTTCTGTGGTCTGACCAGTCCACATTTCAAACTGTTTTTGGAAACTGTGGTCGTCGTGTCCTCCAGACCAAAGAGGAAAAGAACCATCCGGACTGTTATAGGTGCAAAGTTCAAAAGCCAGCATCTGTGATGGTATGGGGGTGTATTAGTTCCCAAGGCATGGGTAACTTACACATCTGTGAAGGCACCATTAATGCTGAAAGGTACATACAGGTTTTGGAGCAACATTTGTTGCCATCCAAGCAACGTCTTCTTCATGGACGCCCCTGCTTATTTCAGCAGGACAATGCCAAGCCACATTCTGCACGTGTTACAACAGTGTGGCTTCGTAGTAAAAGAGTGCGGGTACTAGACTGGCCTGCCTGTAGTCCAGATCTGTCCCCCACTGAAAATGCATGGCGCATTATGAAGCGTAAAATACAACAACGGAGACCCCAGACTGTTGAACAACTTAAGCTGTACATCAGGCAAGAACGGGAAAGAACTCCACCTGAAAAGCTTCAAAAATTGGTCTCCTCAGTTCCCAAACATTTACTGAGTGTTGTTAAAAGGAAAGGCGATATAACAGTGGTAAAAATGCCCCTGTGACAACTTTTTTGTAATGTATTGCTGCCATTAAATTCTAAGTTGATGATTATTTGCTAAAGAAAATAAAGTTTCTCAGTTCGAACGTTAAGTATCTTTTCCTTGCAGTGTATTCAATTGAATATAGGTCGAAAAGGATTTGCAAATCATTGTATTCTGTTTTTATTTATGATTTACACAACGTGCCAACTTCACTGGTTTTGGGTTTTGTATTAACTGGGAAGACATAGATCAGACATTACAGGCATTAAATAATTTGTTAGGATCAGATATAGAAAAACATGCACCTGTAAGGAAACAAACAGTGAGAAATGTAATGGCACCATGGTTAGACCAAGAACTTAAAGAACTTATGGAGCAGAGGAATAAAGCTAAGGTAGAGGCAATCAAGTTAGCAGGTGTGTCAAAATGGAATGTTCACAGGAAATTAAGGAACAATGTGACAAAATAAAATTAAAAAAAAAAAAAAGATGGACTATCAAAGTAGAACAACAGATGCAAGAATGGACAGTAAGAAAATATGGAATATACTAAAAGGATTAATGGGAAAAAGAAGGAAGGGCAAGTTTATTGGTAGAGCACAATTCATTTACAGGGCACTCCAAAGTGCTTTACAGAACAAGAAAAATGCATTAAAATCACAATAAAAAATAAAAACAACACTAATCATTATAAAATAAATTTAAAAAGAAGAGCGCAGATCAGATCCTTTCAGTCATAAGCACAAAAAAAATAAATCAACTCAATCATTTTTGGAAGCTGATGGAAATATTCTTACTAAACCAGTAGAGATAGCAAACTATTGAAGTTATGTTTTCAAAGACAAACTTCAGAAACTTCAGGATGGTATGGATACCAGGAAAGGAAAAGACTGCATCTCAAGTAAATTAATAAAATAGAAAATAATGAAAAACAAACAATGCTGCTTTAGATTTGATGCTGTAACGGACGATGCAGTGGAAAAAAAGAAACACCCTGGGGTATTGATAACCTGGACATAAAGTTACTCAAACCTGTGGCAGGTCTGATTGCCTCGCCTATTGCCTTTATTATTGATTCAAGATTCAAAAAACACAATTTTCCTTCAGAGTGGAAAATTGCCAAGATTATGCCATTACCCAAAGACAATAAGGACATATTCTCAGGAAAAAAACAGTAGACCAATAAACTTACTACCTGCTCTGAATAAAATCATGGAGAGAATTGTCTATGAACAAATTCAAGGGTACTTTTGTAATAATAACTTAAACACTGTATTTCAACATGCATATAAAAAGGGGAACTCCACAACCACAGCACTAACTCAGATGACGGATGACTGGTTGAGAGATATGGAGAAACAAAAAATAATTGGCACTATATTATTAGATTTTACTGCAGCCTTTGACAAATTGGATCATTCCCTCTTATCGGAAAGGTTGAGTTGTTAAGCATTTGAAGATTCTGCATATAAATGGATTAAAAGGTATCTAACAAATAGGAAATATTCAGTTTATTTCAATTCTGGAATAAAAGAGGTGGAGTATGGGGTGCCTCAGGGAAGCAGCCTTGGGCCACTCTTATTTTCTATTTTTATAAATGATTTGCCACTGGTATTAAAGTCTGCCACAATAGTTATGTATGCTGATGATGTCACAATATATGATTCAACAAGCACTGCAGAAGAGTCGAATGAGGTGTTGAATAAATAACTAATGCTTATTAAGGAGTGGGTTACAGAAAGCCGATTAGCTCTTAATACTAAAAAGACAAAATCCATGGTTCTAGCCTCAAAATATAGGCTGAAATTGGCACCAACCTTGAATTTGAGCATAGGAAATAAATGCATAGAACAAAAGACACAGGTGAAGTTATTAGGATTTATTATTGATGATAAAATGTTGTGGAAAAGTTATATTGGTCAGACAGTGGTAAAGGTGGGCTGAGGCATGGCAGTGGTAAGACATTGTAAGAAATGTATGCCAAGCTACCTAATCAAACAACTTATTCAGGCACCAGTTTGTTCATATTTAGATTATTGTGCAGTCATCTGGTCAAATACAACACAAAGTAATTTATATAAGCTGCAAGTAGCACAAAATAAAGCTGCCCGTATAGCTTTGAATTTACCATATAGAACGAGCAGCACATTGATGCATAATAAACTAATCTGGTTAAATGTTAAAAGTAAATTACACTATTTACTTGTGTCCTTTATAAAGAACATTATTATAAATAAAGTCCCAGAAGTGCTCTATAATAAATTAACATTCTTCTCTAATGAAGTCTTTTAATCTTAGACAGTGATAGAAGTTTCTTCAACAAGAAATTAAAGATGTATTAGTTTTCATATTGCTTACCTGAAAGATAATAATGTTAATTATTTCTCCATAATGATGTGAATTTTTCTTGTAGTCCCAAAAGGTAAGGAGAGTTCTGTGGTTTGTCTCTCTGTTTATTTCTGTTTATAAACTTTTTGTGTATTGGTTTGCTTTTGGTAATCAAGTGGGGAATAATAGAGCTACAGTGTGAGTGGATTGATATGAATGTATGAGTGCAGTGTGTATAAGTCATGCTGAAAAGGATGATATGGTTTTGTTGAAGGTGTATTTAGACGATCACAGGAAGAATAGCTACTGCATATTTGCTGTAACTAATGGTGGATCCAAAATAAATCAAATCAAATCAAATTATACACATGTCACTGTCTGCTCATGAAGTCTTAAAGTTTGTTGAAATGTTTCAAAGTCATTCAGCAGACACTTTTGTCCAGAGCCACGACCATCTGAGAGTCAGAACAACACGAGCAAGAATCTGAACCTGAGGAACAACGTTAGTAAGAGCAGCAAACTGCTTCAAGTCCGTTTGAACACACCAGCTGACATGTGGAGCTCCAGGCACACACATTTTTATTTATACCAAGAGGGAGATCATCTTCTTTTTGGAGAACAAAAAATGACACAAGGATAAATAAATAAATAATTGCATACATAAATACACGAAGAAACAAATAAAAAATTATATAAATATCTTTTGGTGATAAAAAGGGCTTTTCCTGTATTTTACATTCATTTATTTTATGCATTTCTATTTTTTTTATGTATTTACTTATGTTATTCTATATTTCAACATTTATTTATTTATTTATAAATTTCCATATAAATTAATTAAGTATTCAAACATTTATTAATTTAGTTCCACATTAACTCATTTATATATTCATGTATTTCTACATTTATTTATTTCTGTATATCTGTGCACCTCCGTTAGAAGGTAGGGGTGAAACGAAATTTCATATAAATCGGTTGTGTGGACCTATTTTGGCTTCCCATGTAAAAGACGAGAGAAGAGTGAGAAGACTGAGGACAAAACAACAACGGTGTGCAATATATGCCGCTACAGTTCGCCGCATACTGTGGCGAGCAAAACTACTACCAACTTCAAACTGTGATGTCTGTCGGACATGAAAATAAAGGTGACTCCGGCTTGCGAATACCTGCTTTTATTTAACAGTCACTGTGGGCTGTGACCTCGACAACTACAATTTTAATTCACGAACAAAACAGTGAGTAGTAATCTCTACTCCTCCTGCCAATGGCTCTCTCCCTCCTCGCTAAAACACACACAAACTCTCTCCTCTGAACTCTGATCTGCTTGCCCCGCCCTCCTGGTCCATTCACTGACCTTCAGTTTTCAGGAAACATTAAAATCCACATTGAACACAAAACAAACCATAAAACTGCTCCACTATGTTTGTGTAAGTCTGCATAAAAAAAACAATGTTTGATTTTTGGATCTTCTGTTGAGTTGACAGAATTTGATCATACTTGAAGATCAGAAGTATATGCACTGTTATAGGCTAAATATTATAGTTCACAGTTCAGACATTTATAGGTCTAAACTGCAGCTCTGAGGACTGCTATTTGTTTTCCTTTTCATTCAAGAATGTACTTATCCTGATTGTTACAACAACAAAGCACTTTTTCTTGAGATTTTATGTTTGTATTTGCACTGTAGTCTAAATAAGGGGAAAAAACTACAATTTTGTCTTTTTTCAAAGAGCATATATTTTGTACTGATGCAGCAATATTTTTTGTTTTGTATTATTATTTTTTGCATTAGGAAGAAAATAAAGAAAATGAGATTTTTGCACAACTTACTGTTGGGGATTTTCCTTAATCTTTATTTCATATCGTGAATATTTCGTATCGTGAGCCCTGTTTCGTATTTAGTATCGTTTCATGAGTTAACCATTTCGTTACACCCCTATTAGTCGGCCTTTACTCTCTCTGTCATTCAGTAACAAACTCAGGTGTGACAGTTATTGTGTCATTTGTTCATCACACATCAACCACATCAAACTAAAAACTGAGTCATTATTAAAGTGACACAAGTTTAAGAAAACACTGACATTTACAAAAGCTCCTCAAAGATCACAAGACTAGCTCCTGATTATTATAAAACTGTTCATAAAAAGTGATCAGAATGCAGGAAAGAAATGACTTCAGTTTAAAAATGTGAGGGGAAGACCCTCTGACCCCCATCTCACCTGATGATGATAAATAAATATTTATGATTTACCCACTGCAGGTAAAACCTGATCCTGTGGAAAAAACTGAGGAACAACAAAGACAAATAAAATAATAACAGAGATAACACAGGCTAACATGAACTGTTATTTTTGTTGATGAGCCATATTATCAAAGTAAACACACCACTGTTGTCATTCAGCTCTAAATTCATTCTGACAATATAATATGGTGGAACAAAAATACCAGGTTAAAGCAACAAAACAAACATGAGCCATTACAGAGCAGTCATGTCAGGTGGTAAAGCAGTTTGCTAACAGATCTGAAGTCATTATAATATCCATATCAGCAGTGAGCTCAAGTCAGTCCTCCATCATCCTTCAAGACCAAACTCTAGATAGTCTGTGGGTGCTTTGTTTTCAAAGATCATCACCAATGATCTTAAATCAATGGCTCATAAAAAACTTTCCATCACAGGACTACAGAACTATAGCAGCTAACAGGCTGCTAGCGAGCTAAAGGCTAACCTGTGTACCAGCACAGACGGTTAAGGAGCTGAAACAGCTCTTTGGTACCAGTCAAGTCAAGACAGCACTGAGAGATCAGATCACACCGATGTAACCAATCAGGCCTCAGACTGAGGTAGGACCGCCTACCTTATTAACATAGATGACCAAAAATAAATAAAACATTAAATAATTTTAGAAATGCAGGAAAAAAAAAATAAATAAATCCATTTAGAAATACAGGAATAAATAAATGTATGAATTAATAAAAACATAAATGTGGTAATTTATAAATAAATAAAAGTAGGAATATAGAAATACATGAACAAATAAATAAAAACAGAAATACATAGATTAATAAATGTAAAAACACAGGAAAGGCCTTTTAATACCGAAATATATTTATTTTTTCACGTTTTTAAGGATTTACTTGTTTATTCTTATATTTAATTATTTAATTATTTATTCTGATCTTATTTTTTCTTCCCCACACTTTATCATCATCACTGTTTGTACATCTGAAGAAGTTTAACTCTGTTGTGAAAATTAAATCTGACATTAAATGAACATGTGATGAAGAAATGACCTTCAGTTTTCATGAATAAATGTCTGTATTTGAAAAGAATACATCTGTCATTTATTGTTGAATCAGATGTTGTTTGTCTTGTTTCCTGTTTCTAAAACAAACAGACTGTCACAATCAGATAGGGCTGGACGATTATGGTAAAAATAAGAATCTCGATTATTTGAAGTGATATTGAAATCACAATTAATATACACAATTATTCATTTATTTAAAAACTGCAGTATTGATTTAAACACAACTTTAAAGAACCGGCGAGCAGCATGTACAGTATTACTTCGACATAAGTCACACACACTTGCTGTGGCTGCACGTGGAACACAGAAGCGCTATGAAGCCCAGGAACTTGCATACACAGCACTCCACACTGTGTGGCATATTAATCTTTTTTCTTTGATTATAATGTTTTTATGATTGTCAGATGGCAAAATTGAAATCGCGATCAAAATCCGATTAATTGTCCAGCCCTACAATCAGAGGAACACATCAGTTCTCCTACAGGACACACTTGGTCTGATTTACTAGAGAAGATGAGTGGAGATATATCAGGAGGAGCTCAGAGAAGGTTGAACTGTCAGCAGATCAGATATCAGCAAAAATCCACCATCATGCATCCCTACATATGATCAGTCAAACATCTGGACATGAAGATGCTTCAGTTCATAATCACACACACAAGATCTACAATAGAAACAGAGAAAACATGAACTTACTCCAGAATCTCCAGTCTACAGTTTGGACTCTGCAGAAAATCACACAGCAGCTTCACTCCTGAATCATCAAGTTTGTTCCAGCTCAGGTTCAGCTGTCTCAGATGGGAGGGGTTGGACTTCAGAGCTGAGGCTAAAGAAGAACAGCTGATCTCTGACAAACTGCAGCCCCTCAGTCTGAATAAAGAAGAGAATGAAGAGAAAAACTATTTAGGATCCAATCAGATGTGTCAACATCACACAGTCTGCTCAGCAGAGCCAATCAGCTGCTGCTCTGCCTCCTGTACTTCAGTTTGTCTCAGCTGCTTTCACACACGTCTTGATCCGTTCCTCCTGTTTCTCTAAAGTGTAAACAGCAGAGCTCAGATTTTTCTGTCAGGATCAAACCTTCACATCTAAACACTTCAATCTGAGCTCACAGTCACAGTCTGCTGTCACATGGTCCACTTTAGCTCCAAAAACATTTATTTATTTTACTTTATAAGGAAATAAATGAGGAAATAAAACAATTTGATAAAGAATATAAAAACATATTTCCACAAACATCATTGAGTCAGAAGTTAAGTTTTCCTGTTGTCGTTAATATTTGAACTAGAGATGCACCGATCCCAATACTGTATCGGGATTGGGCCTCCAATACGGAATTACTTCAAGGGAAACTCAGTTTTTTTGACACCTGGACCTTATTTTTAGGTTTGTGCATGCTCATATACTCACTCAGACAAACATCCTGCAGCTCGGAGTCCTTCAGAAGTTATTTAGATCCAACCGATTTAAGACTTAGCGGGGGCCACGGCAAGGGAGCTTCAGCGCGGGACGTAATCTCTGCAAAATCGCTCGTCTCTACCACAGCCCGGTTTGTCATTGCAGATAAATCCTCCAGAGTAGTCAGACATATATTCCTGGATAGATCCATACGCGTGTCAGCCGGTTTCAAGTCCCACTCTGACTTGAAACCGGCTGAAAAATCACTCATTTCGGCTACATTTTTTCATCCATCGCCAGTGTTATCATAAAGTCAGCTCGTCTACCGTCTGCAGGTGGGTCAGCTGACCTGGTAAACAAACTTTTGATGACGTCATAGCCGCGCGACACAAAGGTACAGCTGACTTACTTTTAGCCGGCATTGCTGAGCAACATGGCAGAATATTTATCTGATGCCGAAGAGTCAGACTACGATGACCGGTTTGAGTCTGAGTACACGAACGAGGAGCTCCATGAAAGAAGAATGCGGAGGGAGAAAGATGAACAGCTGGCTCGAGAACAACAAACAGGAGCACGTCCACGACTCAATGCTAACTGGTGGTGCGCTTGTGGACAGTGTTCGCGTATAGCAACAGAAGAGGAGTGTGTTTACTGCTCAGAGTGGGACTTGAAACCGGCTGACAAGCGTATGGATCTATCCAGTAATATATGTCTGACTACTCTGGAGGATTTATCTGCAATGACAAACCGGGCTGTGGTAGAGACGAGCGATTTTGCAGAGATTATGTCCCGCGCTGAAGCTCCGTTGCCGTGGCCCCCGCTAAGTGCGGCTACATCGGTTGGATCTAAATAACTTCTGAAGGACTCCGAGCTGCACAATGTCTGTCTGAGTGAGTATATGAGCATGCACACACCTAAAAATAAGGTCCAGATGTCAAAAAACCGGAGTTTCCCTTTAAGTACCTGACAGTATCTGTAAGTGACATGACGTCGCCGATACAATCATATAAAATGACAGCTTTGCTGCATGCTAGTAATGAGGTTGTTTACACATTTACGGCAACTAGGCGGAAGTGACTTCTTCTTCATTGCCGTAAACACTGCCCTAATCATTGATGTAAACGGCCTGACGCTTCAGCGCAGTGTCTTCAATTTGGTGGTGATGCTAACGCTAAAACTGTGTGAGCATGTCCTTAATTTGGAGGTAATTAAATGTATTAAACTATTTACCAAAATCCTACAGCCAGAATAAGAATTAATGGTAGCCTTACAGAAAGAATAGAGCTAAAGAGAGGTACTTGTCAAGGATCCTGCCTATCCCCACTCCTTTTTGCTCTGTACATTGAGCCTTTAGCTCAGGCTATTCGGCAAAATGAAGAGATTAAGGGAATCAACATCAAAGGACAGGAGCATGTAATTAGCCTTTTCACAGACAATATATTGTCCAGTTGATGCAGCTTATAGATATATATAGTAGCCACTCTGGATATAAAATAAATGTAAATAAAACACAGGTCTTGACATTCAACTATACACCATCTCAAGAAATTAAGAGAATGTATGAACTGAAATGGCAATCAAAAACCATGTAATATCTTGGTGTCATTTTAACTAAACAAATATCTCATTTATACAAAACAAATTATGACCAGATTCATCTCCAGGTTAACAGGGACATAGAAAGATGGTCGACCTTGCCCTTAGATTTTAGCTCAAGAATTGAAATCATAAAAATGAACACTTAACCAGGGCTGATATATTTTTTTCAATCTCAACCTGTCAAAATCCCAAAAGAAAAATTCAAAATTTGGGATAAAATGATATCCAGATTTATATGGAATGGTAAAAGACCACAAATTAAATATTGCACATTACAACTGTCAAAAGATAAAGGTGGTCTGGCGCTCCCAAACTTAAAAGACTACTACTGCGCAGCACGACTCAGACCAATAATTAAATAGTGTGATAAAGAATACAGTACAAAATGGAAAGATATTGAGATGACAGTGACAGATATCCCAACCCAATCCTTACTTGGTAATGTTAAACCAGTTAACTCAATGCAGGGATCAATAGATCCAATAACATTTCACACATTGAATACTTGGTCTGACTTTCTTAAAAAATATATATTAGAAAAAGAAGAAAAGCTACTAAGCTGGTTTGCTTATGATGACAGATTTAAGCCGAGTTTAAGTGATCACAATTTCAGAAATTGGGGGAATAAAGGGATCACTGCAATGTGCACATTAATTGAAAATGGAAATATAATGACTTTTCAGCAACTAAAATCAAAATATGGACTAGAAAATAAGGATCTGTTTAGATACCTCCAGCTGAGGGACTACTTTATAAAGGACATACAGACTGTGAACACCTCGAATGGAGTACTTGATGTGTTGATCGGGACATACAAAGGGACAAAATTCAAGGCCATCTCGGCTCTTTACAGAGGCTTAAGAGACTCAGAAACTACCTCCACTTTATATACGAAGGAGAAATGGGAAAAGGAACTTAATACTGTCATTACACTTGATGAATGGCACAACATGAGTGAAACACAACAGATGTCTACATACTCAAGGACATGGAGAGAATTTGCGTGGAAAAACCTGACTCTTTACTTCATCACACCTAAAGTCAAGAGTAAACAGACTGGATCACAACAATCATGCTGGCGGCTGTGTGGAAACTGGGAAGCACATCATACTCACATCTTTTGGGAATGTGAAAAACTTAACAGATTCTGGGAGAATGTACAAAGAATGATTAAAAATATTTTGGGATATATGATGCCCAAAGAATGTAAAGTCATGTACCTTGGAAACATAAACGATTGTGTCCTGGACAGAGATAGATACTTGACTAAAATACTATTGGTCACATGCAAGAAGGCAATAACACGAAATTGGTGCAAGACTGAACCCCCTACGGTAAACCAGTGGCTTGAAATCATAAGAGAGATTTATATTATGTAAAGAAAGACTTATCAGTTTAGATAAAACGAGGACGTGTTCATAAAAAATTGGGAAAAATGGAAAATTTACGACACAATGAATGATATCTAATGTATTACTTGTATGTAAATTGTTTTGACTAAGAATCTTGGTAGCCGTGACTGTTTTGTTTTTTGTTCTGTTTTGTATCTTTGAATTCACTCAGCTTCCACTATTGAGGAAAATGCTTACTTGAAACGTAAACTTTTCTCATTGTGATACCACAGAAAAACTCCAATAAAAATTTAAGTAACAAAAAAAAAAAAGCAAAATCATAATAAAAGAAGAAACAGGGAGAGACAAAAACTTTGAGCAGGAAAACCCAGATGCATGTGGTCTACAACAAGTCATAACAAAGCCAACCAGGATATACTGCAGAGCGGAGGGTACAAAATCAGCTGCTTGCAAGGAGTTAATTTTTACAAATGCAGCTGAGCTGTGCTCAAAAACAATATCAATTCTGTGTGCTGTAACGACCATAATTTAGTAGCAAATGGGAGGAAAACCAAAGTTCCAAAAGCTGCTCAGAAAATAATATTAAAAGAATGTTTAAAAATGTTTATAAAACAAACTACGATGAGGACGTAAGAAATGCAAAATCCAAAACCAGTGAAGTTCAGAAAACCACTGTCAGTAACTACAGTTCGTCTACATCTGTAAGTGCAAGTTAAAACTCTACTATGCAAAGCCAAAGCCATTTATCAACAACACCCAGAAACACCACCGGCTTCTCTGGGCCTGAGCTCATCTAAGATGGACTGATGCAAAGTGGAAAAGTGTTCTGTGGTCTGACCAGTCCACATTTCAAATTGTTTTTGGAAACTGTGGTCGTGGTGTCCTCCGGACCAAAGAGGAAAAGAACCATCCGGACTGTTATAGGTGCAAAGTTCAAAAGCCAGCATCTGTGATGGTATGGGGGTGTATTAGTGCCCAAGGCATGGGTAACTTACACATCTGTGAAGGCACCATTAATGCTGAAAGGTACATACAGGTTTTGGAGCAACATATGTTGTCATCCAAGCAACGTCTTCTTCAGCAGGACAATGCCAAGCCACATTCTGCACGTGTTACAACAGCGTGGTTTCGTAGTAAAAGAGTGCGGGTACTAGACTGGCCTGCCTGTAGTCCAGACCTGTCCCCCATTGAAAATGTGTGGCGCATTATGAAGCGTAAAATACAACAACGGAGACCCCGGACTGTTGAACAACTTAAGCTGTACATCAAACAAGAATGGGAAAGAATTCCACCTGAAAAGCTTCAAAAATTGGTCTCCTCAGTTCCCAAACATTTACTGAGTGTTGTTAAAAGGAAAGGCGATATAACAGTGGTAAAAATGCCCCTGTGACAACTTTTTTGTAATGTATTGCTGCCATTAAATTCTAAGTTGATGATTATTTGCTAAAGAAAATAAAGTTTCTCAGTTCGAACGTTAAGCATCTTTTCCTTGCAGTGTATTCAATTGAATATAGGTCGAAAAGGATTTGCAAATCATTGTATTCTGTTTTTATTTATGATTTACACAACGTGCCAACTTCACTGGTTTGGGTTTTGTATTAACTGGGAAGACATAGATCAGACATTACAGGCATTAAATAATTTGTTAGGATCAGATATAGAAAAACATGCACCTGTAAGGAAACAAACAGTGAGAAATGTAATGGCACCATGGTTAGACCAAGAACTTAAAGAACTTATGGAGCAGAGGAATAAAGCTAAGGTAGAGGCAATCAAGTCAGCAGGTGTGTCACAATGGAATGTTCACAGGAAATTAAGGAACAATGTGACAAAATAAAATAAAATTAAAAAAAAAAAAAAGATGGACTATCAAAGTAGAACAACAGATGCAAGAATGGACAGTAAGAAAATATGGAATATACTAAAAGGATTAATGGGAAAAAGAAGGAATGGCAAGTTTATTGGTAGAGCACAATTCATTTACAGGGCACTCCAAAGTGCTTTACAGAACAAGAAAAATGCATTAAAATCACAATAAAAAATAAAAACAACACTAATCATTATAAAATAAATTTAAAAGAAGAGTGCAGATGAGATCCTTTCAGTCATAAGCACAAAAAAATAGATCAACTTCATCTTTTTTGGAAGCTGATAGAAATATTCTTACTAAACCAGTAGAGATAGCAAACTATTGAAGTTATGTTTTCAAAGACAAACTTCAAAAACTTCAGGATAGTATGGATACCAGGAAAGGAAAAGACTGCATCTCAAGTAAATTAATAAAATAGAAAATAATGAAAAACAAACAATGCTGCTTTAGATTTGATGCTGTAACGGACGATGCAGTGGAAAAAAAGAAACACCCTGGGGTATTGATAACCTGGACATAAAGTTACTCAAACCTGTGGCAGGTCTGATTGCCTCGCCTATTGCCTTTATCACTGATTTAAGTTTTAAAAAACACAATTTTCCTTCTGAGTGGAAAATTGCCAAGATTATGCCATTACCCAAAGACAATAAGGACATATTCTCAGGAAAAAAACAGTAGACCAATAAACTTACTACCTGCTCTGAGTAAAATCATGGAGAGAATTGTCTATGAACAAATTCAAGGGTACTTTTGTAATAATAACTTAAACACTGTATTTCAACATGCATATAAAAAGGGGCACTCCACAACAAAAGCACTAACTCAGATGACGGATGACTGGTTGAGAGATATGGAGAAACAAAAAATAATTGGCACTATGTTATTAGATTTTAGTGCAGCCTTTGACAAACTGGATCATTCCCTCTTTTTGGAAAAGTTGAGCTGTTAAGCTTTTGAAGATTCTGCATGTAAATGGATTCAAAGTTATCTAATAAATAGGAAATATTCAGTTTAATTTAATTCTGGAATAAAAGAGGTGGAGTATGGGGTGCCTCAGGGAAGCAGCCTTGGGCCACTCTTATTTTCTATTTTTATAAATGATTTGCCACTGGTATTAAAGTCTGCCACAATAGTTATGTATGCTGATGATGTCACAATATATGATTCAACAAGCACTGCAGAAGAGTCGAATGAGGTGTTGAATAAATAACTAATGCTTATTAAGGAGTGGGTTACAGAAAGCCGATTAGCTCTTAATACTGAAAAGACAAAATCCATGGTTCTAGCCTCAAAATATAGGCTGAAATTGGCACCAACCTTGAATTTGAGCACAGGAAATAAATGCATAGAACAAAAGACACAGGTGAAGTTATTAGGATTTATTATTGATGATAAAATGTTGTGGAAAAGTTATATTGGTCAGACAGTGGTCAAGGTGGGCTGAGGTATGGCAGTGGTAAGACATTGTAAGAAATGTATGCCAAGCTACCTAATCAAACAACTTATTCAGGCACCAGTTTGTTCATATTTAGATTATTGTGCAGTCATCTGGTCAAATACAACACAAAGTAAATTATATAAGCTGCAAGTAGCACAAAATAAAGCTGCCCGTAAAGCTTTGAATTTACCATATAGAACGAGCAGCACATTGATGCGATTTGTCTCTCTGTTTTTTTCTGTTTATAAACTTTTTGTGTATTGGTTTGCTTTTGGTAATCAAGTGGGGAATAATAGAGCTACAGTGTGAGTGGATTGATATGAATGTTATGAGTGCAGTGTGTATAAGTCATGCTGAAAAGGATGATATGGTTTTGTTGAAGGTGTATTTAGACGATCACAGGAAGAATAGCTACTGCATATTTGCTGTAACTAATGGTGGATCCAAAATAAATCAAATCAAATCAAATTATACACATGTCACTGTCTGCTCATGAAGTCTTAAAGTTTGTTGAAATGTTTCAAAGTCATTCAGCAGACGCTTTTGTCCAGAGCCACGACCATCTGAGAGTCAGAACAACACGAGCAAGAATCTGAACCTGAGGAACAACGTTAGTAAGAGCAGCAAACTGCTTCAAGTCTGTTTGGACACACCAGCTGACATGTGGAGCTCCAGGCACACAATTTTTATTCATACCAGGAGGGAGATCATCTTCATTTGGGAGAACAAAAAGGATACAAGGATAAATAAATAATTAAATACATAAATACATGAAGAAACAAATAAAAATATCTGAATACATTTTGGTGATAAAAAGAGCTTTTCGTGTATTTTTACATTAATTTATTTTATGCATTTCTATTGTTTATATATTTGCTATGTTATTCTATATTTCAACATTTATTTATTTATTTATAAATTTCCATATAAACTTCATTAAGTATTCAAACATTTATTAATTTATTTCCACATTAACTCATTTATATATTCCTGTATTTCTACATTTATTTATTTCTGTATATCTGTGCACCTATGTTTGTAGGCCTTTACTCTCTCTGTCATTCAGTAACAAACTCAGGTGTGACAGTTGTTGTGTCATCTGTTCATCACACATCAACCACATCAAACTAAAAACTGAGTCATTATTAAAGTCACACAAGTTTAAGAAAACACTGACATTTACAAAAGCTCCTCAAAGATCACAAGACGAGCTCCTGATTATTATAAAACTGTTCATAAAAAGTGATCAGAATGTAGGAAAGAAATGACTTCAGTTTAAAAATGTGAGGGGAAGACCCTCTGACCCCCATCTCACCTGATGATGAGAAATAAATATTTATGATTTACCCACTGCAGGTAAAACCTGATCCTGTGGAAAAACCTGAGGAACAACAAAGACAAATAAAATAATAACAGAGATAACACAGGCTAACATGAACTGTTATTTTTGTTGATGAGCCATATTATCAAAGTAAACACACCACTGTTGTCATTTAGCTCTAAATTCATTCTGACAATATAATATGGTGGAACAAAAATACCAGGTTAAAGCAACAAAACAAACATGAGCCATTACAGAGCAGTCATGTCAGGTGGTAAAGCAGTTTGCTAACAGATCTGAAGTCATTATAATATCCATATCAGCAGTGAGCTCAAGTCAGTCCTCCATCATCCTTCAAGACCAAACTCTAGATAGTCTGTGGGTGCTTTGTTTTCAAAGATGATCACCAATGATCTTAAATCAATGGCTCATAAAAAACTTTCCATCACAGGACTACAGAACTATAGCGGCTAAAAGGCTGCTAGCCAGCTAAAGGCTAACCTGTGTACCAGCACAGACGGTTAAGGAGCTGAAACAGCTCTTTGGTACCAGTCAAGTCAAGACAGCACTGAGAGATCAGATCACACCGATGTAACCAATCAGGCCTCAGACTGAGGTAGGACCACCTACCTTATTAACAAAGATGACCATAAATAAATATATAAGTAACTAAATAAATCCATTTAGAAATACAGGAATAAATAAATACATGAAAAAAAACTTAAATGTTGTAATTTATAAATGAATAAAAGTAGGAATATAGAAATACATGAACAAATAAATAAAAACAGAAACACATCAATAAAATGTAAAAACACAGGAAAGGCCTTTTTAATACCGAAATGTATTTATTTTTTCATGTTGTTAAGGATTTACTTGTTTATTCTTATATTTAATTATTTATTTATTTAGTCTGATCTTATTTTTTCTTCCCCACACTTCATCATCATCACTGTTTGTACATCTGAAGAAGTTTAACTCTGCAGTGAAAATTAAATCTGACATTAAATGAACATGTGATGAAGAAATGACCTCCAGATCACAGTGCACCCCAGTTCCTCCAATCATCATCGACGGTTTCCCTATACCCTTCTCCCCCCAGGTCAAGAGCCTTGGCGTCATTCTGGACAGCACCCTCTCATTTGCACCTCATATTTCAAATATCACAAGGACTGCATTCTTCCACCTTCGCAATATCTCCAGACTCCGCCCGACACTGTCCCAATCCAGCACTGAAATTCTGGTTCACTCATTTGTCACCTACCGCATTGATTACTGCAATGCCCTCCTCACCGGTCTCCCCACCAAACTCATCAATAAACTGCAAATCATTCAGAACTCGGCTGCCCGCATCATCACTCGCACTAAATCACTGGACCACATCACCCCTGTTCTCATCCAACTATACTGGCTCCCTGTTCAATACCGTATTCAATATAAGAACCTTCTCCTCGCCTACAAAGCTCTGCACAACCTAGCCCCCTCTTACCTCTGTGACCTTCTCCGTGAATACTCTCCGTCCCGCACCCTCCGCTCAACCTCTGCTGGACTACTCACAATCCCCACTTCACGCCTCACTACCGTGGGTGCCTGAGCCTTCAGCTGCTCAGCACCCAGACTCTGGAACTCCCTCCCCCCACACATAAGACAGTCAGACTCCATCAAACTATTCAAATCTCAGCTCAAAACTCATCTGTTTAAACTGGCTTATTCACTTTAACTGAACACTGTGTACCTCACTTGCCTTTACTCTGATGATTTTGGTTTTAATGATGTTTTATAATGTTTTTTTATCTTTTGTTGTAAGGTGACCTTGGGTGTCATGAAAGGCGCCCCCAAATAAAATGTATTATTATTATTATTAGTTTTCATGAATAAATGTCTTTATTTGAAAAGAATACATCTGTCATTTATTGCTGAATCAGATGTTGTTTGTCTTGTTTCCTGTTTCTAAAACAAACACACTGTCACAATCAGAGGAACACATCAGTTCTCCTACAGGACACACTTGGTCTGATTTACTAGAGAAGATGAGTGGAGATATATCAGGAGGAGCTCAAAGAAGGTTGAACTGTCAGCAGATCAGATATCAGCAAAAATCCACCATCATGCATCCCTACATATGATCAGTCAAACATCTGGACATGAAGATGCTTCAGTTAATAATCACACACACAAGATCTACAATAGAAACAGAGAACACATGAACTTACCTCAGACTCTCCAGTCTACAGTTTGGACTCTGCAGAAAATCACACAGCAGCTTCACTCCTGAATCATCAAGTTTGTTGTATCTCAGGTCCAGCTGTCTCAGATGGGAGGGGTTGGACTTCAGAGCTGAGGCTAAAGAAGAACAGCTGATCTCTGACAAACTGCAGCCCTCAAGTCTGAATAAAGAAGAGAGAATGAAGAGAAAAACTATTTAGGATCCAATCAGATGTGTCCACATCATACAGTCTGCTCAGCAGAGCCAATCAGCTGCTGCTCTGCCTCCTGTACTTCAGTTTGTCTCAGCTGCTTTCAAACAGGAGGAGCTTGATCCGCTCCTCCTGTTTCTCTAAAGTAGGAGTGCCCAACCAGTCGACCACGGTCTACTGGTAGACCGCTGACTAATCCCAAGTCGACCGCCAGGGGGATGGGGAAAAAAGATTTTTTTTTGTGTGTGTTGCATCATGAATCCTTGCCTATCAGTCTCTTAAACAGGTCGGTAAAAAGTAAACAAATAAATAAAACTATATATATACAGTTGTGCCCAAATTTTACACCCCCCAGCAGAATTTCTGATTTTTTGGCCTTTTCTCAGAAAACATGAATGATAACACAAAAACTTTTCTGTCACTCATGGTTAGTGGTTGGGTGAAGACATTTATTGAAAAAAAAGATTAGTTTACTCATTTTAAATCATAATGACAACAGAAACTTCAAAAATGACCCTGTTCAAAAGTTTACACTCCCTGGCAGTTTTGGCCTGATAACATGCACAAAATTTGACACAAATGGGTTTGAATGTCTACTAAAGGTAACCATCCTCTCTGTGATCTATTAGCTTGTAATCTGTGTGTGTGTATTAAAGCTCAGTGAGTTTCTGAGCTCCTGACAGACACGTGCATCTTTCACTGCGATGAAATTTCAGGTTTCTGCGTCATAGGTAAAGCAAAAGAATTGTCAAAGGATCTGTGAGAAAAGGTATTTCAACTGTATAAAACAGGAAAAGGATTTTAAAAGATATCTAAGGAACTGAGGATGCCAAGAAGCACTGTTAAAACTCTAATGAAGAAGGGGAGAGAGAGGGATTCTGTTGAAACCAAACCACGGTCAGGCAGACCAACAAAAATTTCAGCTCCAACTGCAAGGACAATTGTTAGAGATGCAAAGAAAAGCCTTAAAATAACTTCAGCTGAAATACAGGACTCTCTGAAAAAAATTGGGGTGGATGTTTCAAGATCCACAAACATGGGCTGCATGGTCGGGTCGCCAGAAGGAAGCCATTTCTACGCAAATGCCACAAAATATCCTGCTTACAATATGCCAAACAGCACAGAGACAAGCCTCAAAACTACTGGAACAAAGTCATTTGGAGTGATGAGACCAAAATTGAACTTTTTGGCCACAACCATAAACGTTACATTTGGAGAGGAGTCAACAAGGCCCATGATGAAAGGTACACCATTCCTACTGTGAAACACGGAGGTGGATCATTGATGTTTTGGGGATGCGTGAGCTACAAAGGCACAGGAAAATTGGTCAAAATTGATGGAAGGATGAATGCAGCATGTTATCAGAAAATACTGGAGTAAAATTTACACTCATCGGCTCAGAAGCTGCGCATGGGACGTTCTTGGACGTTCCAACATGACAATGATCCAAAACACAAAGCCTAATCAACCTGCCATTGGCTACAGCAGAACAAAGTGAAGGTTTTAAAGTGGCCATCTCAGTCTCCTGACCTCAATATCATTGAGCCACTCTGGGGAGATCTCTAACGTGCAGTTTATGCAAGCCAGCCCAAGAATTTACTTTTTGCCAAGAGGAATGGGCAGTTTTACCATCTGAGAAAATAAAGACCCTCATCCACAACTACCACAAAAGACTTCAAGCTGTTATTGATGTTAAAGGGGGAAATACACGGTATTAAAAACTGGGGGTGTAAACTTTTGAACAGGGTCATTTTTGAAGTTTCTGTTGTCATTATGATTTAAAATGAGTAAACTAATCTTTTTTTCAATTAATGTCTTCACCCAACCACTAACCATGAGTGGCAGAAAGGTTTTTGTGTTATCATTCATATTTTCTGAGAAAAGGCCAAAAAATCTGAAAATCTGCTGGGGATTGTAAACTTTTGGGCACAACTGTACATATCCAAAAAGAAAAAAAAAAAGGTGGGTCACCTTTAACTACGGTAGCCCGAGACGCATAACAGGAAGTTGACAGCTGTCGACAGTAGCTAGCGGCTTGAGAGAGCAGTAACGCACTCACTGGATGTTATCATGGCTGAGGCAAAACGAGCAAAGACTTACCATTTTCACTCTGAATGAGAGGAGGATTATTTTTTTGTTTATTCTCATTCAAAGCCTGTTTGTTTGATCTGCAATGCAACGGTGACATTGGCAAAGAAAACAAATCTGGAGCGGCATTTTAAAACGGTACACGGGAGCTATGAGAAGGATTTCCCTGCAAAATCGCCTCTATGCGCCACAAAAGTGAGGGATTTGAAAGCACAGCTTGCAGCACGGCAGTCTATCTTCACCAAACCTAAGATCCTGGATAAGGCAGCAACTATTGCTTCCTATCGCATCACTTATGTCCTTGCTAAACACCAGAAGCCATTCAAAGATGGTGAAATTGTGAAGGAAGCCTTTCTCGAGGCAGCGGATAGCCTTTTTGACGGCTTTAAAAATAAAATGGAGATTGTGAAGGCCATTAAAGATGTGCAACTCTCCCGAAGTACTACAATACCCAAAACCAGTGAAGTTGGCATGTTGTGTAAATTGTAAATAAAAACAGAATATAATGATTTCCAAATCCCTTTCAACTTATATTCAATTGAATACACAGAAAAGACAAGATACTTAATGTTCGAACAAGTAAACTTTGTTATTTTTTGCAAATATTAGCTCATTTGGAATTTGATGTCTGCAACATGTTTCAAAAAAGCTGGCACAAGTGTCAAAAAAGACTGAGAAAGTTGAGGAATGCTCATCAAACACTTATTTGGAACATCCCACAGGTGAACAGGCTAATTGGGAACAGGTGGGTGCCATGATTGGGTATAAAAGCAGCTTCCCTGAAATGCTCAGTCATTCACAAACAAGGATGGGGCGAGGGTCACCACTTTGTGAACAAATGTGTGAGCAAATTGTCCAACAGTTTAAAACCAACGTTTCTCAACGAGCTATCGCAAGAAATGTAGGGATTTCATCATCTACGGTCCGTAATATCATCAAAAGGTTCAGAGAGTCTGGAGAAATTACTGCACTTAAGTGGCAAGGCCCAAAACCAACATTGAATGCCCGTGACCTTCCATCCCTCAGGCGGTACTGCATCAAAAACCGGCATCACTGTGTAAAGGATATCACCACATGGGCTCAGGAACACTTCAGAAAACCACTGTCAGTAACTACAGTTCGTCTACATCTGTAAGTGCAAGTTAAAACTCTACTATGCAAAGCCAAAGCCATTTATCAACAACACCCAGAAACACCGCCGGCTTCTCTGGGCCCGAGCTCATCTAAGATGGACTGATGCAAAGTGGAAAAGTGTTCTGTGGTCTGACCAGTCCACATTTACAATTGTTTTTGGAAACTGTGGTCGTCGTGTCCTCCGGACCAAAGAGGAAAAGAACCATCTGGACTGTTATAGGCGCAAAGTTCAAAAGCCAGCATCTGTGATGGTATGGGGGTGTATTAGTGCCCAAGGCATGGGTAACTTAGACATCTGTGAAGGCACCATTAATGCTGAAAGGTACATACAGGTTTTGGAGCAACATTTGTTGCCATCCAAGCAACGTCTTTTTCAGCAGGACAATGCCAAGCCACATTCTGCACGTGTTACAACAGCGTGGCTTCGTAGTAAAAGAGTGCGGGTACTAGACTGGCCTGCCTGTAGTCCAGACCTGTCCCCCATTGAAAATGTGTGGCGCATTATGAAGCGTAAAATACAACAACAGAGACCCCGGACTGTTGAACAACTTAAGCTGTACATCAAACAAGAATGGGAAAGAATTCCACCTGAAAAGCTTCAAAAATTGGTCTCCTCAGTTCCCAAACGTTTACTGAGTGTTGTTAAAAGGAAAGGCGATATAACAGTGGTAAAAATGCCCCTGTGACAACTTTTTTGTAATGTATTGCTGCCATTAAATTCTAAGTTGATGATTATTTGCTAAAGAAAATAAAGTTTCTCAGTTCGAACGTTAAGCATCTTTTCCTTGCAGTGTATTCAATTGAATATAGGTCGAAAAGGATTTGCAAATCATTGTATTCTGTTTTTATTTATGATTTACACAACGTGCCAACTTCACTGGTTTGGGTTTTGTATTAACTGGGAAGACATATATCAGACATTACAGGCATTAAATAATTTGTTAGGATCAGATATAGAAAAACATGCACCTGTAAGGAAACAAACAGTGAGAAATGTAATGGCACCATGGTTAGACCAAGAACTTAAAGAACTTATGGAGCAGAGGACTAAAGCTAAGGTAGAGGCAATCAAGTTAGCAGGTGTGTCATAATGGAATGTTCACAGGAAATTAAGGAACAATGTGACAAAATAAAATAAAATTAAAAAAAAAGATGGACTATCAAAGTAGAACAACAGATGCAAGAATAGACAGTAAGAAAATATGGAATATACTAAAAGGATTAATGGGAAAAAGAAGGAAGGGCAAGTTTATTGGTAGAGCACAATTCATTTACAGGGCACTCCAAAGTGCTTTACAGAACAAGAAAAATGCATTAAAATCACAATAAAAAATAAAAACAACACTAATCATTATAAAATAAATTTAAAAGAAGAGTGCAGATGAGATCCTTTCAGTCATAAGCACAAAAAAATAGATCAACTTCATCTTTTTTGGAAGCTGATGGAAATATTCTTACTAAACCAGTAGAGATAGCAAACTATTGAAGTTATGTTTTCAAAGACAAACTTCAAAAACTTCAGGATAGTATGGATACCAGGAAAGGAAAAGACTGCATCTCAAGTAAATTAATAAAATAGAAAATAATGAAAAACAAACAATGCTGCTTTAGATTTGATGCTGTAACGGACGATGCAGTGGAAAAAAAGAAACACCCTGGGGTATTGATAACCTGGACATAAAGTTACTCAAACCTGTGGCAGGTCTGATTGCCTCGCCTACTGCCTTTATTATTGATTCAAGATTTAAAAAACACAATTTTCCTTCTGAGTGGAAAATTGCCAAGATTATGCCATTACCCAAAGACAATAAGGACATATTCTCAGGAAAAAAACAGTAGACCAATAAACTTACTACCTGCTCTGAATAAAATCATGGAGAGAATTGTCTATGAACAAGTTCAAGGGTACTTTTGTAATAATAACTTAAACACTGTATTTCAACATGCATATAAAAAGGGGCACTCCACAACCACAGCACTAACTCAGATGACGGATGACTGGTTGAGAGATATGGAGATACAAAAAATAATTGGAACTATGTTATTAGATTTTACTGCAGCCTTTGACAAACTGGATCATTCCCTCTTTTTGGAAAAGTTGAGCTGTTAAGCTTTTGAAGATTCTGCATGTAAATGGATTCAAAGTTATCTAATAAATAGGAAATATTCAGTTTAATTTAATTCTGGAATAAAAGAGTTGCAATATGGGGTGCCTCAGGGAAGCAGCCTTGGGCCACTCTTATTTTCTATTTTTATAAACGATTTGCCACTGGTATTAAAGTCTGCCACAATAGTTATGTATGCTGATGATGTCACAATATATGATTCAACAAGCACTGCAGAAGAGTCGAATGAGGTGTTGAATAAATAATTAATACTTATTAAGGAGTGGGTTACAGAAAGCCGATTAGCTCTTAATACTGAAAAGACAAAATCCATGGTTCTAGCCTCAAAATATAGGCTGAAATTGGCACCAATCTTGAATTTGAGCACAGGAAATAAATGCATAGAACAAAAGACACAGGTGAAGTTATTAGGATTAATTATTGATGATAAAATGTTGTGGAAAAGTTATATTGGTCAGACAGTGGTCAAGGTGGGCTGAGGCATGGCAGTGGTAAGACATTGTAAGAAATGTATGCCAAGCTACCGAATCAAACAACTTATTCAGGCACCAGTTTGTTCATATTTAGATTATTGTGCAGTCATCTGGTCAAATACAACACAAAGTAATTTATATAAGCTGCAAGTAGCACAAAATAAAGCTGCCCGTATAGCTTTGAATTTACCATATAGAACGAGCAGCACATTGATGCATAATAGGGCTGGGACGATTCACTTTTCTCCTGATTCAATTTATTGCGATTTTTTAGGTGCCGATACGATTTAAAATTGCGATTCAACGATATTGCCGATTTTTGCAATCTTTAGTTAGCTTTTTTAACACCAGTGAAAAAGATGAGCAATGATGATGCCAATAGACTATATCAGGAAAAATACTTATCACATGTGAGTCTGTTTTTAGGATTTATCTTATACCAGCTGTTTATGCTCCCTCTCTTCAAAAGCCTGGATTGCATATAAAAAATGGATTATTATCCCTTCAGGCAACAGAGTTTTTTCAAGAAAAAAATAAATTTTGCTATCAAGATTTAAAAAGGCTATAGTTTCAAAGTGATTAGTAATTCAAAGTGAAAGTAATTTACGGGCCGAGCATGAACGCCTCTGCTGCCTGCACTGTTTACCCCCGGCTTCTCTCTTGAAGTATATGATGTGAATGTTTTAGATGGACAATAGGTGGCCTTAGGGGTTAGCAAATGATTAGACTGAAGGTGGCCTGGTTCACACAGGATGTAATGACCAGGATGCACAACAAAGAACATTCTTCACATTTTTTCTTCTCAAGAAAACCAAACTCCTGTGGTTAGGTAAATAGCTGAGAACTTAAAACTGATACTTAAGGGGATGTCCTGTGTCAAAGGTTAAAGGCTATCACTTCAGGCCATCATGGGTCAACCTTTGGGGCCACTGGTCATTTATCTAAGATGCTGGTCCAATGAGAGTCCACCCTGCATGCATGGCTCTGTATACTTCAAAGAATGTGTCGGGTATGTATACATGTCCATTTTCACTGCTCGTCAGGTCTCATTTGGCTGAACCTCTCGGGACTGTCCGGAGTGCCCGATTCAGACACTTGCTTGATTTTGTAATAAACTCCTTTTTTTTGCAAACAAGCTTGTGTCTCCGCTAACACCGTCACTATTCGCAGAGTTTTGAGCTTCCCTGTATCCCAGACCATAGATACAGTCGGCGTCGTGTCATAGTTACGTCACAGTTGGGGGCGGGGCATCTTGAGGGGGAAAATAATCCTTTCCCCCTCGCCTGCTGCACTGATAGCCTGCAAATTTTGGTATCGATTATGCAATATGCTAAGCGCTAAAATGTGATACATTGATTAATTACAGCCAGTTGACA
The DNA here is from genome assembly GCA_036419115.1 of Scarus forsteni. Lineage (NCBI taxonomy): Eukaryota > Metazoa > Chordata > Actinopteri > Labriformes > Labridae > Scarus > Scarus forsteni. Next base: position 317,361 of record JAZDUH010000029.1, on the reverse strand, counting down.
AGTAAAGATACATAGAAAATTACGCTACTAGACAGTAAAGATAGGAGGAGAGCTCACGAAATATTTTTTAACTGTGTAGATCTGGGAAGCTAGTGATATTAGCATAGCTGTATTTGAGCCACGGAGAAGCACGTGGAGCTTTATTTTTCTTTTCTTTGGGATCCCTATTAGCTATTGACAAAGCAACAGCTACTCTTCCTGGGGTCCACATATTAAAAAACATCCAACAAAATACATCAATGAAAATCTATGTACTCTCAAAATAGTAATAAAAAAGAAATAAAAGACAGTTAAAACAGCAACAATCTGACCGTCATGGTGACAGGCTCTTAGATGCCCAAGGATCAGGGTGTATGCACATCAATTAAATGATCATTAAAAACATTTCTAGAAATAAATGATTCCACTTTAAACAGTATTTTTTAACATAATTACGGCTTAAATGTTTCTAAAAGATAATTACAGATCCTGCATGTTACTTTAAGTGATTGTGTGGATATACTATTAAGATAATCTTGATGACATTATATATTTCTTCGTCTTCTTAAAAACAATTTTATTGTGATCTCTAATGGAAGAGTATTCCATATGTTGATAGCTCTATAGGAGGATCCTTTCAAAGTGTACTTTGGTCTGCATTACTTGTCACCGAGATAAGTTTGATATTGGACACTGACATTCGTCGTCGTTTCACATTCCAAGGAAGAAACACATGTTTTTCTATTATTCTACCTGACAATGTGACTTATCAATGTTAAACCAGTTGTGCAAAATAGTCATATTCTCTACATGCCACAAGACTTCTTTTTGAAATGTTATTTTTTAAATATTTTTAAAGTTGTAAAAACGCACATAAATCTATTATTCTCCCTCAGAGAATAGATTTATATTTCTTCCCCTTGAATGTGAAACAGTGACTGTTGTGAATGTCCATTGTCCAACATCATACACTTAATCTCAGGGGTAGAGCAAAACAACCTCTGGAAACATGCCTTAAGGCGGGGGACTTGCCTTAAGGCATGTTTCCAGAGGTATCAAACCTGTGACCATCCTCACCGTAATTAAATTGACCATTAAGAACATTTGGAACCTGTGATGTACAAATGTTTCTAAAAAATAAAGCAAAGAGGGGATAAATATTTCTTTCACCTGTAACAAACCTAATGCTAAAGTGCGCATGCGTCAACAACGCAAGCTGCCTGTAGAAGTTGCTCCTACTTGTTTTTCTGTTTTTCTACTGAAAAGACTACTTTTACTTCTTTGTTCGTCGTTTCTTTTTTCCTGTCTTACGTGTGAAGTGGTGCTCTCTCACTTCTGACAAAAGAGAGTAGTTTTTCTTTCTTTCCATAACTTTAATCATGGAATCACTGCTGCACACTCAGACCGCCGTACCGCTGCAGCCCCGCTTTGTTTACAGCAGTGAACAGCTGATCGCGCTGAAGCCGGCTGGCTCAGCGACCTCAACTCCGGACATACAGCCAGGTATGCTCGCGGAAATAAGGAGGAAAACACACAGGGGGTGTAGAGGAGGAAAAAAGCTACGAGGGAAAGGAGTAGGACCGAGACAACGGAGGCTTTTGAAGAGGAGTTATAAGCCGAGTCTCCCCTCTCTCATCATGGGAAATGTGAGGTCCCTGGGGAATAAAATGGACGAGCTGACAGCGCTGGTCAGGAGTCAGACGGAGTATCGTACCTGCAGCCTTATGTGCTTCACTGAGACGTGGCTGCAACCGGAGACTCCTGACTTCAATGTCTCCATCTCAGGCTTCCAGACTGTTCGGGCCGACAGGGATGTCACCGAGAGCGGTAAGAGAAAGGGAGGGGGACTTGCCGTTGTCGTTAACAACAAGTGGTGTCATCCCGGTCACATTACGGTGAAGAAGCGCATCTGTAGCCCGGGTATTGAACTGTTAGCCGTGGGACTTCGGCCTTATTATTTACCCCGGGAGATCTCTCATACCATCCTGGTGGCTGTTTACCCCCCCCCCCCCCGCGAGCCTCGGGACGGCGAGTAACGTCATACACGCCGTCATATCATCTCTGCAAACGGACAATCCCAGTGCTCTCATCATGATCTCTGGGGACTTTAATCATGTTAACATCAGGAAAACACTCCCAACCTTTACTCAGTATGTGAGCTGCACGACCAGAGGGGAGAAGACTCTGGACTTACTGCATGCTAATGTGAGAGAAGCATACAGCTCTTCCCCCCTCCCCCCACTGGGACGCTCAGATCACAACCTGATTAACCTCACCCCCTGCTATGTGCCCCTGGTGAAAAAACTGCCAGCCATCACAAAGTCTGTGAGGACCTGGTCAGAAGAGTCCATGGACACACTGCAGAGCTGCTTTGAGGTGACAGACTGGCCGGCACTCTGTGACCCCCATGGAGAGGACATCAACCAGCTCACAGAGTGTATCACTGGCTACATCAACTTCTGAGTGGACACCATTGTCCCAACAAGGACTGTCCTTTGTTATTCAAATAACAAGCCGTGGATTACAAAGGAAGTTAAGGACTGTCTGAATGCTAAGAAGAGGGCCTATATAGATGGACATTTGGAGGAGGTGGGGGCAACACAGAGGATCCTGAAGGTGAAAATCAGGGAGGCTAAGGACAGCTACAGGAGGAAGCTGGAGAGGAAGCTCCAACAAAATGACACCAAAGAGGTCAGGAGTGGCATGAAGACCATCACTGGTTACAAGAGGAGCAGCAGCAGCAAGGGAGAGAACCGCAGTGTGGACAGGGCCAACGAGCTAAATCTTTTCTTTAATAGATTTGATGAAACCCCTGTCCTCCCTCCCCTCCTCCCTGTAGACCAGCAGCCAGCAGCCACGACAGCGACACCTCCCCCTCCTGGGAGCCCCCTGCCTTCTGATGAGGAAACCTCACCTCCCTCCTCCTCCTCCTCTTCCTCCTCCTCCTCCGATCTCCTGACTGAAGGACCTCTTCCAGCATCTCCATCTACACTCACTGCCTCGGTGTCCTTCACCCCTGACCACGTACGAAGACAGCTGACGAGACTCCACGCAGGCAAGGCTGCAGGCCCAGATGGAGTGAGCCCAAAGGTCCTGAAAGCCTGCGCACCCCAGCTCTGTGGAGTACTTCACCATGTCTTCAGCATGAGCCTGAGTCTCCAGAGGGTCTCTGTGCTGTGGAAGACGTCCTGCATCGTCCCTGTACCAAAGACGACGTGTCCAAACGACGTCAAGGACTACAGACCGGTGGCACTGACGTCCCACATCATGAAGACCCTGGAGAGACTCGTCCTGGAGCAGCTCCAGCCTAAGGTCAGGCCCCACTTGGATCCACTGCAGTTTGCCTACCAGCCCAGACTTGGAGTTGAGGACGCCCTCATCTTCATGCTGAACAGGGTCTACGCCCATCTGGACAGGCCTGACAGCACTGTGAGAGTCATGTTTTTTGATTTCTCCAGTGCCTTTGACACCATCAGGCCGTCCTTACTGGGTGGGAAACTGACAGCGATGGCGATGGAGGCTCCTCTGGTGTCCTGGATTGTTGACTACCTGACTGGCAGACCGCAGTATGTTCATCTGCAGCACTGTGTGTCTGACAGGATGGTCAGCAATACAGGGGCCCCCCAGGGGACAGTCCTGTCCCCCTTCCTCTTCACCCTGTACACCACTGATTTTGGCCACAACACCGAGTCCTGCCACCTTCAGAAATTTTCTGATGACTCGGCTGTTGTGGGGTGTATCAGCAAGGGCGATGAGGAGGAGTACAGGGCGGTGGTGGAGGACTTTGTCACATGGTGTGAGCAGAACCACCTACAGCTCAGTGTGACAAAGACCAAGGAGCTGGTTGTGGATCTGAGAAGGACAAAGGCTCCCGCGGCCCCTGTTTCCATCCATGGGGTCCAGGTGGACATCGTGGAGGAGTACAAGTACTTGGGAGTGTATTTGGATTACAAACTGGACTAGACCAGGAACACCGAGGCTGTCTACAAGAAGGGCCTGAGCCGGCTCTACTTCCTGAGAAGGCTGAGGTCCTTTAACATCTGCAGGACGATGCTGAGGATGTTCTATGAGTCTGTGGTGGCCAGTGCTATCCTGTATGCTGTTGTGTGCTGGGGCAGCAGGCTCAAGGTGGCTGACACTAACAGGCTCAATAAACTGATCCGTAAGGCCGGTGATGTTGTGGGGGTGCAGCTGGACTCTCTGACTGAGGTGATGGAGAGGAGGATGCTGTCCAGGCTGCAGGACATCATGGACATCATGGACAACACCTTCCACTCCCTCCACAGCGTGCTGGACAATCACAGGAGCACATTCAGTGCCAGACTCATCCCCCCACGATGCACCACAGAGCGCCACAGAAGTCGTTCCTGCCTGTGGCCATCAGACTTTATAACTCCTCCCTCTATATTTCTATTATTCTACTTTTTTTCATTTGATTTAATTCTAATTCTACTTTAATCACGTGAAATTAATGCTATTTCAATCGTGATGTCTTCAACTGATATTCCTGACTGCTATACTGTGTATAAGAGCAACTGAAACAACAAATTTCCCCATGGGGATTAATAAAGTATCTCTGATTCTGATTCTGAAATGCATTTTACTGATGTTTGCCCTTCTGTCACTACTCAGTGCCAGCCTTGCAGCTCTATTTTACCCACTGTTATTTCTCCAAGTCAGTATTTGATGCACTTGACCAAACTACTGGGCAGTAGTCTAATGAGTAAGAACAAGTGTTTGAAGAACAAGCTTGCTTGCAGTAGGTAGAAATTTAGCACATCTTCTCATGACAGACTCCCCATAGCTCGGACCGTGTTGTCAGTCTGCTTTATGAGATCCTGCGGGAGGAGAAGTTTGGCCGCGTGTGGGATCCAAAATCCAAACATGTGTACGTCTGTAGTCGGCCAATCATTACAGGCATGACAACGCTGCTTTCACATATCTTACAGTGATATGTTTTTCATTACAAAATCTAGCGAGTATACAACCGTATTGGCAAAATACAGCTATGCTATAACGCCGATTGTATGTATACGGCTGTATACTCGCTGAACTTTTGTAACGTGATAAGGTAGCATGCATGGTGCAGTAATAAGTTATTTTTAATTAAAACTATTCATTAAACATCCACGTTAACTATGAAAAACATATCACTGTAAATAAATGCAGCATTGTCATACCTGTAATGAAATACTTACTACAGACTTACACATGTTGGATTTTGGATCCCACAGGCGACTAAACTTATCTCCCACCGGATCACTTAAAGCCACCGCATTCTTCTCCTTGGCTCTGTGCTTCTGCTCCGTGGGATATAAAACTTAAGACAGGGATTTTTTTTATCTATTTTGAGGTGCAAAAAGATGCACGACAACTCTTCGGCATTGTGGAAGACGGTTTGTTTTCCCCCTCGGTGTAAACCGGATATGACGTTTTGTGGGCGTTCTTCTGTAGGCCGACTGTATCTATGTACCCTCTTCGGCAGTCGCCGGCCATGGAGAGAGGAAAAGCTCTTGGTATGTACTGCTTCGGGACTGTAATGGTGCGCGGAGTTGCTCCCGCTTCGCTCACTCGCTGCCAGTTTGGTTCTCACTGGACGAATGACCGTCATCCTCAGAGAGTAAATATTCCTCAGATTCAGAGTCAGACAGTACTTGACAAAGTACTCTCGGCATCGTGAGTACTCTTACTCAGTCTCTATCACTCTGTGCCTCTCTCTCTGCTCCGCTCTACAGTCACACTCGCGTCCCTCGGTCCGGTGTGTGTGTTTTAAAATAAATATACGTCAAAACTTTGAATAGAAACCTGACACCTGTCCACTATCTGCTGGTAAGAAGTAGGAACACTATTTAGCACTATTTTAACAGCTATGGCCTGTTTTATCCAGCAATGTCGCTTGCCTCAATTTGGTGACTTTAGCGCCTAGTGTGTGCGTGTGTGTGTGTGTGTGGGGGGGAAATATCGCTTTTTGAATAAAAATATCGATTTTAAAATCGGCAGACAAAAAATTGCGATACTTAGGTGTACCGATTTTTTCTTCCACTCCTAAATAAATCAAATCAAATTATACACATGTCACTGTCTGCTCATTAAGTCTTAAAGTTTGTTGAAATGTTTCAAAGTCATTCAGCAGACACTTTTGTCCAGAGCCACGACCATCTGAGAGTCAGAACAACACGAGCAAGAATCTGAACCTGAGGAACAACGTTAGTAAGAGCAGCAAACTGCTTCAAGTCCGTTTGGACACACCAGCTGACATGTGGAGCTCCAGGCACACACATTTTTATTTATACCAAGAAGGAGATCATCTTCATTTTGGAGAACAAAAAAGGATACAAGGATAAATAAATAATTAAATACATAAATACATGAAGAAACAAATAAAAAATATCTGAATACATTTTGGTGATAAAAAGGGCTTTTCCTGTATTTTAACATTAATTTATTTTATGCATTTCTATTTTTTATATATTTGCTATGGTATTCTATATTTCAACATTTATTTATTTATTTATAAATTTCCATATAAACTTCATTAAGTATTCAAACATTTATTAATTTATTTCCACATTAACTCATTTATATATTCCTGTATTTCTACATTTATTTATTTCTGTATATCTGTGCACCTATGTTTGTAGGCCTTTACTCTCTCTGTCATTCAGTAACAAACTCAGGTGAGACAGTTATTGTGTCATCTGTTCATCACACATCAACCACATCAAACTAAAAACTGAGTCATTATTAAAGTGACACAAGTTTAAGAAAACACTGACATTTACAAAAGCTCCTCAAAGATCACAAGACTAGCTCCTGATTATTATAAAACTGTTCATAAAAAGTGATCAGAATGCAGGAAAGAAATGACTTCAGTTTAAAAATGTGAGGGGAAGACCCTCTGACCCCCATCTCACCTGATGATGATAAATAAATATTTATGATTTACCCACTGCAGGTAAAACCTGATCCTGTGGAAAAAACTGAGGAACAACAAAGACAAATAAAATAATAACAGAGATAACACAGGCTAACATGAACTGTTATTTTTGTTGATGAGCCATATTATCAAAGTAAACACACCACAGTGTCATTTAGCTCTAAATTCATTCTGACAATATAATATGGTGGAACAAAAATACCAGGTTAAAGCAACAAAACAAACATGAGCCATTACAGAGCAGTCATGTCAGGTGGTAAAGCAGTTTGCTAACAGATCTGAAGTCATTATAATATCCATATCAGCAGTGAGCTCAAGTCAGTCCTCCATCATCCTTCAAGACCAAACTCTAGATAGTCTGTGGGTGCTTTGTTTTCAAAGATGATCACCAATGATCTTAAATCAATGGCTCATAAAAAACTTGCCATCACAGGACTACAGAACTATAGCGGCTAACAGGCTGCTAGCCAGCTAAAGGCTAACCTGTGTACCAGCACAGATGGTTAAGGAGCTGAAACAGCTCTTTGGTACCAGTCAAGTCAAGACAGCACTGAGAGATCAGATCACACCGATGTAACCAATCAGGCCTCAGACTGAGGGAGGACCGCCTACCTTATTAACATAGGTGAACATAAATAAATATATAAATAAAAAAATAAATCCATTTAGAAATACAGGAATAAATAAATAAATGTATGAAAAAAAACTTAAATGTTGTAATTTATAAATAAATAAAAGTAGGAATATAGAAATACATGAACAAATAAATAAAAACAGAAACACATCAATAAATAAATGTAAAAACACAGGAAAGGCCTTTTTAATACCGAAATGTATTTATTTTTTCATGTTTTTAAGGATTTACCTGTTTATTCTTATATTTAATTATTTATTTATTTCGTCTGATCTTATTTTTTCTTCCCCATACTTCATCATCATCACTGTTTGCACATCTGAAGAAGTTTAACTCTGCAGTGAAAATTAAATCTGACATTAAATGAACATGTGAAGAAGAAATGACCTTCAGTTTTCATGAATAAATGTCTGTATTTGAAAAGAATACATCTGTCATTTATTGTTGAATCAGATGTTGTTTGTCTTGTTTCCTGTTTCTAAAACAAACAGACTGTCACAATCAGAGGAACACATCAGTTCTCCTACAGGACACACTTGGTCTGATTTACTAGAGAAGATGAGTGGAGATATATCAGGAGGAGCTCAAAGAAGGTTGAACTGTCAGCAGATCAGATATCAGCAAAAATCCACCATCATGCATCCCTACATATGATCAGTCAAACATCTGGACATGAAGATGCTTCAGTTAATAATCACACACACAAGATCTACAATAGAAACAGAGAAAACATGAACTTACTCCAGAATCTCCAGTCTACAGTTTGGACTCTGCAGAAAATCACACAGCAGCTTCACTCCTGAATCATGAAGATTGTTCCTGTTCAGGTTCAGCTGTCTCAGATGGGAGGGGTTGGACTTCAGAGCTGAGGCTAAAGAAGAACAGCTGATCTCTGACAAACTGCAGCTCCACAGTCTGAATAAAGAAGAGAGAATGAAGAGTTGAATGAAGAGAATGAAAATAAAGTTTCTCAGTTCGAACATTAAATATCTTGTCTTTGCTGTGTATTCAATTGAATAAAAGTTCAAAAGGATTTGCAAATCATTATATTCTGTTTTTTTTTCAAATTATTTTTATTGAAACCTTTTCAATGACTTGAATTACATACCTTTTTACATGTTTGCATTTTTTTTTTTGCTAAGAAAAAACAAAACAAAAACCAAATTTTGTAGAATTCACATTCTTTCTGCTTAATAGAGTACTTAATTTTCTCTATTAATAGAGTACTTAATTTTCTCTAATTATATTCTGTTTTTATTTACAATTTACACACCGACTGATATGGTGGACATGGCACAATTGTATGTTTTCATCAGGATGGCTTTTGAGGACATGAGCGCCAAGGAAGAGCTACTCACCATTTTGTCATTAAAAGGACACACTAGAGGTGAAGACATTTTTAATGCTTTCATGGGATTTGTTTGCGAGACAAAATTGCCACTCTTCAAGTTGATCTCCATCACAACTGATGGAGCGCCTGCTATGATTGGCCACTCCAAAGGGTTTATTGCACTGTGCAAAGACAGTAAATTTTTACCGGATATCTTGAATTATCATTGTATAATTCACCAGCAAGCATTGTTTGGAAAGATTTTCAATATGAAAGAAGTGATGGATGTCACAATGAAGATTGTGTGTTCAGTTTCAGGCCAGGAGTCTACAGAGAAGGATTTTCCGTGCTCACTTGGAGGAGAACGATGCTGACCACACAGACCTGCTTCTGCACACGGATGTTAGGTGGTTAAGCAGAGGTAAATTTTTGGTCAGATTTTCAGAGCTGTTGCCTGAAATCAAGGACTTCCTGAAGCTTTCAAAACACGTGGACTACCATACAAAGCTAGAGGACCACCAGTGGCTTTTAGATTTATCTGTCCTCACTGATCTCACTGGTGAGCTCAGGAGCATGTTCAGAGCATCTTATTGGAGTTTGAGAGGCGTTTTAATGACTTTGCATCCATTGAGCCTGTAGGCAGCTTTACGTGTTATCCATTTGATGCAAGTATTGAAGTTGATGATATTCCCACCAAAGTCAAATCACTTTTTGACTTGGAAAACTCAGCTCTTGAAGATGAAATTCTGACATTACAAAATGACATTGAGATCAAAGCCAGATCAACATCCGCTCAACCTGGAGAGCATGTCGTGTTCTGGAAACTACTGGCGGAGGAGAAGTATTCCAATTTAAGGAGATGTGCCTTGAGTCTGCTTTCTCACACATGAAAATCATCAAGTCCAAGTACAGATAAACAATGACGGATGACCACCTTGCAGCCTGCCTATGCCTTGCAACCAGCTGCTACACACTAGACTATGAGAAGCTAGCCTCCTCCTCTCAGTGCCAGGTCTCTCACTAAGGTAGAAAGTGATTTCATTTTTTTTTTAAACTCGGAGATCTATCACTTTGTATCTGTTTTCTATTTCTGTGGTGTGTGTGTGTGTGTGTGTGTGTGTGTGTGTGTGTGTGTGTGTGCGTGTTGGAGAGTACTACAGCACACTATGCAGTCTAGCAAAATGTGAGAGGAATGCAATAATCAATTTTGGAATTGAATGTGATGTCCAGTGGTTCCAAAAAAGGATTGTGAGGTCAGTTATTGCAGACTGGAGATGATGTGTGTGGGTTTGCGTTGTTGACATTGGACTGGTAGATCTCGGAAGGTTGCCTACTTAAAACGTAGATCTTGAGTCAGAAAAGGTTGGGCAACCCTGCTTTAAAGCTTTGGAAATGGAGGACCATATTTATTCAAAATCACTCAAGGGTCAAGACTCCGAACAACTCCTTTCGAAAAAAAGAAAGCATGACAAAATGAAGTGGAATCGAGAGAAAACGTCAGAAAACAAGGATAAACATTTGTGTTGCTTTTACAAGGTGGAGAGCCTTATTACAAAGTTTTGTCTGAAGACTGACGCAGAAGTTGCTTGTTTTCTGTTGGACAGGGAAGGGTGCGATATGTAGTTTTATTCCGTTTTGTAACAGTTTATTGTGTTTAAATTACATTGTTTATTGGATCAACACAGACTGTAAACCACTGAGCTGCTACACAACTCCTGTATCTTGTTGGTATTGTAAATAACGCCCATCAGCGGTGGAAAATAATACTCCATTAATCATATTACAAAACTCTCATTCTTCCGGCCCAGGTTTCCACCACATTGTACTCTCTCTCACTCTTCTCCACCTTATTTCACAGAATCTGCATCAGGCTTGATCTGATTAGCTTTAACATGCTAATGTTTGTGTTACTACAAGTTTACAAATCCTACAATCGGCAGCTAACAACTGACCTATAATCGATGAAAATAATGGTTACAAACCTTGTCACTTTAGTAAATGATGCCTTGTTCAGGATCCTATTTGTTCCTCACTGGATTCAGTGACCTGACGTCTTGGCTACGGTTAGGTTCATTCTAGAATTTGAACGCTAGATGTCGCTAACATGCCAAATTCTGCACACTGCACCTTTAATTTATGCATTTCTGTACTTCTACATTTATTTATTCATACATTTTTTTAAATACATTTCCACATTAATTTATTTATTCAAATATGATATTTTTATGTATTCATTTGCTCATTTCTTTCTTTCTTTTTTTAATTCCTGTGTTACATTTCTGAAGTTATTTATTTATGAATTTTGTGCACGTATGTTCAGGGTGTAGTCAGCGATCTTCTAATCTTCTAATCTACACTGCGTTCCAAATTATTATGCTAATTGTATTTTTCACAAATTTTCCTAAATAGTCAATTCAAATAAGTCAGCATAATTTTCAAGCCATTAGCCATTAGAGTTTATTACAAATGTTGTTGAACAAACCTCTAATGATAACAGAATTAAACAAATAAAAAAAAAAACATAGAAAGCACTGTTCCAAATTATTAAGCACAACAGAGTTTTAATGCATTTTATACGTTGTAAAGAACTCAAAATGGTCATTCGTTGACTTTATAGTATTATGGGGTCGTATTTACGGAAATCAAAAGCTACTTCAATCAGAAACATCTTTAAACAGTTCAAGTTACATTATAACATAGGACCCCTTATTTGATAGCAGCTTCACTAATCTTGAATCCATAGAACATGTAAGTTTTTGGAGAGTTTCTGCTTGAATTTCTTTGCAGGATGTCAGAATAGCCTCCCAAAACTGATGTTTGAACGTAAACTGTCTCCCCCCTTCATAGATCTTTTGTTTGAGGATGCTCCAAAGGCTCTCAGTAGGGTTGAGGTCAGGAGATGATGGGGGCCACACCATGAGTCTCTCTCCTTTTATGCCCATAGCAGCCAATGCTGCAGATGTGTTCCTTGCAGCATGAGATGGTGCGTTGTCATGCATGAAGATGATTTTGTTCCGGAATGCACGGTTCTTGCTTTTGAACCATTGAAGGAAGTGGTCAGACAGGAACTCCACATGCTTTTCAGAGGTCATTTTGACACCGTCAGGGACCCTAAAGGGACCAACTAGCTCCTTCCCCATGATTGCGGCCCAAAACATGACTCCACCACCTCCTTGCTGACGTCGCAGCCTTGTTGGGACATGGTGGCCATTCACCACCCATCCACAACTCCATCAATCAGGACTATCCAGGGTTGCATGGCATTCATCCGTGAACAGAACATTTTGAAAATTTGTCTTCATGTATTTCTGGGCCCACTGCAGCCGTTTCTGCTTGGGTGTATTAGTTAGGGGGGGTGAAATAGAAGGTTTACGCACAACTGCAAGCCTTTGGAGGATCCTACACCTTGATGTTCGCGGGACTCCAGAGGCACCAACAGCTTCAAATACCTGCTTGCTGCTTTGTAATGGCATTTTAGCAGCTGCTCTCTTAATCCGATGCATTAGGCTGGCAGAAACCTTCCTTATTGTGCCTTTATCTGCACGAACCCGCTTGTGCCCTGAATCAGCCACAAATGTCTTCACAGTACGATGGTCCCGCTTAAGTTTTCGTGAAATATCTAAGGTTTTCATACCTTGTCCAAGGCATTCAACTATTTCACACTTTTCAGAGCAGCAGAGAGATCCTTTTTCTTTCTCATATTGCTTGGAAATAGTAGTCTGCCTAATAATATGGAACATCCCTCTGCAGTAGTTTTTCCTTTAATTGGGCTCACCTGGCAAACTAATTATCACAGGTGTTTGAGATTGACTTCAGTGATCCAAAGAGCCCTGAGACAACGACCATTCATGAGTTTACTTGAAAATCAAAAACATTTAGTTTTTATGACACTAAAATGCAGTCTGCATAATAATTTGGAACGCAGTGTAATGCACTATTTGTCAAAATCACCGTACTTCTCCTCTCCATCCACAAGACTGACACAATCCACAACCACTGACAGCATGTTGAAAAAAAAAGTCTGGTTTCAATACACAGCCTTGGCTCTGAAATTCAGCAGGTAAATACTGTGGCTCGGACCGAGACACAAAAACAGGGTACACCCCCCACAACCAGGGGGCGATCATACTCATGCGCAGACCAGACAAATGAGGGAGGGAGAGTAGTAGGTTGCATAGTGTGCGAAGTTAGTGTAGGAGAGAGATACAATAGGTGTAGTAGCAATGGCTGAAAAAAAGCCCAAAAGAAAAATTTCAGAGGGGTGAAAACCTGAAAACCTCAATACCTGAAAACGGACGCGGATGACGCCGTCTTTCTGCTGGATAGGTAAGCAACATTAGCTTTGTGGTGCTTCACAGAACACTTACAGCTGTTGGGTATTCATCTTCTTGTCTAATCTGCCAAAATGTACTGTTGTTGTAATGTTATCAATAATGGCAGTCGAGTTGTCTGATGAGTCGGGGTTAGTTACGTTGGTCAGCTACGCAGTTTCTACAGCCGTTTCTATGATGATGCACATCCATCAGCTTTTGAGAGGCGAGTGTTCATTCGTTTATCAACAACCTCTACTTGTTTTCTGCCATATTGCTGACTATACCTTTAAGAAGGTAGGCGGTCCTACCTCAGCCGAAAGCCAGATTGATCAAGTATGTGGAGCAGACAGAAGCAAACGACTTGTAATCCTATGATTGATGACACCAGCTAGCTAGCTTGGCATTTATCACTACATCTCATAGCTTCCAGTGGACATATCTGCTACTTTATAAACTTTAAAGAGGACGTATCATGCTTCTTTCTCCTTTTCACTATGCCAGACTAGGATGCCTGTAAAGCATTTCTGCCCTCAGTACAAGTCATTTAGTTCCTTCATTGCCCCACAATAGCGTTCTCAAAATCCTAATTTTAGGCCATTATGAAGCTCTCGTTGAAACGCTCGGAACTGAGGATGACCTAAAGTTACCTCGCAACATCACAGCCCTTTGTGCTCTGATTGGTCAGTTCTATCGGGGGCTGAGCCAGCCTGTCCTTCTTCTTCTACTGTATTTTCCGGCAGGCTCAAAGCAGCGACCACGTATTGAGTCCCCCTACAGACCAGAGCTGGCAATGAGTGAATGTGAGCTAGGGAGCTATATACCCCTCCTGGTGGATGTGTTCCTCGGTGAGGGTTTTGTGGCTAACGGACATCACAGAGGAGGAAGTGTTTTATCAGATTACTCCAATAAAAAGAAAGGTACCTCGTGTCATACCTCGCGGTTATCTCGCAATGACCTTTTTTCAGAGGCATCAAATCACGTTCTAGGATATTAGAAAAAATACAATATCTAATTTTTTGAAAATTAAGGGGGTGTAAGGTCTTGTTTTCAAATTTATTATATTATGTGTAAGTATTAAATCATGCATCAGCATATGTCTCCTTTAACTGAATTAGTCAATCAGACAGGCTACTATCATTTCTGTTTTTCCTGTTTTTGTGCAGCCGTAAACGCGCCTCACCCATCTCAATCCAAGATGGCAGCACACCACTTGTCTATGTAGGGTCTCTCTCTGTTTTTAATATTTTCCTGAATATTTTTATCCCTTTTCTGTTGGATTTTAGCATATGTTGTTAAACACTTTCATATTAGGTTTTTTGGGACTTATGGTGGCAGTGGATTGACAACTTGAATCGTGATATTAAGTGGATTGGAACTAGGCCTGGCTAGAAGCCAAGCCAAAAGTCCTGCTGTAGCTAACTTCTGCCTTTTGGGCTTAAGACACCTCCAAGTCCTGCTGGACCTTACAAACATCCTCGACAGGCCCAGGCTCTGCTGCAGCAACTGGGCCTCATCCACCATCAGGCCCAGTTGCTGCCCTGCTGCAGCTCATCCACATACCAGGCCCTGGCCCAGGCCCAGCCTCAGCCCATCCACCCACCAGGTCAGGCTCAGGCCCTGCTCAAACCAATCCACCTACCAGACCCAGGCCCTGCCTCAACCCATCTGAACACCAGGCCAGGCCTAGGCCCTGCTGTAGCCAATCCACCTATCAGGCCCAGGCCCTGCCTCAGCCCATCCACCCACCAGGCCAGGCCCAGGCCCTTCTGCATCCATTCACCAGGCCAAGGCCCTGCTGCAGCTCATCCACCCACTAGGCCAGGCCCAGGCCCTGCTTCAGCTGAACCACCTACCAGGCCCAGGCCTTGCCTCAGCCCATCTGCTCACCGGGCCAGGTCCAGGCCCTGCCTCAGCCCTTCCACCCACCATGCCAGGCCCAGGCCCTGCTGCAGCCCATCTTACAACCAGACCAGGCCCAGGTCCCAGCTGCTAGCCATCGGAGCTGCTAGCCATCTGTACCTGGTTAGCTGTGTTCCAAACGTATTGTTGTTTTTTTGTGCTTTCTGTATCAGAGACAGAAACAATGAAGCTCATTTTGGCGCTGTTTCTTGAATTTTCACTTGTTTCTTATGGGACTGTGTCATCAAACAATGGTAGTGGGAGGCACAGTCATGCCTTCCATCCACCTTGAGTTTCCTCCAGGTCCGTGACCTGTGCCTGGTCATTGGCTGCTGATAAACTGACAAATACCCTGTATTTGCTGTTGCCCTACAGTCAGGCAAAATTAACAAACAAAACACTTCTTCGTTTATTGTGTTTATAGGTCTTGCGGGACAATATTGTTCCCACAGAAGTTTCATTGATTGCTCTTGTAAATTTAAATGCTGATGAGAAGGTATCAACTTCTAATGTTAAACGAAAACGTTTAATCCTTCTTCTTTTATTGTCAGGCAATGTTCAGCCTAACTCAGGCCCCTCTCTGGAGAATGTTAGCACCCCTGATCAGTGTTGGTAATAACAGCGTTAGAGTATAACGGCGTTACTAACGGCGTTATTTCTTTCAGTAACGGGTAATCTTATTAATTACTTTTTCATGCGTTACAATGCCGTTACCATTACTAACAGGGAAATGTGGCACATTACTTTGCACCGATGTCAAGCAGCTGTTATCCGACCAGCCTCACCCTCAAATTCCACAGCACACGGAAGCGCCGCACCACGGTCTTGCCCTGACAGACAAAACCCACTGAAATGGCGCACTGAGCAGCAGCTCCGTAGGGGCAGAGTTGATCCCATGATGAGCACCATGATGAGCACAGCAATGTCACACGCTCATCAAGCATGTTATACACTGAGAAAAGAAATAAACAACACCCCACTTCACTTCTCTAACGTCTCTTTGCTGGTCTCAACCACACAGCTTCGTGAATTATTTAACTTCTATCCGCATTCTGTTTTGTTTTGAAACTTCCGGATACTCCACACATTGACTTCCTGTCTGGTGCTTTCTTAACAACAGTGAATTTATGAGGTTTGGACGCGGCCGCGCAAAAAATAGATCTGAAGCGAATCTCCAGCGCCTTTGCGCGCGTTGGTGAAGCTTACTGTGGAGCACTTCGCTCTCATTCTAGTCTATCAGGCAAATTCCTCTGCACGTGCTGTTGTAGAGCTGATGATGTCAGAGCTGCTGCAGCAGGAAACAAGGAAGGACACAGAGACAGAGACACACAATTCAAGAAGAAAAAGATTTTTTTTTTTCAAGTAACGCATCAATTACTTTACCTGGTTACTAATTACATTTATGAAGGAGTAATTCCGATAGTAATTCAGCTACTTTTTTGGGAAAGTAACTAGTAACTATAACTAATTACTTTTTTGAAGTAATGTGCCCAACACTGCCCCTGATAAGTTTAGAACTAGATCAGGGCTTGGTATCTTGCACTTAAATGTTCAAAGTCTGCTTTGACAATCCCTTACAGTCATGGGTCTTTACAGGCCTCCTTCTGCCTGCAGTGAGGCTCTAAACTCCTTAAATAACTTTGTCACAGGGTTAAATTCTGGTGAGTTTATCTTGATGGGGGATCTAAATCTTGATTGGTTGTCATCAGCCTCAGATGGCCCAAAATCTATCTGTGACTCACTGAATTTAAGTCAATTAATAGACAGCCCTACTCGGCCCAACATTAAATATCCTTCCAGGTCAACTCTCCTAGATCTGATAATAACAAATACACCCCAGAAGTATACTGATGCTGGTGCTTTTGGGAACAATCTTAGTGACCACTGTGCCATCGCAGTGATCAGAAATACCAGACTCCCCAAAACTAAACCACGTATTGTACTCAAGAGAGATTTCAAACATTTTCATGAGCAGGCTTTTCTGTATGATCTGTCCGTGTTTGATTGGACACGAATCTCCCTTGTTAATGATATTGAGCTGGCTTGGAATTTCTTTCATGATGAATTCTTGAAGCTAATCAACAAACATGACCCCATTCATAAGTTTAGGATAAAGGGGAGAAATAATCCCTGGTTCTCCAATGAAATTGGAAATCTCCTAAAAGAAAGAGATCATGCTTGGGCCAGAGCGCGAAAAACAAAAGTGGAGGCTGATTTGATTTTTTTTTCGTCATCTCCTCAACAAATGTACCTCCTTAATTAAAAAGGCTAAATCTGACTTTTATTTATCTGAAACTACAAAATATCTAAGTGATCCCAAGAAATTATGTTGTGAGATCTGCTTCAGGTGCTATGTCCTCTAGTGAGATGCCAAACTTTTTGGTCAAAGATTCTGTGAACTTTACCAATAAATGTGCCATGCTAAATTATTTTAATGAGCATTTTATCACAGCAGGGTATTTGTTTGATTCTTTAACAAGTGGTTTTAATGTTGCTTCTTTAAATAAGTAACCTGACACGCCAGATGGATAGTTTCATATGTCCGCCACGGAAATATTTAACAAGTCCATCTAGGTAGCTGCTCTTCTGATTAGCTTTCAGAGACGTGACCTTCAAAACAATCAGAAGCTGGCGATTGGACGACCGTTCGAACCAAAGTAGAAGAGGATTGGGCGATCATTCTGATTGACACACTCACCACAGGCCAATCCACATCAAGGCCCGGCATGACGTATCTTATGTGCGTAGCGGCTAAAGTTAGCCGGTAGCCGCTAACTTAGCTGCTAACAGCTAACGGCCTTATACTATCCTCTTACACTAAATTGTACCACACAGATGATTCATTTAACTTTTATATGTAACATGAACCTTGTCAAAGACAATCCTTACAAGTAAACTTCTTAGGCGGGCAGATTTCGCCAAGTTTTACTAACTATCTATGACAGGAGTCACTGCACGGTCCGTACGTATTTCTATGTCTGAATCCATCGTGTCTGTATCTAAATCTTTTTTTATACACATCACGGCTCGAGAGGAAGTGACGCAGGTTTCGCACATGCGCAGTACAAATCGGGTAGATTTGCTGACGTCATACCTTCTCGTCACTTCTGCTCTTCCCGCAGCTCCCGCCTCTTTTCCCTGATTGGGCCGTTAAAAGTTTAGCCGAGTGAATCCATTGGTCTAAGGTGCGCTACAAGAAGGGGATCTGCAGGATTTCAGGAACTGAATCAGGCAGATCCCCATCTGCTATGCAAGGTTATTAAATAGTGATCCTGAGGTTAAAAATCGCCTCTCTACTGGCTGTTCTTTTGATTTTAAACCTATGTCTGTTTCTGAGGTTTGCAGTGCACTAAAAAAGTTGGATTCCAAAAATCAGCTGGTCCTGATAGTTTGGATCCCTTTTTTCTAAAGCGAGCTGCTGATTTCATTGCCGAGCCCTTAACCTGTATTTTTCATCTAAGCCTTAGGATGAACTCACTTCCTAAAGTTTGGAAATCTGCCTTTGTCCTCCCATTGCTAAAAGGGGGCGACCCCTCAATCGTGAGTAACTACAGACCCTTTTCTAAATTATGCATTCTGGCAAAAGTATTTGAGAAATTGGTCTGTGATCAACTGAAGGAATTCTTAGAATCAAACAACATTCTAAACCCTCTTCAGTCAGGTTTTAGGAAACAGCATAGCACCGCTACTGCTGCCCTTAAAGTTTTAAAAGACATGTTTGAGGCCTTGGACTCAAAAAGGTTTTGTGTTGCACTGTTTCTTGACCTATCAAAGGCAGTTGACACTGTGGATCACAATCTACTTTAAAAATTCTCTTTACGATTGGAATTTCTAAACAAGCAGTCGCTTGGTTGCCGACTATTTAGTAAATAGGTTACAGTGTGTTCAGATGGCTGGAGTTAGTTCTTCCTTTCTTGTGGTCATAAAAGGCGTGCCACAAGGCTCAGTCTCAGGACCCATTCTGTTCACAATTTATATCAATGATTTGTGTGGAAACTTGCCAAATGCGTCACATCATCTTTATGCTGACGATTCTGTAATTTACCGCTGTTCACACTCAGTTGCGCAGGCATTTGAATTCTTGCAAACTGCTTTTGATGTAGTGCAGATTTGTCTGGCAAACTTGAAAATGGTTTTACATTCCGATAAATCTAAAATAATGCTTTTTTCAAAGGCATATTTTCCCCTGGAGGAAATCCCCTCAATTAGAACTTTCCAAGGTAAAACCCTAGAGCTGGTCACCAGTTATAAGTACCTTAGATTAACTATTGATGGGGACCTTTCTTTCAAAATGCATATGAAAAATCTACTTTCTAAACTTAGGGCGAAGCTTGGTTTCTTCTATAGGAACAAGTCGTGTTTCTCTCTCAGAGCTTGGAAGCTTTTGGTGTCGGCTACTTTTTTGCCTGTTCTTGAATATGGTGATGTTGTATATATGTTTGCTTCAACCACCTGCCTTCAGTCCTTGACTCCTGTCTACCACTGTGCTCTGAGGTTTATCACAGGTTGTAGTCGCCTCACCCACCATTGTGAACTGTATGTTAAAGCTGGCATGCCCTCTTTGGATATACGACTCACTGGATGACCCTGGTTTATAAAGCTCTTCTTGGCCTGGGTCCTTGCTATTTAAGCACTTTTCTTAGGAGACATGAAAGCCATCATGCTTTACGGTCAAATGACATTTTGTATCTTTCTGTTCCACGTGTACGAACTGAAACAGGAAAAAAAGGTTTTTGTTACTCTGCTCCTTCTACTTGGAATGCCCTCCAATCTGAACTGAAACTGACTGAACTTGTTTCTTTGGAAGTTTTCTGCTCTACCCCGAGAAACCATCAACATGAATCCATCCAACAGTGCCTGTGTTCTTAAACTGTTTCTTAAAATAACTCCTGCATTTTATTGTTTGGATTTTAATCTCTGTTGCTGTTCTCTGTCTTTTTTGTCTACTGTGACATGTGTTGCTGCCTCTCTTGGCCAGTTCACCCTTGTGAAAGAGGTCTTGACCTCAATGGGTTGTTTACCTGGTTAAAAAAAGGTTAAATGGAAAAAATCTCTACAGCCTGCTCCGCTGTGCAGCGTTACACCCAGACACCCAGTGGACGGGAGGTTTCTGACAGGAACATTTAGTGATGCTAAATACAGAAAAGACAAAAACTCCTCCTTTATCTTCAATAAAACTCTAATTCATTCATGTTATTTCTGCATGTTTTAGCACTACCTGCAAACAAATGTATTTTTTAAATGATTATTTCTTTCACATTGTCAGCTTTCATCATGTGTGCTCCTCCTATGACCTCTGTGTGACCTGCAGCAGAGGGAGAGCTGCTGCTGCATCTTTAGCTCTGAGCTCACCTGTGATGTTGTTTCAAACATTTTATGAAGCTTTTCCAGCCCATGGTTTGATCAACTCTCTTACTTTAATACATCATCTGCTGGCTAACATGAACTGTTATTTTTGTTGATGAGCCATATTATCAAAGTAAACACACCACTGTTGTCATTTAGCTCTAAATTCATTCTGACAATATAATATGGTGGAACAAAAATACCAGGTTAAAGCAACAAAACAAACATGAGCCATTACAGAGCAGTCATGTCAGGTGGTAAAGCAGTTTGCTAACAGATCTGAAGTCATTATAATATCCATATCAGCAGTGAGCTCAAGTCAGTCCTCCATCATCCTTCAAGACCAAACTCTAGATAGTCTGTGGGTGCTTTGTTTTCAAAGATGATCACCAATGATCTTAAATCAATGGCTCATAAAAAACTTTCCATCACAGGACTACAGAACTATAGCGGCTAACAGGCTGCTAGCCAGCTAAAGGCTAACCTGTGTACCGGCACAGACGGTTAAAAGCTGAAACAGCTCTTTGGTACCAGTCAAGATAGCACTGGGAGATCCAATCACACCGATGTAACCAATCAGGCATCAGACTGAGGTAGGACTGCCTGCCTTATTAACATAGGTGACCAGATATAAATAAATAATTAAATAATTTAAAATACAGAAATAAATAAATAACTGTGGAAATAAAGAAAAATTAGAAGCCCATCAATCAAAAAAAATGTAAAATTACAGGAATTTAGAATATATAAATATGTTTAAGTTTATCTCTACTGTGAAAATTAAATCTGACATTAAATGCATACCTGAAGAAGAAATGACCTTTAGTTTTCATGAATAAATGTCTGCATTTGAAAAAAATACATCTGTCATTTATTGTTGAATCAGATGTTGTTTGTTTTGTTTCCAGTTTCTAAAACAAACAGACTGTCACAATCAGAGGAACACATCAGTTCTCCTACAGGACACACTTGGTCTGATTTACTAGAGAAGAAGAGTGGAGATATACAGTTGCATGAAAAAGTCTGTGAAACCTTTGGAAACATGAGAATACACCAAAATACAACAAAAAATTGTCTGCTGTTATAAAGTTGTAGTTGATTTGCAGCATTTTTTTTAAATGATTTGCTCTAGAACTAAAAAACTAACATTCTTGCATTGCCTTCAATTGCCACTATGAACAAGTTCAGCTACAAACGCAGTCATAAAAATTCTCTGTTCACAGAGTGGGTTTTGATAGGTGGGGGAGCCCTAAAATATGGTGTTGCAGCACAGTAGGAAAAAATACGTAAATTATTACAAAAAGCTGTATAAGCCTTCTTGTCAACAGAAAAATACAGACCACATTAACAGGCACTACACACACATACCAATCTAACATGGCTAACTAACACAGAGAAACACAACAAACTAACAACCTTATAACAGAGACTCAGACACGGCCTTAAGTAAAAACCACACCTATGCAGACACACAGGTGAGTGAAACACATGAGATCAAGTAAGGCAAAGGAAACATGGAAAGTTAAACTTACTACAAAGGCTACATAAAGACAAAATATCAGTCATGAAAACGGGTCAGAGTTAAAAAAAGGTGAAGAGGCTATGGCCCCTTTCTGGGGGTCCAGGGGCATGCACCCCTTAAGAAAATTTGGAATATTTCATATTTGAAAGCATCAATCAGATGCATTTTGAGAGAAACATGAAGCAGAGTTACAGGACAGCATGACTGTATAATAAAGTATCTATCTATGCATGTTCACATTCTGGTCACATGATGAGTTTGGGAATTATAAGGAAAGGGCCCTTCACAATGTTGATATTGTCACTTTTTAGATTAAAAATACAGTGAAGTGGTGGATCTCTACAGCTCTGCCCTGAGTAACATTCACCATGTTAAGTTATCATGATCAAGATCTCAGAAATATTAACCACTTTAATTTTCTTAGTAAAAAAAATAGAAACTTCAGCAACTTTGAAGCTCCACAGATTGGGCATGCTTCCACCTACAGACTTCATTCATGCTTTAAAAGCTGCACTGACTTCTCAGCCATTTTTAAATATCTTCAGCTTTTTGCTGGCTTCAACAGTTTTTTAAATATGATTTTTTTAAGCAACACCAACTTTTGCAGATTTCTCTCAAACCAGACGGTGTCACGTGACCCGTCAGAGTGAGAGACAGACAAAAACTTCAGCAGAATTATCTTGTCATAACTTCGTCAAAACGTCCTCCACAGACATGATTTATGCATCAAAACATAGAATAACTTCTCCTCCTACACGTAAAATCCACTTCAAAGTCTAATCTGACATCACTTTGTCTCAGTGAGCGTTCGTTTACCTGGAAGTACCAAATGTTATATAGCGTTAAATACTGTGCTTTCGGCGATTCAGCATAAACGGCTCCATATGTCAGTGGGTAGCTCACTAACCTTTTAAGCTAGGGTCTACGATTTGGAAGCTTTGTACATCTTAATAACACCGTTTATGGTCCTGTTATGGTCCTATGCTCCAATCTACACAAAATAAAGACCAAAAAGAACGAAAAAAATCCATTCAGTTTATCCGCTGAAAAGCTGCATACTAGCTGACCAATCAAACCTTAGAACCTGCGAGGATTAATTGGTCCGTGAGTTAGTCCATGAGTCCATCCAATCCTCATCTCCCTCACTACGCAGTACGCAGCATCTTGCCCATGGTCCTGCCTCCTCCCCTCTACCTCCGGTGAGCAGCTAGCAGCGTTAGCTACTAAACTATCATGGAGCCGGAAAAGCCTAGCGCCGAACCCGGGAATCCGCCTCCCTGTCCCGCGGGGCTCAACGGAGCTCTGCCCGCGGGTTGAGGCCTGTTAGCAGGCTAACGGCTAACGAATAGCCTCAGCTGGCCGTCAGACCTTCAGCATCGGCCGTTTCGCCCCTGGTTGATCAGGTAATGGCTTTGTTTACTACAGTGTGAGATGTCTGCTGAACAACTCTGGTTAGTTTGTGCCTGTACGGGCTAATAACTTGTAGGCGAGTGGGTTAGCCTGTTAGCTGCTAATCGTTAGCACTGTAAGCTGAGCTGGGGAGGACAGGCTGAGAAAGATACATCCTCCCCCACACTCGGCTCCGCTCTGGCGGCGCCAAACCCGCATTGCCGCCGGTCCAGTTGAAATGGCTACTGCTGTGTGTTATAAGGGAGATGTCTGTCGTGTTTGATACTTTCAGTTGAGCTGAGCTTTTTTTGATTGAGTTTGCTGCTGATATATTGTGCTAGTCGCTCGTAGCTCTGTCCGAGGGGGCTTTATGAGGCGACACGAGCTGGGGGCGGGATCTTGAAACACGGAGGGGAGAGGTGAGGGAAGGAGGGGCAGGCTGCGGTTTCAAATCGTAGACACCAGCTTTAATATGGGAGATCCAGGTTCGAATCCGGGCGAAGGCGAACATACTTTTCTTCTCCATCTAATACAGACTCTCCACTACGATAGCATTTTCATGCTTTAATTTACACTCATTTCACATTTATTACACTGACTTGCCTCTTATTAGGCACAGCTACACATACCACATTTAACCATGTTATAAAGCATTAATTCATTTTCTGCTTTCTTTCACAACTGTAAACATTTTTACTCCACTTTTCACTATGTACTACACTTTCTGAGATATCCTCCTGACTACCAGTCGTTCAAATTTGTCTTCTGTACAGGACATTTGTAAACCTAGATATCTCCCACTCACTGCATACTGCTGAATTAACTCCTTTTGCCATCTACAGAGGACATTCAAGGCTTTTCAATGATACCAAATGTGAAGGGGTGGGGTTTTGGTAACTTTCTCTTATCCATGAGGGAAAATGGCATCTATCAGTTCAAGCGCATTTTATGGGAAATAGAAAAGTAAGTCCATAATACTTTTTACTGAGTGAATTTTCACTTTAACTGTTGGTGGCATATTTTGTATAAGTCTCTTATCAACAAATTTAAACATTATCTGATTTATTTTAAGTGTATTTTGGCATAGTATGAAAGTGTTTAAAAAATGTCCTCCATAGTGGACATTTGTAGTTATTTCCTCCATTTAGTTGTGTTTTTTCATTCCCAGAGGCAGGGAGGATTTTACTGCAAATTGTTGATGGAAACTCAGATATTAAGTTGTCTGATGAAAAAGATCAAGATGCAGTGTTTGAGGCAGAAGCAGAGGAAGATGATTCAGAGAGTTCTCAGGATGAAATTCAGGCAGGGCAAGCAGATGCAGAAGAGCCAGATCAAACAGAACAGTCCTCTTCTTATGCTGCGTTTCATTAACCTCGGAACTGGGAAGAGGGAACTTGGGAGTGACGTCATCTCCGACTTATCAGCATTCCAGTTACAAAGTCGGAAAAAACACGCCGATCTACCAGGTTATTGTTAGCTGTTGTTAGCACGCCCTGCGTTGTTGTTCACAAATATCATATGGAGAATGTGATTATCACTATGGCAGCATTTTTGTAAATATAAGTCTAACAATACTATGCATACAGCTGATCTAGAGCGACACACCCCAGTCAGAAGTGCAAATAAATTGATTATTACAGGAGCTAAATAACTGTTCACACTGGGGGCATCCATCGTCCATTGTCAACTTGGGAGTGGCAGTAGGAAATTCCAGTTGCAGTTTCCTACTCGGAACTCGGAAATTCCAACTTCCGCCTACAACTGGAACACATTGTAAGTCCAGTCTATGTCCACTGTGGAGTAAGAATCCAAAGTGCACCTTGAGTTGGTATTTAAAAAAGAAAACCTAATTTTCTTTAACAGTTGAGACTCATGTTAATTTTGTTTTTCTCCTTTTATTTCTTTTCTTAAGATTCAAATTCCAACTCAAACATCCTCCCTTTGCTCAGAGCAATGATGCCATAACATGCCAAAACTGGACCTAGAACGATTATTTATTTCAAGCAGTACATTGATGACTCTACGTTTGAAAGAATGGCCCCTTGTACAGATCAGTGTGAAGTCCTTGTGCATGGAGCAACACTAAATACCGCTCCTGAAGAACTTAAGACATTCTATGGGAATTCTGTTTACATTGGATGTCTAAGATATCCAAACATTCAAATATTTAGGGCTTCAAATACCAGAGTTCAGATTGTGGCAGAATCCATGACCAGAAACTGATTTTACAAGCTAAGAAATTCCCTGATTATTGTCAATGAGCTTGATGTTTGAGACAATGAAAAAAGAAACGATCTCTTGTGGAGACCAAAGTGAGGCAAGGATGTCTGAGTCTGCCTCGAACAGGAAAATTGTGTATCGATCAGCAAAATCAAAAATCAAGAATCAAAAAGCACAACAAAAAAAAACAAAACAAAACACACAAAAAGTGCTGATGGACAGTTATGCTGATTTTCAATTCATTCCTATGTTGACTTTTCAGTATTTTTTTTGGCACTAACTGATTGCCATCGAGGTTCCGTTTCACATGTATGGGGTTCCAAAGTCCACTGTAGTGGACACATGATATCTGAAAAAAAAAAAAATAATAAAATAAAAAAAACATTTTCAGTATTCTTATAACCTTACAAAGATTGGGGGATTTTAATAAAAATGTGATTGGACACTATTTTTTCTTCTGGTAGTCAGGAGGATATGACTGTTTAAGCAGCATCAACTTTTGCACAACATTTTTAATGCACATTTCAAACATTTTCAGCCGTGATTTACTGCTTACAACTATTCATGTCACATTGTCAACTTTCTTTGCATTACATTTAGCAATTCCATTTCACATTTTCAGCAGTCGCACTCAGCATTTCAACGCATTTTCTGCATGGAAATGCAAATTCTTTAGTATTTACTTGATACAGCACAACAGAGTAAAATAAACTGTTTGGAAGTTTGTCTGCTCAGGGCCTCTGAACACTGAAGACACTTTTGCACATTTTTATCTGATTTATACACCGTCCACTGAAAACAGCTCTGAGACCCACTTTGGGCCTCGACCCACAGGTTGAGAACCACTGCACTAACAGACTGCATTTGGAGCTGATCCTTCAGATTGCTCTGATATCATGGAGAATAAGCGACACAGGAAACCGCAGGATGAGTCTATCATTGAGAAAAGGTAAAAACAGAGCTGGACTGCTCAGAAAAGTTGAGTTTAACGGTGTGATGGAATTTTGTTTGTATGTATATTTTCCTTCTTTCTTCTTCTTTTAGATGATATTAGTTCTCTGATGTGCTGTTGTGTGAAACCTAAAGGGTGACCTGGTGACCTCTTGATCTGTGGTTCACACCACCCCCTGTGGGGATTAGGAAGCAGGGAGGGGATCTTTTACTGTCACCAGAGATCACACCTTGATATGAATTTCAAAGGGATCTTTACTATCACAAGAGGTCATGTCCTGAGATAAATTCCAGAGGAGCAATCAATTGTTTTACTGTAACCCAATTTCCTTCTGGTGATGAGCTCTGTGTTATTATTTGTTCTTCAAAGAAGTAGATTCTTCTTCAAAGGAGAAGAAGGGCTTGTGAGGGTATAAGAAGGGGGTGATACCTTTTGTCAGAGAGACAATACACTGAACTGCTCTCTGCCGTGTGCTTCTCTGTGTTGTCTCCTTCTCATGAGAATAAAAGACTTGGTGCATTGCTAACTTTTCAGTCTTGTTTTTTGACTCTCCATAGGCAGATCAAAATTTCCTCAACAACGGTATACACACAGTGATTCAGGACCGCTGTCCTGTGCGCTGTGCGTCTTTACGCTCATCGGCACTGTGAGGAGCTCTTCGCACTCATATCTCCATGCTATTGCGCTTGTAGTTTCTATTGACGTCAAGGCTCCTTCAGGCGCGTGTTGGCACATGTTGGCAGTTCACGGATAATGTTTCACATTATTTCCCGCTCATACCCTCCACCCCGTCTATGTTTATGTTGTGCTCTGATTTACTGAGCATCTCAGCGCTTGTTTGTTCAAGATAAAATGGTCTGTCTTCCGTGGTGCTACTTGAATTGGTAAATTTATTTATTTGACTATGCCGGAGGGCTCCGGCCAGCTTTAACCCCTGCTCATCGATGTTGCTGTGATACATGTAGCTGTCACTCCTGGTGAGGTCGATGTGTGAGAGAGCACGTATGGATGCTATGTGACCTGGGTCATGACGAGCTAAAAAATGTTTTCTTGCTGTGGCCATACAATAGTTTTCTGGAATACAGCACACCAAAACAAGCTCTTGGCTGCTGTTCCGAGGTTGCGCGGACGTCCTTAAATACCTTTGGAGGTTGATGAAAATGGCATGGGAAAAAGGAATTATAACAAAGGCATTTCAACGGGCGATGTCTGGAACACACAAATGTCATCTGGCACCAGCTGTAGACAGCCAAGAAGGAGAACTAGGACCTGCATGTGGTATTCTTAGATCTTGCCAATGCATTTGGGTCAGTGCCTCATGAGATTTTGTAGACAGCGTTCAACTTCTTCCAAGTCCCAGAGGGCATCACAAGGCTGGTCAAGGCTTATTTCCAGGACCTCCAGTTCTGTATTACAACACAGGACAGTACAACTGCCTGGCAGCATCTTGAGATTGGCATAATGGCGGGCTGCACCATATCCCCATTGGCGTTTACCATGGCAATGGAGCTCATTATTCGAGCTTCCTGGTGGGTGGTTGGAGGGGAACAGCTTAAGAGCGGATTGCAACTTCCCTCAATCAGGGCATATATGGACGACATGACAACCATAACAACAACAAGCGCATGCACCAAACGCCTGTTGGATAAACTCCAGAGGAACATTGCATGGGCACGAATGGAGATAAAACCCAGCAAATCCCGCAGTATCTCCATTGTCAAAGGCCAGCTCACTAATGAGAGGTTCCATGCCAACAGCGAACCAATACCAACCATTCTGGAGAAGTCTGTCAGAAGCCTGAGATTTCCTGCGGCTGAACAGAAGGTTTTTTTCTTGCCGCCATGATGGAGGGATTCATGATTGGCTATATGGATTCATGCTGGGTGTTGGATGTATATATTTGTATATATATGTATATGTGTATTTTATATATATGTATCCATGCATATATGTGCATCCATAATATGAAGAGCTTTATGCTCTATTGTAAAGTGTCTTGAGATAACAATTGCTATGAATTGGCGCTATACAAATAAAGATGGATTTATTGACTGATTGATTGTCAAAAGCCTTGGCCGCTGGTACAGCGCTGAGCTAAAAGACGGGAAGCAGTTGGAGCAACTTAAACAAGATACCATCAATGGCCTCAAGCAGATCAACAGCACAGCACTGCCTGAAAAGCTGAAACTGTGGTGCTGTCAGTTTGGGCAGCTGCCCCGTCTCATGTGGCCAATCTCCATCTATGAGGTCACTATATCCCATGCCAATCGACTGGAGAGGCTGGTGAACACACAAGTGAGGAAGTGGCTTGGACTGTCGAGATGCCTTAGCAGCGTAGGCTTGTATAGCAACAGAGCCCTCTCCCTACCAATCTCAAGCCTGGTCGAAGAGTACAAATGTGCCAAAGCAGGGCTGGAGATGACTCTCACCGAATCCCAGGATCCTTTCGTCAGAGGAGCTGCTCCAACCCTAGCTACGGGGAGGAAATGGAGGCCATCTGCAGCAGTCGCAGTGGCAAAGGCTGCTCTCAGGCACCGGGACATAGAAGGGCAGGTCCAATACGGCAGAGGTGGCCTTGGGTTGGAAACAACAACATCCACCTGGCGGAAGGCTACTCCAGGCGGCACATGGTGGTGGAGGAAGTGCACCACCAGGAGGAA
Organism: Scarus forsteni; assembly: GCA_036419115.1. Lineage (NCBI taxonomy): Eukaryota > Metazoa > Chordata > Actinopteri > Labriformes > Labridae > Scarus > Scarus forsteni. The sequence goes on along the minus strand of JAZDUH010000029.1, from coordinate 288,180 downwards.
GCAGCCGGGTGGGCCACAGCGGTCTCCCAAGCTCAGCAAGGCTGCTGGATGAAGTGGGAAGGCGTGGAGAGTAGAAAAATCACATGGAGTGATATGTGGAGCATGGAGTCCAACAGGCTAAGCTTCATCATTAGAGCCACGTATGATGTCCTGCCCTCCTCTCCAACCAACCTACAAGCCTGGTATGGAGAGGACCCAGCTTGTCTCCAGTGTGCAGCCCCAGCGACCCTCAAACACATCTTGGTGGGTTGCAAGACCAGCCTAACACAGGGAAGATACACATGGCGCCACAACCAGGTGTTGAAGTGCTTGGCTGCCGAAATCGAGAGAACCACCACCACTGCCATGCCTCCAAATGCCCAGACCACAGGCCAAAAGAAAATGACTTTTGTTCGGGAAGGGGAAAAAGAGGGTCCAAATCACCTCCTTCGGAGCCAGGCCGACTCAATGCAGCCCGGGATTGGGAAATGCGGGTGGACCTCACCCAGAGGCTTACCTTCCAACCCGAAATTGCAACGACCAACCTGCGCCCAGACCTGGTCCTTTGGTCCAAATCCTGTTATGGCTGTTTTCGTCATTGAGCTGACGTCCCATGGGAAGATGCCATCGATGAAGCATTCAAGCGAAGAGACTGCGATATGCTTAGCAGTTGAAGCAGAGGGGCGGGGCTGGAATGTGAAGATCTGGCCAGTGGAAGTCGGCTGTAGAGGCTTTGTAGCCAGGTCCACCACAAGGCTCCTAAAGGAAGTAGGGATCAGAGAGCAGGCCCAACATAAGGCAATTAAAGAACTTGCCACTGCAGCAGAACGGATGGGCTGGCAAGTGACCGCGTGGTGCCGCCGTGCGCCACACACCCCGGGACTGTTCACCCTGCAGTGGGCCAACCTCAGCAGAGGGTGTCTTGTTGTAAGAGGCCGAAACACCCAATGAAGCTTGAGGCAGACAACTGATGATGTGGCATGCTGGTGGCACTGTGTGGTCGGTGCCGGGTCTCGCCCGAGAGTAGAGGACATCTCCAGTGGCGTTCGGCTGATGTGCTGAGTGGCAGGGATAGTTAACATCTAGTCCTATTAAGAAGTCACGGGAAAGCTTTATAAGGTAAGTAAAGTAAGCAAGGTGGCGTGCTGGTGGCTCTGCGTGATCAGTGCCAAATCTCACCCAAGAGTAGAGGTCATCTCCAATGAAGTTCAACTGATGTGCTGAATAATAGGGATAATTAACATCTAGTCCTATTAAGAAGTTTGTGCCGAAAAACTACCCCTGCTGTGAAATGCACCCCCTCGCAGGAGCACGCACACACCTCTCAGACGCAAGGCAAGTGAAGCCATTGGCGTATATACAGTGTACAATGCAGGGGAGAGTAATATTTTAACGAGTATTTCCATATGCATACTATTAAATTCATTTGATACTGAGTGCAACAGAAAAAAACATGGGGGGGTGCTTTGCATGAAACTGACCCTGGTTACCTGAATTAGTCAACCAGGGTCAGTTTCATGCATTTAGCACCTTCCTAGTAAAAGTTACCACGGGGTGCTTTTTATGGCAGGATCCAGAACAACTACCAGCCCTGCCTTAAAAAGTACCCCTCCAGTAATTTTTTCTCTGTTGCACTCAGTATCAAATTATTGAAATAGTATGCATATGGGACTACTCCAAGTAACCAGATACACATCACAGAAAACTGCAAGCAAGGCCCACTGTGATATGCCACCACCTGAACAATTTTGTTCCTTTCATCCCAGCATTAGGAACTTTTAACAGCGTAAAAGTGTGATAGGTCTGACAACAGAACACTCAGTGGTAGATCAGGATATATTTATTGTTTTTCATCATAAACAGCAACCATAAAAACATTCAATATCTTAAAAACAAGAGTATTTGCTATAGAGACAGGTCCTTTAATGATGAGAACCATGTAGAGGTTAGGAGGTGTATATCACTTCAATTTATAGGCACATAGACCACGTTATTTTTGCATTTGACGTGATAATCGGGATCAGAGGGTTTTTGTTTGTATTGCAGGCTAGCTACCGAGAAAGCAACCCCAGCTGCAGGTTAATCCCATTAAAGATCACCCTTTTGAACCTGGATATTAAGATAAAAGCTGAATTTAGCCCTGTGAAACAAAATTCATATACATTCAGCTTCCTTCAATCATAAATTGAATTGATTTTATAATAATGACTGAAGTAAATGTTTTGGAACTATGACATTAACCTTTGTGGACTGTTGGGGTTGAAAACAGCCACTTTGAGTAAAATTTCCTTAGTTATTTGACCATAACTTTACTTTTATTGCAGCGAATTGAATGAATTTTGGGCAGAAAGCTTATTTTTACATACATTATGTAAATATGATTTCAAATTTTCCAAAAGTTCAAAAGATCACTGTGGACAAATTTACTGTACACTTGTACTGTTATGGCTGTTTCCAGCCACTACACTTTTAACAGCTCTAAAAACATATCAAATCATTTTTTTCTTTACTTTGTCGCTTATATCTTCATTCACTTCTGCCCTGCTCAAGCTACCAAGCATTGGAAAATGAATAATATATTTAACCTGTTAATGGCCATTTAAAGAAATATTGGATGGATAATGGGAAGGGTACGGCATCAAATGACCTACTTTTCAATACAAAACATGATCAGAGACTGAAGATTTTATACATGGCATTATAGTCTTAGATATGTCAAAGATGAGTAGCATCATTGATTTTTTATCATTTTCATTTATTTTGTAATATATATATATTTTAAAGTTAGGCATGGGAATGATCTATTTTTCAATATATAAAACATGAACAGAGACAGAATTTTTTTTATGTGGGATTATAGTCTTAGATATGTCAAAGATTAGTAGCATCATTGATTTTTAATCATTTTTCATTTATTTTGTAATATCAGTTTTTTTACAAAAAGTTAGGCAGGTACTGTGATGGCTGTTTTCAGCTACTATTCTTTTAACTGCTCATAAACATATCAGATCATTACTTTTCTCAATACTTAGTCCTTGGAGTATGATCACCGTCACCTGCTGAGGTTTCCTCGGGAAAATGAAGGCTTCATTGTGCGGTGGTCCTTGGAGGTCTGCTGGCTCCGATCAGCTGTTCCAGATGCCGGCTACATACATCCCACACGCCCGCAGCGAGTAAGCATCTGCAGACGGGGCGCCGTGCTCTGTTGCTCGTGGTTTTGAGCAGACCGTCCACACACCGGTGCGCGTCGCCCTCATTAACACCAGGTCTTTGATGAATAAGACATATATCCTAAACGATTTCTTCTCAACACACATGCTGGATTTCCTCTTGTTGACGGAAACGTGGATTAAACACAGTGACGACAGCGCGTTCACTGAGCTCCTCCCCCCTTGCTGCTCTTTCCTCAGCACACCGCGAGCGTCAGGTAGAGGGGGCGGAGTCGCCACAGTTTTTAAGGATAATTTCACATGTAAACAATTGCATGTGAATAATTATTCCTGCTTTGAGGTACAGCTGTTCACAATGGAATTAGCTTCTCCAGTATTATGTGCTGTGGTATGCCGTCGACCTAAACACCACAAAAACTTTATTCAGGAGTTCTCTGAGTTCTTAGCAGAGGTGGCCTCTAAATATGGCCAGCTTTTAATCTGTGGGGATTTTAACATTCACGTTTGTTGCCCATCTGATCAGCTGGACACTGATTTCAAATGTCTTCTGTCATCCTTTGACCTTACTCAAACTGTGGATGGTCCTACACATAGAGCTGGGCACACATTGGATTTAATTATTTCACATGGGCTTGTGGTGTCACTTGTTGAAATATCTGAGACTCCCATCTCAGATCATTTCCCAGTTATTTTTAAAGTTCTTGCTCCCCCACCCATTGGAAAGCCTCCCGTCCCAGCATCTCATCGTCGGATTATTACTCATTCAACAACTGCACAGTTTGAAACTGCTTTTATGGGCTCTGAATTTTATGCCTGTGATGGAATTAAACCAACTGGATGCCTGGAGAGCTACCTGTCATCTTTTCACTTGGCTTGTTCTGAGATCCTGGACACTATTACCCCCTTTAGGTCTAGGTCCACTAAGCCTAGGACTGATCCCTAGTTAAATGACTCAACTCGGGCCCTCAGACAGCGCTGCAGACAGGCGGAGCGACGCTGGAGGAAGGACAGGCTACATGTCTCTTTGGAGATACTGAAAGACAGTCTTGCTCAGTATCAGAGTGCTGTGAAGGAGGCTAAATCCCAATATCTGTCGGATATTATCTCGACTAATGGGCACTGTCTCTATGTGTTGTTTAGCACTATCAATTCAGTTGTGAGCCCCCGCACTAATCCTCTGTCTGACGCTACTGTTTCTACATGTGAGGACCTCTTGTGTTTTTTTGTGGACAAAGTATAGTCTGTGAGAGCATTGTGTAGCAGCAGCATCATCCCTGACCAGCCTGCTACAACCCTGTTATCTCCAGTATTTGTCCACTTTGTGCCCATCTCCCTCTCATCCCTCACTGATGTAGTTAAGCACATGAAAACAACAAATTGCCCTTTGGATGTTTTCCCAAATAATCTGCTTAAAGAGGTGTTTTTTACTGTAGGGCCTGCCCTCTTGGTGCTAATGAACACTTGTCTTGGCTGAGGATGTGTCCAACATTCTTTTAAACATGCTGTTGTGAGACCACTTCTCAAAAAAAGTCATCTGGATGCGAATATTTGTCTAATTTTAGACCTGTTTCTAACTTGCCTTTTATCTCTAAAGTCCTTGAGAAAATTGTTTTTATACAGGTACAGGCATTTTTAGAAAACAGCTCTATTTTAGAAAAATTTCAGTCTGGCTTCCGATCACGGCATAGCACAGAGTCTGCATTGCTTAAAGTCCACAATGACATAGATATGTCTGTTGATGCCAAACGTCCTGTTGTCCTGGTGCTGCTTGACTTAAGGGCTGCTTTTGATACACTCGACCATCCTATTCTCTTGTCCCGCCTAAATAATTTTGCTGGCATCCGTGGAACTGCATTCAAGTGGTTTGAGTCTTATCTGACGAACAGGACTTTCTCAGTGATGATTGGTGACTTGTCCTCCTCTGTTGCCTCTTTGTTTTGTGGAGTTCCCCAGGGCTCCATTTTGGGCCCTTTGCTATTTTCTCTGTACATGCTGCCACTGGGGTCAATTATAGCAAGGCATAATATAACATTTCACTGCTACGCCGATGATCTCCAGCTGTATTTACCTGTTTTCCCGAACAAAAGTAGTGCTCTTCAGTCTCTGACAAACTGCATTGATGACATCAAGACCTGGCTGGGGAAAAATTTCCTCCATCTAAATGAGGACAAGACTGACTACATTTTATTTGGCAATAATGTTCTTCTCGACTCAGATCCTTTGTTTTTAAAGCCCCAGTCACACGTTCCCGTTTCTCATGGCGATTGTGCACGATTGTCATAAACCTGATAAAACGTGTTTTGGTCGCGGTGCATGCGCTACTTGGTCTGGATCAGCGCTGTATAGTCGTGAATGAACGGAGGGGAACGTGGAAGCATCCCGACAGTTTTGAACTGTTCAAAACTGTCGTGGAGAATCGCCGCTCTTGGCATAGCGGGATGGAAGCCTAATGCAGACCTAATGCGAGCGGTATTAGCAGGGCATGTACGGAGCTCAGTCGGGCTGAACGTGGCCCAATCGCGGCTCAATCCTGAAAGCTTTATGAGGACGACTGACAAGGATGTATCCGTATGAGCCCCGACTGTGTCCCGTTCAAGACGGCGCAAGCGGCGGGGCTCAGTCGGGGCTTACGTCACGCGAACTGAGCTCGAGCGGAGCTGACGTCCTGTCAGCGGGATGGAATCCTCCTCATATCGCTGTATTAAACTAACTGGAGCGGGACAAATGCCCCCTGTAGCGCTGAAGCAGCTCCACTGACGGTGTATTTACGGGGTGCCCCCCCCCCGTAAAATGTCTCAGACATTTTATGACCAATTTAAGCAGAAATCCAAGTCATCCCTAAGGGTTCACATACTTTTTCATGCAACTGTATCAGAAGGAGCTCAAAGAAGGTTGAACTGTCAGCAGATCAGATATCAGCAAAAATCCACCGTCATGCATCCCTACATATGATCAGTCAAACATCTGGACATGAAGATTCTTCAGTTAATAATCACACTCAGAAGATCGACAATAGAAAAAGAGAAAACATGAACTTACTGCAGAATCTCCAGCCCACACTTTGGACTCTGCAGAAAATCACACAGCAGCTTCGCTCCTGAATCATGAAGTATGTTGTTCCTCAGGTTCAGCTGTCTCAGATGGGAGGGGTTGGACTTCAGAGCTGAGGCTAAAGAAGAACAGCTGATCTCTGACAAACTGCAGTCCCCCAGTTTGCAAAAAGAAGAGAGAATGAAGAGAAAAACTATTTAGGATCCAATCAGATGTGTCCACATCACACAGTCTGCTCAGCAGAGCCAATCAGCTGCTGCTCTGCCTCCTGTCATAACAATACACATATGTAGGGATGTCCAATATCTTCATAATCATGATATGAGCTCATGAGTAACGTCCCTCTGTCTCGGTCATGATGATGACAAATCTGATTTTCTAGTTTGTTAAGACACCCCTCTTCGTTTTTTTACTGAAACAGGCTGAGAATATGTGACCGAGAAGTTCTAACTTGAAGTTTCTACTTTCTTTGAGGTGACTGCCTATAGACCAATCCTGAGAAACAGCGGAAGTTGTCAAGCCACCATTACTGCAGTGGTAGGTCGGGCAGCGAGCATGAGAGTGATCAGGAGAGTGGACTGAACAAAAATCGATTTCTTTTTTTTATTGCCCTAAAAACATGCCAGGACGATCTGGGAGAACCTGTGCCGTTTTAGGCTGCCACAACAGTAGTGTCTAACATCATCAATCCAACTATTCATCTTGCTCTCATAGCCAGCCAGGACTATACTTTACTGTACTACAGCACTACTGTACTGTCGAGAGTAGTGACGCCATCCATCACAAGATGGTCGCGCCCACAAACCAATCGCTCATGTAAACTAATTATAATTCTAAACAACATACAATATTGTTCTTACATTATTTTATATTAACCCTTGTGCAATGTTAAAGCTAGGGTCTACGATTTGGAAGCTTTGTACATCTTAATAACACTGTTTATGGTCCTGTTATGGTCCTATGCTCCAATCTACACAATATAAAGACCAAAAAGAACGAAAAAAATCCATTTAGAATATCCGCTGAAAAGCTGCATAATAGCTGACCAATCAAACCTTAGAACCTGCGAGGATTAATTGGTCCGTGAGTTAGTCCATGAGTCCATCCAATCCTCGTCTCCCTCACTACGCAGTACGCAGCATCTTGCCCATGGTCCCGCCTCCTCCCCTCTACCTCCGGTGAGCAGCTAGCAGCGTTAGCTACTGAACTATCATGGAGCCGGAAAAGCCTAGCGCCCGATCCGGAAATCGCCTCCCTCTCCTTGGGGCCCAAAGCGGAGCTCTGCCCGCGGGTTGAGGCCTGTTAGCGGGCTAACGGCTAACGAATAGCCTCAGCCGGCCGTCAGACCTTCAGCATCGGCCGTTTCGCCCCTGGTTGATCAGGTAATGGCTTTGTTTACTACAGTGTGAGATGTCTGCTGAATAACTCTGGTTAGTTTGTGCCTGTACGGGCTAATGACTTGTAGGGGAGCGGGTTAGCCTGTTAGCCGCTAATCGTTAGCACTGTAAGCTGAGCTGGGGAGGACAGGCTGAGAAAGATACATCCTCCCCCACACTCGGCTCCGCTCTGGCGGCGCCAAACCCGCATTGCCGCCGGTCCAGTTGAAATGGCTACTGCTATGTGTTATAAGGGAGATGTCTGTCGTGTTTGATACTTTCAGTTGAGCTGAGCTTTTTTTGATTGAGTTTGCTGCTGATATATTGTGCTAGTCACTCGTAGCTCTGTCCTAGGGGGCTTTATGAGGCGACACGAGCTGGGGGCGGGATCTTGGAACACGGAGGGGAGAGGTGAGGGAAGGGGGGGCAGGCTGCGGTTTCAAATCGTAGACACCAGCTTTAAAGTATACTATACACAGGAACTGTTATGGCTGTTTTCAACCACTAACTTTTTTGACAGCTCTACAAAACGTATCAGATCAATATTTTTTCTACTTTTTTCACATTAATCTCTTGATCCACTTCTGCCCTGCTTAAAACTACCAAGCATTGAAAAATAAATTACAAATCTTAACACCTTAAGGGCAATTTAACAAAAAATGCCACTGATTATGGGAGGGTTAAACACAAAAAGGCCTATTTTCTATATGAAACGTCATCAGACACCAGAGATTTTTTACGGGGTATCATGGTCTTAGATATGTCAAAGATTAGTGACATCATTGACTTTGATGTCTTTTTATTTCTTGTGTAGTATCAGATTTAAAGCAAAAAGTTACACTGTTACTGTTATGGCTGTTTTCATCCACTAACTTTTTTGACTGCTCTAAAAACATATCAGATCAATATTTTTTTCTACTTTTTTCACATAAATCTCTCAATCCATTTCTGCCCTGCCAAAAACTATCAAGCATTAAACAATAAATAACAAATCTTAACACCTTAAAGGCACATAAAACTTCTTTATATTTTTTTATTTTGAAGATGGGTTGATTCGGTTGATTCGTATTTTACCCATGATAAGAGACCTTATTTCTTGAAACAGCCCTCAAAGGGTTACAATTTTTATTTTTTGTTGAATGCTTGGTAGTTTTGAGCAGGGTAGAAGTGGATTAGGAAATTTAAGCAAAAAAAGGAGAAAATATTGATCTGATATGTTTTTAGAGCAGTTAAAAGTATAGTAGCTGAAAACAGCCATCACAGTACCTGCCTAACTTTTTGAAAAAAAATGATACTACAAAATAAATAAAAAATGATTAAAAATCAATGATGCTACTAATCTTTGACATATCTAAGACTATAATCCCACGTAAAAAAAAATCTGTCATTTATCGTATTTTATATTGAAAAATAGGTCATTTGATGCTGTATCCTTCCCATAATCCATCCAACATTTACTTAAATGGCCATTAACAGGTTAAATGTTTTGATTTTTTTTAAATGCTTGGTAATTTTGAGAAAGGCAGAAGTGAATTAAGAGATCTGAGCAAAAAAAAGTAAAAAAAAATATTGATCTGTTAAGTTTTTAGAGCAGTTAAAAGTATAGTGGCTGGAAACAGCCATCACGGTAGCTGCCCAACTTTTTGAAAAAAAAAAAAATTACAAAATAAATGAAAAATGATAAAAAATCAATGATGCTACTAATCTTTGACATATCTAAGACTATAACCCCACATAAAAAAAAATCCTGTCTCTGATCATGTTTTATATGAAAAATAGGTTATTTGATGCTGTACCCTTCCCATAATCCATCCAATATTTCTTTAAATGATCATTAAAAGGTTAACTAGAAAGCACTCAGAGAGTGCAGACCTCTGCCAGCGCCACAGTCCTCAGCCATATTGTCACTTTGACCATAAATATTACTCCAACCTTTATGTCATGACAATATTTAGATTCCTTGACCATGAAAACATATCATCAGCAACTGGATTCATGATGATATCTATTTTAGTTCAGTAGTTATTCACCAAAATCACATTTTTCCCTATGGCGGCCAGATGCTGCTCCGGTTCAACACCAAAATCGAATCAGTTCTTCCTTTTCCCATGCTGAACATTTCCTGAAAATTTCCTCCAAATCCATCCATTACTTTTTGAGTTATTTTGTTCATAGACAGATGGACGGACAGACAGACAGACGGGCGGACAGACGAACTCTCCCAAAAACATAACCTCCTTGGCGGAGGTAAATATATTATTCATTTTCCAATGCTTGGTAGTTCTGAGCATGGCAGAGGTGAATGAAGATATATAAGTGACAAAGTAAAGAAAAAAATGATTTGATATGTTTTTAGAGCTGTTAAAAGTATAGTGGCTGAAAACAGCCATAACACTACGAGTATACAGTAAATCTGTCCACAGTGATCTTTTGACCTTTTGAAAAATTTGAAATCGTATTTACATAATGTATGTAAAAATAAGCTTTCTGCCCAAAATTCATTCAATTTGCTACAATACAAGAAAAGTTATAGTCAAATAACTAAGGAAATTTTACTCAAAGTGGCTGTTTTCAACCCCAAAAACTCCACAAGGTTTAATTATGCATATTTTATACATCCAGCTCTCTTTCATCATGTCATCATTCATCACTCATCTTGTAGCGACACTCCTTCCTGTTCAGTGCCAAACATGTAAGCAGCACATGGCTAATTGAATATGCACGAGTAGGAGCGGGTTAGCTTAAGGCTATCCAGGTTCACACCAGTGAAGACCTATAGCCGATGGAGGAATAAACAGCAAAATGACAACACTAAACTAACAAAGGGACAACAGTCAACTGTCGGTGAACCAGAGTACCCATTTCTCACAGCTGGATGTTAAAGTTTAAGGGGTATGAAGATCTACATCGTAAATGGGTGAGCAATGTAGTTAATGCAAAATGTAGATGTTTTTTTTAAATATACATTTGACATGAGTAAAATCCATCTGTGAAATATATCAAAAGTTTTAGTGCTTAGTTTACAGTAATATTGTGGTTCTGAAACATTTTGATTACAAACGTCTATGCCTCTGTCTCAGACAGCAGGTGGTTGGAGATGCGCCGTTCAACCACCCACCGCAGTAGTGGCAGCCGCTGATAATGGCAGTGCCTACAGTCATGTCCTCAGGGTGGTCTAACTGTCCATCCATTTAAAGTTTGTCCACAGAGATGACTGCCTTCTCTCCTTCCAGCATCATCTCTTTCCTGATGGGTTGGAGTTGTTTGTGTTGGTTCCTGATTTCTTTGAGATCCTGATCATTGAGTCCACAGTCTGTTCATCTGAGCTGTCTGCCCTGCTGTTGAACCTGGAGCTTCTGCTTCAAATGTCCATATTTGGTGACTATTGCACGTGGTGGGTTGGTGGTGTTTCTCTGTCCCATTGGTTGAAGGTGCTGAAATGTGATGGTGCTGATTGTCTCAGAGGGAAGTTTGAGCTGCTTAAGTCATCAAATTCTGTCTGTTTATCCTGGTCTGCTGGGGAGTGTTCAGGGATGCTGGTAAAAAACAGATTGTCCTTCATACTGCGTGACTGTAAGCAGGGATTGACGCTTAGCATTTTCACTAGTAGCACGGGTGCTACCAAGTTGAAAAATCTCTTCGCACACAAATATTTTTAGAAGCAGGATGAGAACTTACCAAGAAGTGTGTTTTACTTTAATACATATATATACAGTCAACAAGGAAACAAACTTCTACCTATTACAGACAGTAATAATCACACACAGAAGATCTACAATAGAAACAGAGAAAACATGAACTTACTTCAGAATCTCCAGTCTAACGTTTGGACTCTCCTGAAGATCTTTCAGCAGCTTCACTCCTGAATCATGAAGACCATTGTGGTTCAGGTCAAGCTGTCTCAGATGGGAGGGGTTGGACTTCAGTGCCGAGACTAAAGAAGAACAGCTGATCTCTGACAAACTGCAGCTCCTCAGTCTGAATAAAGAAGAGAGAATGAAGATGAAAAAACTATTTAGGATCCAATCAGATGTGTCCACATCACACAGTCTGCTCAGCAGAGCCAATCAGCTGCTGCTCAAGTTTGAGCACTAAACTACAGATAGTTTCATCTGTCCCACTTGAGAAGAATGTGTTTGGATGTTATTTGAAGCTCTTTGTCAGGATGTTCTCAGAGGACCACCCTGCTGTTTCATCACAATGATTTCACTCTGTTCACTTCACACTCATGTCTGTGCGTGGTCCTCACAGCTTCTAACGGTCCAGGTCAAGCTTTAAAGGCTACATGTAGGCCTCTCTTTGTCTTCAGGCCCACATGGCGTACAGATCCCAACACCATCATATTGAAAAGTCTGCCTGTGTTACTGGAGGAACATCTACCTCTGAGGAAGCCGCTCTGATCAGGATGATGATGGAGGAGAAGACTTTTCACTTCTGTGTCCAAGTGTTTTGGAGAGGATTTTCACATCTACATTGAGGAGTGAGATGGGATGATCACTGTCTGCTACAGATGGATCTTCATCAGGTTTATGGAGGACTGGAACTGCAGCAGGGTTCAAGTTTGGCACAAGTCTGAATCTGTGTTTGATTTCAGTCATTACTCTTTGGAAGAGTGGAGCTCAAATGGTCCACAAATGTTTGTAGATCTCAGCAGAGAACCATCAGGTCCTGGGATTTGATATTGGCCATGAGACTTAGAGCCATGGAAAGTTCTTTGTTGTTATTGGAGCATCAGGAGCAGAAACTTGGTCTCCAGTGAGTCTTGGTAGGTCACTGCTGTTGAGGAGTGTGTTAATATCTTGTTGGTCTGGGTCTTTATCTGAAGAGTAAAGGTTGGCATCAAAATCCCAAGGTTGTTTATTCTTTTCCCAAGTGACTCAGAATCAGAATGGCCTTTCTTGTCATTACACAGAATGTACAACAAGATTGGAGAGCTTCTCCTTTCAGTGCAATAGTTAGTTAAAGTTGTAGTCAGCGATGTGGGAGAAAACGAGTAGAGGGTTTGTTGATATTTGAATTTAGATCCGCCTCCCGAAAGCTGATTGACGTGCATCGTCACGGAAACGGCCGTAGAAACTGCGTAACTTACGTAGCTAAGGAAACCCCGACTGGTCAGACAACTCGACTGCCAATATTAAAAACATCACAACAACAGTACATTTTGGCAGATAAGACAATAAAATTAATGCTCGACGGCTGTTACTGTTATGTGAAGCACCACAAAGCTAATGTTGCCTGGCTTACCTATCCAGCAGATGGACGGCAACATCCGCGTCCGTTTTCAGGTCTTTCAGTTGGCGGAGTTCCCTCCACCGTCGGAAAGTAAGACCAATGTTGACCCTGGTCTTCGCCCTTTCATGGTCATAGTCCTTCTTTTCACTTTTCACCCCTCTGACCTTTTTCTTTTGGGCTGTTTTCAGCCATTGCTACCGCAACTATTGTATCTCTCTCTTACCCCCAATTTCCACCGGACGCGAAAGCGCTGTGCTGCGCCGCGTCCTACGGAGCACTTCGATCCCATTGTAGTCCATCAGGCAATTTCCACTGCACGCGAAAGCGCCGCGCCGCGATCCTGAAGCGCCGGCGCGCGCCTAGGCGCGAGAGATACGCTTCAGGTCTATTTTCTGCGTGGCCGCTTCCAAACCTCGTAAATTCAGAGTCATTAAGAAAGCAACAGGCAGGAAGTCACCATGTGGAGTAACCGGAAGTTTCAAAATAAAACACAATGCACGGACTTTTGCACATAATTTTCCTCAATTAATTGTCATTACGGCGAAACCGGAAGCACGAGCTTCAGGTCAGCAGTCGGTCAGAGGGTCCCAGAGACAACATGACACCATGGACGAAGAAAAGTGAATTGTAGAGGTACAGAAATATATAATACTGCATGCATGACACCATAGTCTTTCTACACGGATATAGGCGGACAGAAGTTGAATAATTCACGAAGTTGTTTGGTTGGGACCAGCAGAGAGACCTTAGAGAAGTGAAGTGAGGTGTTGATTATTGCTTTTCTCAGTCTATTCTCATGAGAGCCGTGGCTCTCCGGGGATCAGCCCTCCCCCCCCCCTCCGGATTGAGCTCTGCGTGCGCCGCTTCCAGTGGGTTTTGAGATTCGGAGCAAGATTGCAGCGCTCCGCTCCACGGCGCAGCGCAGCGCTTTCGCGTGCGGTTGAAATTGGGGGTTACGCTGACTGCGCACACTACGCAAACTATGACTCCCCCTTCCCCCTCTGTCTGATCTGCGCATGAGTATGATCACCCCCTGGATGTGGGGTGGTTTACTTTGTTTTGGTAACTCGGCCGAGCCACAGTATTTACCGACTGAAATTCTGAGTCAAGACATTATACTGAGACCAGATTTTTTTTTCAACATGCCGTCATTGGGGACATCTTGTGGATGGAGAGGAGAAATACGGTGAATTTCACAAATACTGCATTAGATTAGAGGATTAGAAGATCGCTGAGTACACCTTTAAGTTAAAAAAAGTATACAAAAATATAAGTACAAAAGAAAAATTAACAAGTTGCAGGAAGGCTTTAAATATACACGATTACACAGACTTCTGCACAGCACAAATAAGGCTCAGTGTATAATGAGGTAGATGATAAATATTAATGGATGAAAAATAGTCCAATTCCTAGTTCTCAGTATTTCTATGTTGTTCACATAGTATGTGAATTGAGTGTGTTGGCTTCCCTGCTGAGACCTTTATGGAGATGGATGTCTTTCTGTCTTTAATTAGATATGATAAAGATTTAACAGATTTATGTTTTGCTGAAAATCTTCTTGACAGAGTTCATGCATCAGAAATGGTGCTTCCTCATTTATTGTCTCATTCATTTTGGATATAGATTTCCTTCATTCCTTCATGACAATCACTGCCAAACAGACTCTCATGAGCTTGTGTCGTCGCTGCTGGATGACGTCAGACACTGATTTCACTGTGTATAGGCTTCTGCCGCTTTAAAATCTAATTTTGTACAGTTTGTACGCGCGTTCTTGTTTTAAAATCTACCTGTCAGAGACTGTGAACATCTATCAAGTCTTTGCATTGCATGCCCTCTCTAAGGCTGGTCACCTCTCTTTTTGTGCGAGACAGTGTTAGACAGCCTTCACAGTGGATAGATCTCATGTGTGCCATATCTTTGCTAAGGTAAACAACACCGCTTCGACCTGAAGGCGATGAACCCGCACAGTGATTCAATGTGTGAAAGAAAAAAAGTTGCAAACTTCATTCACATCCTGACTCATCCACCAGCTCCCTCTGTCCCCAAGTGCACCCCAGTCAATTTTGGTCTTTTAAACATCAGATAAACAACAAATCTTTTTTATGTCAGGATTTTATTGCTTTTAATAATCTACACTTTCTGGTTTTAACTGAAACTTGACTCACTGAGTGGGATCTCGCTTGCTCACTTGTAGAGGCAACCCCCCCAGATATCACTCATTTACATCAACCCAGACTGTCAGGCAGGGGAGGGGGTTGTTGCTATTTTTAAAAAGTTTTTAAATGCACACCCACCCCACTAAATCCCTTCATCTCTTTTGAACACCTTGGTTTTATCATACAATCTGGATCACCTGTTGTAGTTTTAATCATCTATAGACCCCCCAAGCCAAGCAGTGGTTTTATTCAAGAATTTGCTGATGTTTTATCATATTTTATGTCAAAATATAACAAAATTCTTATCCTAGGTGATTTTGACATCCATGTATGCTGCCCCTCTCAGGCTTTTACCACTGATTTTATTGATACCTTTGAATCTTTTTATCTCTCGCAGTCATTCAGGTTCCTACACATTCAAAAGGTCACACATTAGATTTAGTTTTACACCATGGTCTCAGCCACTACAACTGTGATACTAAGGATATCTGTGTGTCAGACCATAAGCTGGTTTTATTTAGTGTTGTTTTATTGTTTTTACCTGTTTTTAAAAGTAGTTCTTATTCTCATCGTGTTTTAACTCCTTCTTCTTCCAGCCAGTTTTCTGAGCTTTTTACCACTGCTTCTTTAACTACTTTTAACCCAGATTTTAACACAGATGAGCTGGTCTCCAACTTTAACCTTTTTAAAACCACTCTGGACCTTTTTAAAACCACTCTGCCCCGTACAAGATCAAAAAATCATTAAAAACACCCCAACCCAGGTTGAATCACACAATCAAAGAACTAAAGAGGACCTGCAGACAATATGAAAGAAAGTGGAAAAATCTGGTCTTAATGTTTTTTTAAGAACGAAAGATGCCACGAAAAGCTGTAATAAAGCAATTAAAGAAGCAAGGGCATCATTGTACTTAAACTTATTTTATCCAATCAGTCAAACCCCAGAATTTTATTTAAAGTTTTAGATTCTGTCACTGACCCAACCCCTTCTCATTTTATCGATGCCTCACAAGAGACATGAGACTTTTTTAAAAACATTTTATCCAGAAAATCAAAGATATTAGACAACAGATAGCCATCACTGACTGTGTTTTTAACTCTCAAAGACAAATTGGCTTTAATTTTAATAGTTTTTACCCAGTTTCACTGCAAAACTGATTAGATATTTTATCACTTATGAACCCAACTACTTGCATCCTTGACACCATCCCCACAGGTTTCTCAAAGAAGTTTAATCATGGTTGGACCCAGTATTTTAACTATTTTAAATAGCTCCCTTTTAACTGGTCATTTTCAATCTGTTTTTAAACATGCTGTGGTCCAACCTCTTTAAAAGAAACCCAACCTTAACCCCTCTATTCTTAGTAATTTTAGGCCAATTTCTAAATAACCATTTTCATCAAAAGTTTTTGAGAACACAGCTTTTACAGTTCATGAATTAAAACAACATCTTTGAGAAATTTCAGTCGGGTTCTAGAGCTTTGCATAGAACAGAAACAGCCCTCCTCAAGTTAACAAATGACCTTCTTTTTGCTGCTGACAGAGGAGAGACCTCAAATTTAATTTTTTTTAGATTTAAGTTCAGCATTTGACACCGTAGACCATGCCATTTTAATGCATCGCCTTGAGACCTGGGTTGGTTTCAAGGGTACTGCACTTAGTTGGTTTTATTCTTATCTTATCTGGAGAACTCTTATGTCCCCACCAACGTGAAAATCAAAGCTACGCCCTTGATTGCATAGCGCATAAGAAAACAGCTGGAAAGTCTGGAAAGACCGCATATCTTTGTATTAAAGAAAAACACATTACATGGTAACTTTTCATCCTGCTACTAAAAATATTTGTGTGCCACTAGATTTTTCAACTTGGTAGCACCCGTGCTACTTGGAAAAATGCTAAGCGTCAAGCCCTGGTTCCCACTCAGTGAAGTCATCCATCGTCATAATCTGTAAAGCTGAAACGATTCCTTGAATAATCACGTGTATTCAATTACAAAATATCCTTGAAGCAAATTTTGTGCCTTGAAGCCTTGTTTAATATATAATTATACATATGAAATATATATCTGGACCACTATACAGTGCAGGACAGAAAAGAGAGAGTCCTCAGAGGAAACGGCAGAGGGTGTCCCAAGTGTGTGGTCACTACAAGAAGGGACGAAAAGAAAACACAGTGTGTCTGATGTCTGACAGAGTTAGAGTAGTAGCTAATATGATCAATAATGAAAAACAGCTCCAACAATGTTGGAAATGCTTTGGGGAGGTTTGAGCATTAGAGCTCATCTTGTTGTTGAATCAGATGTTTGTCTTGTTTCCTGTTTCTAAAACAAACAGACTGTCCCAATCAGAGGAACACATCAGTTCTCCTACTGGACACACTTGGTCTGATTTATAATAGAAAATGAGTGGAGATAAATCAGGAGGATCTCAAAGAAGGTTGAACTGTCAGCAGATCAGATATCAGCAAAAATCCACCATCATGCATCCTACATATGATCAGTCAAACATCTGGACATGAAGATGCTTCAGTTCATAATCACACACACAAGATCTACAATAGAAACAGAGAAAACATGAACTTACTCCAGAATCTCCAGTCTACAGTTTGGACTCTGCAGAAAATCACACAGCAGCTTCACTCCTGAATCACTTGAGAAGTTTGTTATGTTGGGTCAGCTCTCTCTCAGATAGGAGGGTTGGACTTCAGAGCTGAGGCTAAGAAGAACAGCTGATCTCTGACAAACTGCAGTTCCACAGTCTGAATAAAGAAGAGAATGAAGAAAAACTATTTAGGATCCAATCCAGATGTGTCACATCACACAGTCTCTGCTCAGCAGAGCCAATCAGCCTGCTGCTCTGCCTCCTGTACTTCAGTTTGTCTCAGCTGCTTTCACACACGTCGCGATCCGTTCCTCCTGTTTCTTTCTAAAGTCTTAAACATGAGGCTCAATCTTTCTGTCAGGATCAAACCTTCACATCTAAACACTTCCAATCTGAGCTCACAGTCACAGTTTGCTGTCATGGTCCAGTTAAGATCCAGAACATTTTACTTTATAAGAAATATAAGAGGAAATAAAACAATT
Organism: Scarus forsteni; assembly: GCA_036419115.1. NCBI lineage: Eukaryota > Metazoa > Chordata > Actinopteri > Labriformes > Labridae > Scarus > Scarus forsteni. The sequence goes on along the minus strand of JAZDUH010000029.1, from coordinate 270,135 downwards.
TGATAAATAATTTAAAATTATATTTCCCCAAACATCCTTGATCTTTGGACTGAAACTAAGTACCCTTTTCTTGTCAACATTTGAACACATCATGATCAAATGTTATATTTTTATCTAATCATCATTTTCTGAGGCGGTCATTGAACACATCATTATATACCTGTCACTGTCTGCTCATTAACAGTCTTAAAGTTTGTTGAAATGTTTCAAAAGTCATTCAGCAGAGCTTTTGTCCCAGAAACCCGACCATCTGAGAGTCAGAACAACACGAGCAAGAATCTGAACCTGAGGAACAAACGTGAAATAAGAGCAGCAAACTGCTTCAAGTCCGTTTGGACACACCAGCTGACATGTGTGGAGCTCAGGCTACAGACATTTTTATTGATACCAGAAGGAGATCATCTTCAATATGGAGAACAAAAAAATGGCCACAAGGATAAATAAATAAACTATGTATGGAAATAAAAGCATTAAAATTATTATCAAAATTGAGAAGATAGAAAGAAGAGAATGAAGAGAAAAACTCTTTAGGATCAATCAGATGTGTCCACATCACACAGTCTGCTCAACTGAGAGCCAATCAACTGCTGCTCTGCCTCTGTCATAACATTACACATAGTAGGATGTCCAATATCCTTCATCAACATGCTGGTGTTGGCAGATATGAGCTCAGAGTTCTCATCAGGATCCTCCAGATCTGAAACATTTCTGCAAATGTTGGGTCCATATATCAGCCCGGACATCTCAGCAGGATGTGAAGGAGCTGAATCATGAAGATGATGAAGTTTGGATCAGAACCATCAGACCTTCCTCACATCAACGCTGACTTCTTCATCCTCATCCTTTAAGCTCTCAGTGTGCTCCTAGACTCAAGTCTGAGCTCCTAGAAACTACAGATAGTTTCATCTGTCCCACTTGAGAAGAATGTGTTTTGGATGTTATTTGGGCTCTTTGTCAGGATGTTCTCCAGGGACCACCCTGCTCTGACTTCCATCCTGTGATTTCACTCTGTTCACTTCACACTCTCATGTCTGTGCGTGGTCCTCACTGCTTTCCTGATCATCGTAACTATAAAGCCCTCCTATAAACCACGTCTGTCTCTGTCAGCTTTGGCCTCTTTTATTCACACTTCTTCCAGAAATCAGCTGCCCATCAGCCTCTTATAAACTTTGAAGTATTAGTCTTCCTAAACAGACTAAATCAGGAATCAAACCTGTTTGTGCTCAACACAAGTCTGACTTTAGCTCTAAACAGATTTGTGTCCTAAGCTCAAACTGATGACTGTCATGTCTTTACCCAGAGCTGCTGTTTCCTGACTCTGTTTCTCCTTCTTTTCAGGAGGACAAACAACAACATGTTTATCTCCTTCTTCTCCTGTCATGCTGTCAGTCTGCAGCTCACACAAGTGTCCTCTCTTTTTGCTGGGACCACGTCCTGCATGTCTAAACTCTGGCCTTAAGCCAATATCTACCAGACTTAGTTTCTTTGGACTGTGCAGTGTAAGAAGGTTAGCAGAGCTCAGTCCGTCCTGTGATCACAGTGGCTGTAGGTGTGCTGGAGAAAATCTGAACAATTCGAAATGATTCCCCAAAGACAAAGTTTGGCATCATGGACAGAAGAAATGAGCAGGTGACTCTATCCTGGCTTTTTCTGGAGTCTAATGGAGACTCTGATGGATTTGGTTTGATGAGAATAATGAAGAAAAGTCCATCACATTAGAAAAGTCTGCCTGTGTTATTGTGGAGAGAGCGTCTACCTTTAAGGAAGCCTCTGATCCAGGATGATGATGGATGAGAAGACTTTTCACTTCTGTGTCAAGAGTTTTGGAGATTTTCACATCTACATCTCTAAATAAAGTGACTAATTAGCACTTATAAATGTATGTCATCAAATTAAGATTTCCTGCTGCTTAACAAAAGGCTTTTCTTGCATACAATGGAGGAATCTGCAATAAAACTATATGGATTCATGTTGGTGTTGGATGTATATATTTGTATACAATACCCAAAACCAGTGAAATTGTACGTTATTATAAATTGTAAATAAAACAAGAATACAATGATTTGCAAATCCTTTCAACTTATATTCCAATTGAATAAACAGCAAAAGACAAGATACTTAATGTTCTAACTGATAAACTTTATTTTTTACAAATAGTAAGCTCATTTGGAACTTGATGCCTGCAACACATGTTTCAAAAAAAGCTGCACAAATTAGCAAAAGGCTAGAAAGTTGAGGATGCTCATCAAACACTTATTTGGGCATCCCACAGGTGAACAGGCAATTGGGAACAGGTGGAGTGCCATGATTGGGTATAAAGCAGCTTCCACAAGAAATGCTCGGTCATTCACAAACAAGGATGGGGCGAGGTCACCACTTTGTCCAACAAATGAGTGAGCAAATTGTCCTTCAGTTTAAGAACAACATTTCTCAACCAGCTATTACCAAAAGAATTTAGGGAGTTCATCATCTACAGTCCTGTATCATCAAAGGTTCAGAGAATCTGGAGAAATTACTGCGCAAGCAACAAGGCCCAAAACCAACATTGATAAAGCCCTCGATCCCATCAGGATCACAGATCTGAACATTTCTGCCTTAATGTTGGGCCCATATATCTGCCGGACATCTCAGCAGGATGTGAAGGAGCTGAATCATGAAGATGATGAAGTTTGGATCAGAACCATCAGACCTTCCTCACATCAACACTTTGACTTCATCTTCACCCTTAAACCTTGCAGTGCGTTTTAAAGACTCAAGTCTGAGCTCTAAACTACAGATAGTTTCATCTGTCCCACTTGAGAAGAATGTGTTTGGATGTTATTTGAAGCTCTTTGTCAGGATGTTCTCAGAGGACCACCCTGCTGTTTCATCACAATGATTTCACTCTGTTCACTTCACACTCATGTCTGTGCGTGGTCCTCACTGCTCTGATCATCATCAACTATAAAACCCTCATATAAACCACGTCTGTCTCTGTCAGCTTTGGCCTCTTTTATTCACACTTTTTTCAAAAATCTGCTGCCCATCAGCCTCGGCTAAAACTTGAAGTATTAGTCTTCCTAAACAGAATAAATCAGGAATCAAACCTGTTTGTGCTCAACACAAAGTCTGAAGGTGCGTTCGCACCGGACACTACTTGTACTACCTCGGCAATCTCTCTCCATTCATAGTCAATGTACAGCCGCGACGGGGCTGGGCTAACCCTCCCGCGATGTGACAGCTGCGTACTAGATGACCACTTCATTCGTCGCGCGATGTCAAAGTTCAAAAAAAGTTGATCTATTCAGGCGATGTCGTGTGTGGCTGCGCGGCAACAGCCAATCAGCAGTGTGTGCCTGTATGAGACAGACAGTTATTCATCCGGACTACAGGGTGGATGAGTTCCGTCTAGGTGGAACTAATGTCAGTGGGTACATTAGTTCTGCCTAGATGGACCGCGGTAAACTCACAGATGCTGCTGCTGCAGGGCAACAGCTGCAGTGTTTTGTGATGGATAAGTGAGTGAAAATGATACAGCTAGAATAATGTCCGCTTATACATCCTATTGTATGGTATATGATATGAACACGGTGAAACTCGGGCGGACGAGACGTCATCAAGCGACGGCAACAGGACGTGACGTCATCAAGCGACGGCCGACAGTAGCGGTTACCAAAATGAGGCATTTATGGCCGCGCGATGGTACGTCAGTGGGCGACGCGATTTTGCAAGCTGGATCGCTTGTGGTGTGAATGCAGCATGACTTTAGCTCTAAACAGATTTGTGTCTAAACTCAAACTGATGACTGACATGTCTTTGCAGAGCTGCTGTTTCTCACTCTGTTTTTTCCTTTCAGGAGGACAAACAACATGTTTATCTCCTTCTCCTGTCTCCTTACAAAAGTCAAGTGCTGGCAAAAAGCAAATCAGAACTGTGATCATTCTTAGTTTGCCACTTTTTTTCTTTTTTTTTAACTTATTTTTAACTGGTTTGTGTAATTACTTATTTGTGTGAACATGTACTTTATTGTGGTTTTGTAAAACTTATTATTTTATGCTGTTAAATATTGTCAATTTTCTGACTTTGAAATTTAAAGGTCCAACTAGAGACAAGAGTTGGAAATTAGCATTTGCTATAAACTCTTTGTGCAGCACATCAGATTCATGCTTTGTGATGAAAATATGTTAAACTGCATCGTCCCTATCAAATAAATAAATTCAATTCAAAACAATTCAATGCTGTCAGGCTGCGGCTCACACAAGTGTCCTCTCTTTTTACTGGGACACGTCCCACCATGTCCTAAACTCTGGCCTTAAACCCAATATTTACCAGACTTGGATTTCTTTGAACTGTACAGTGTGAAAGGTTGTGAGCTCAGTCCGTCTGTGATCACAGTGGCTGCAGGTGTGCTGGAGAAAATCTGAACCCAATTCAGAAATGATTCCCCAAAGACAAAGTGTGGCATCGTGGACAGAAGAAATGAGCAGGTGTCTCTATCCTGGCTTTTCTAAGTCTAATGAGACTCTGATGGATTTGGTTTGATGGTGTGAAGAAGAGTCCATCATATTGAAAAGTCTGCCTGTGTTATTGGAGGAACATCTACCTCTGAGGAAGCCGCTCTGATCAGGATGATGATGGAGGAGAAGACTTTTTCACTTCTGTGTTCAAGTGTTTTGGGGAGGATTTACACATCTACAATGAGGAGTGAGATGGGATGATCACTGTCTGCTACAGATGGATCTTCATAAGGTTTATGGAGGGCTGGAACTGCAGCAGGGTTCATGTTTGGTACAAGTCTACATCTGTGTTTGATTTTTACTCTTTGTAAGAGTTGAGCTCAAATGGTCCACCAATGTTTGTAGATCTCAGCAGAGAACCATCAGGTCCTGGGATTTGATATTGGCCATGAGACTTAGAGCCATGGAAAGTTCTTTGTTGTTATTGGAGCATCAGGAGCAGAAACTTGGTCTTCAGTGAGTCTTGCTAGGTAACTGCTGTTGAGGAGTGTGTTAATATCTTGTTGGTCTGGGTCTTTATCTGATGAGTAAAGGTCGGCATCAAAATCCCAAAAGTTGTTTTATCTTTTCTCCAGTGAGTGTGTTGGCTCCACTGCTGAGTCCTTTATTGTGGAGATGGTTGTTTTTCTGTCTTTAATTAGATTTAATAAAGATCTGACAGATTTATTATCATGCTGAAAATCTTGACAGTTCATGCATCAGAAATGGTGCTTCCCTATTTATTCTCTCATTCATTTTGAATATAGATTTCCTTCATTCATCCTGCATGTCTTCATTTGGTTTAGTTAAAATGATTTCTTCAAGGAGTTTACTTTTTGCTTTCAGATCAGTTTCCTGTTACTGTCTTCTCTTTTATTGTGAACAGAGTGTTAAATCATTCTGACACTTTAAACCTTGTTCACTGGTCCCAGATAATTTATGGAGATGACTCTAGGGAATCATTTATTTGTAGGAAGGAGGTCCACTACTGTTTTGACGTGACAGTCAGATACTGGCTTTGTGAAAGTGTGAAAAACAGCTCCAACAATGTTGGAAATGCTTTAGGGAGGTTTGAGCATTAATGCTCATCTAGTTGTTGAATCAGATGTTGTTTGTCTTGTTTCCTGTTTCTAAAACAAACAGACTGTCACAATCAGAGGAACACATCAGTTCTCCTACAGGACACACTTGGTCTGATTAACTATAGAAGATGAGTGGAGATATATCAGGAGGAGCTCAAAGAAGGTTGAACTGTCAGCAGATCAGATATCAGCAAAAATCCACCATCATGCATCCCTACATATGATCAGTCAAACATCTGGACATGAAAATGCTTCAGTTAATAATCACACACACAAGATCTACAATAGAAACAGAGAAAACATGAACTTACTCCAGAATTTCCAGTCTACAGTTTGGACTCTGCAGAAAATCACACAGCAGCTTCACTCCTGAATCATGAAGATTGTTGTAGCTCAGGTCCAGCTGTCTCAGATGGGAGGGGTTGGACTTCAGAGCTGAGGCTAAAGAAGAACAGCTGATCTCTGACAAACTGCAGCTCCACAGTCTGAATAAAGAAGAGAGAATGAAGAGAAAAACTATTTAGGATCCAATCAGATGTGTTCACATCACACAGTCTGCTCAGCAGAGCCAATCAGCTGCTGCTCTGCCTCCTGTCATAACATTACACATAAGTAGGGATGTCCAATATCTTCATCATCATGTTGGTGTTGGCAGATATGAGCTCAAAAGTAAAAAAAAAAATCAGTTGCCCATCAGCCTCTGCTAAAACTTGAAGTATTAGTCTTCCTAAACAGACTAAATCAGGAATCAAACCTGTTTGTGCTCAACACAAAGTCTGACTTTAGCTCTGAACAGATTTGTGTCTGAACTCAAACTGATGACTGTCATGTCTTTGCAGAGCTGCTGTTTCTCACTCTGTTTCTTCTTTTTTTTTAGGAGAACAAACAACAACATGTTTATCTCCTTCTTCTCCTGTCATGCTGTCAATCTGTGGCTCACACAAGTGTCCTCTCTTTTTACTGGGACACGTCCCACCATGTCCTAAACTCTGGCCTTAAACCCAATATTTACCAGACTTGGATTTCCCCAAGGCTGTGTGCCCAGTCCACTGCTGTATACCATCTTCACCTACGACTTCAACCCCTCCCAGAGAAACACCTCCATCATCAAGTTCAATGATGACACCACTGTCATCGGGCTGATCACCGGTGGAGAAGAGACAGCCTACAGGGAGGAGGGGGCTCAGCTGGTCTCCTGGAAATGATGATGGACCCAAAGAAGAGGAGAGACCAGCACGCCCTGTTACACATCGACAGGACACATGTGGAGAGGCTGAAAACCTTCAAACTCCTCTGCACTCTGACCAGAGAGGACAGTTCAATGTGCAAGTGCCATTCCACATGTACAATTTACATTTTATAACTCAGGTTTTAATATCTTTTAAGTTCTACATTTTTAAGTTTTTACATTTTAGGATATGTGGTGGTGGGAAGTAAAAATAAGATATTCATTGCACATTTATTGCCACTGTTTTTTAGTGTCTATATCATACTATATGAATAAATATCTGGAATCTTGAAACATTTTGGAACAGTTTGAAAAATATTTTGAACAAATGAGATGATACTGGTTCATCTATAATCCACCTAAATGTCCCTGATGCTGAGTGATGGATGTGTCCTTCTGCAGCTTCTACTGCATCAGAGGTTGAGACAAAGACGTTACAGAGCAGAGAGTACTTGCAGATATTTCTGTGTTTCTTTGTCCATCATGCGTTTTAAAGTGACACCACTGGACTCAAACACTGATCTGTAATTTTGTTAAAGGTTCAGGTGATGACTGCAGAGCTTTGACTTCACCCTGCTCAGATATCCTGGACTTAAAGACCTGATGTTTCCTCACCTGAGAGTTTCCAGCCTGCAGTTTGGACTCTTCAGTCCAGCACACAGTTGGCTCACTCCTGAATCCTGCAGGTCGTTGATACTCAGGTCCAGGAGTCTCAGAGCAGAGGACTGTGAGCTGAGGACTGAGGACAGAGCTTCACAGCTTCTCTCTGACAGTCCACAGTCACTCAGCCTGAGAAAGAAATCAGAGGAACATAAAGAGCAGACAGATGATGATCATTCTTGTAAAAACACTGAAATCTGATGTAACCTGTGCAGGTAGGAGCACCTACAGAGCTTTGCTAGAGGCTTTGACCACTGGCAGCAGCCTCAGAAGAGTCTCCTCTGGAGCCGAGTATGTCTTCAGGTCAAACTCGTCCAGGTCCTTCTCTGAGGACAGTAAGAAGACCAGAGCAGACCACTGAGCAGGAGATAGTCCATCTGTGTTGAGACATCCTGATCTCAGGGCCTGTTTGATCACCCACAGCAGAGAGTGATCCTTCAGTTCATTCAGACAGTGGAACAGATTGATGCTCTTCTCTGCAGACACGTCCTCACTGATCTTTGACTTGATGTACGCAACTGTGTCCCAATTGGTCTGTGAGCTACTTCCTGTTTGTGTCATCAGAACTTGTAGAAGAATTTGATTGGTCTGCAGAGAAAGACCCAGGAGGAAGCGCAGGAACAGGTCCAGGTGTCCGTTTGGACTCTGTAAGGCCTGGTCCACAGCTCTCTGGTACAGCTGTGTGATTGTGTTGGAGGTTGATGGTTCTTCTGCCATCAGATTGACTCCAGAGTTGATGAAGGTCAGATGGACATGAAGAGCAGCCAGGAACTCCTGAACACTCAGATGGATGAAGCAGAACACCTTGTCCTGGTACAATCCCCTCTCCTCTTTGAAGATCTGTGTGAACACTCCAGAGTACACTGAGGCTGCTGTGATGTCCATGCCACACTCTGTCAGGTCTGGTTCATAGAAGATCAGGTTTCCTCTCTGCAGCTGCTCAAAAGCCAGTTTACCCAGAGACTGGATCATCTCCCTGCTCTCTGGACTCCAGTGAGGATCAGTCTCTGCTCCTCCATCATACTTGATGTTCTTCAGTTTGGACTGAACCACCAGGAAGTGGATGTACATCTCAGTCAGGGTCTTGGGCAGCTCTCCTTCCTCTCTGGTCTCCTGCACATGGTCCAGGACTGTGGCAGTGATCCAGCAGAAGACCGGGATGTGGCACATGAAGTGAAGGCTTCTGGAGGTCTTAATGTGGGAGATGATTCTGTTGGCCTGCTCCTCATTTATGAACCGTTTCCTGAAGTACTCTTCCCTCTGCTGGTCAGTGAACCCTCTGACCTCTGTCACCATGCCAACACATCCAGGAGGGATCTGACTGGCTGCTGCAGGGCGTGTGGTTATCCAGAGGCGAGCAGATGGGAGCAGGTTCCCCCTGATGAGGTTGGTCAGCAGCACATCCACTGAGGTGGACTTTCTGACATCAGTCAGGATTCTTGTTTGTTGGAAGTCCAGAGGAGGCCGACACTCATCCAGACCATCAAAGATGAACAAGACCTGGAACTCCTCAAACCTGCAGATTCCTGCTTCTTTGGTTTCACTGAAGAAGTGATGAACAAGCTCCACCAAGCTGAACTTCTGCTCCCTCAGCAGATTCAGCTCTCTGAAGGTGAATGGAAACATGAACTGTATGTCCTGGTGGACTTTGTCTTCAGCCCAGTCCAGGATGAACTTCTGAGTGAGGACTGTTTTACCAATGCCAGCCACGCCCTTGGTCAGCACTGTTCTGATTGGTCCATCTTCTCCAGGTGATTGCTTAAAGATGTCTTCTTCTCTGATGGTTTTCTCTGGTCCCTGTGGTCTCATGGATGCGGTCTCGATCTGCCAGACCTCATGTTGTTCACTGACCCCTCCAGCCTCTCCCTCTGTGATGTAGAGCTCTGTGTAGATCTGGTTCAGCAGGGTCTGGGTTCCTGCTTTAGCGATCCCCTCAAACACGGTCTGGAACTTCTGCTTCAGGTTGGACTTGAGTTTGGGTCGGCACACTGAGACTTCATGTTCTGAGGGAAGACCAACAAATGACATTAAAGTCTGGATCCTGGACAAAGTCCTGCTGTCACAGAGGGGCTGCTCACATCTTCTCATTTTACCAAAAGTATATTTTTATTCAAACATTGTGGATATAAATATCATATTAGAGGAGATCTCATAAATCAGGGGTCGGTGACCTTTGTGCTGTAAAGATCCATTTCTAGATGTTCCTGTTGCCCAGTGAACCACCTCACCAACCAGGTCCATCAAGTTTAATCAGAAACTACAACAGCGTTTAAATCTCTCTTAGACCTATTCCATCATTATATCCAAAGATACAACATGCTCAGAATCATCATTTAATCATATTCATCTCAGTGGCAGCTGGCCAATAGAGGGCGCTAGAGTGCCCCTCACCAACATTAGCTTGAATAAGACATAAAAAATAATAAAAAAAGAAACATTGAAATATAAATATTTCTATATGAGTTTTAATCTTTTATAGGTGAGTAAAACCTACATTACATAAGTGATGATGGCAAGTAAAGTTGTTTTACTCATCTGTGTTGTCTGATCTGTGACCTATTTCCACCTTTGGGCACAAAAATCTTTGCCTATAAACTCTCGTTCAAAATTAACATTCGCAGTCTCTCCTCTTCATTACAAGAGATAGGGCAAGTCACAGCCAACCACCGTCATGGAGGGGCTGTAGTAGGGGTTTTGATTGACAGGTCAAGCTGCGGGAGTTGACACAAGATGGTGAAAGAGAAATAAAATAATCCTGTTAAGTCACTGAATTCACAATCTTTCTAGAGGAGATTGCATCGAAGAAGCTGCAGGCAAAAGAGCTTGTATCTGATCAGCCGAACATCAGAATTAATCAGCAGTCCAAGACAATACTCTCAGTTTGACTCTTCTGACACAATGTGACCGTTGTCACATTGCCCACTGAAGTTGTATCGTGTGTCCATAAATACCTCATATTTGTCACTATCCCACGTCGCCCTAGCTCGGTGACGTCACGTGTGCTCTAGTTTCAACTCCATCATATCATGTATCGTATAACAGGATGTATAAGCTGACATTATTCCAACTGTATCCTTTTTACTCAGCTATCAAACACAACACTGCAGCTGATGCCGGGCAGCAGCATCGTCTGTGAGTTTTCAACGATCTGTCTAGGCGGAACTAATGTCCCCACTGGCTAATGCTTCCAGAGACATAGAATGTTACTCTGTAGTCCAGAATAAAAACTGTCCGTCACGGTTACCATCACACACACAAACACACTGCTGATTGGCTGTTGCCACACCATCACACACAACATCACCTGAAAAGATCAAATTCTCTCAACTTTGATGACGAGCAAAGTAATCAGTTTGAACACGGCAGTCGCATTGCAGGAGGGTTAACCACGCCCCATCACAGCTGTCAGTGACTGCATGGACAGCGATTGCGGAGGACGATCAAGCAGAGTTTGGTGTGTAGGCACTTTGAGCACAAAACAGAGAGGGTTTACTTAACACCGGCATGAGAACGAGGGCACACTCGTTAATTCACTCCCTCATAATGACATACAGCCTCCAAATCTTTCCATCATTCATCAAAAAATTTAGTCACCTGACTCATAGCCATCTCCATGTTGTATTAATTGGTGCATTTATTTTTAGATTTGAGGCAACATCTTAGGCCATGCAGAAGATTTTGCAGGTTCTTAAATTTGATAATCTTAAAGTCTTAAATCTGTTCATTTTTGGTAATGTAGGTCTTGAATTATGTTTTGTTATGTCTCAAAGGTACAGTGTGTAGTTTTTAGCTGCATCTAAAGGTGAGGTTTGAGACTGCAGCACTCTGACGCTCCCCCTTCCCTGTCGGAGAACCTCCGGAGCTACGGTGGCCTTCCAAGGACAAAAAATGTTTTTTCAACATGGCTTTGTCAACAAGTGCTTCCACCGTATCGCAAAACTCAAGTGATGAGGTGCAGATGGATTTTTTTAATTGGTTAGGGTTACAGCTTACAAGTTACAGAGCAATTTTACGTGTTTTATTGTTTTGGTAATACATCCTAACATTAGCAACGTAATGCATTCAAGCCCATCACCAAGGCAATTGTAATGCATCTCCTCGGCTTCACTCTCTCCTTCCCGTGCGCCACCTCGAGCTACAAGAGCCACGCTGCTGGAGATCAGCACCCGGTCTTCATCTACATGTGCTACTAAATGACAAATTAGGAGCAAACAATAAAATTAAGGAGTACGGTGAAAATCTTTATCTTTGTCTCACTTAATTCGACACTTAGTCTTACCTGTCCAGCAAAAAACAGGCAACTTCGGCGTCTGTCTGCAAACTTATCCGTACCTTCAGTGACTTCCATCTAGGAAAGGCAGCGCCGATGTTGACCCTGTTTTTTTGTCGTAGCCTGTCCCAATTGCGTTTGGCGTTGACGAGTTTTTGTTACTTTGACACTGATTCAAGCTCCACTGATGGCAAATTGTACATGAGGTCCTCCATGTTTGTTTGTTTATCTCCAGCTGAACCTGCCGTACCTTAAAATGTAGTAGTAGTCAGACCTGAGTTAGACAGTTTCTCTACAATTAGCCTTCAGGTTCAAGGAGGTCTTTCCTCTAATTTGTCCATTGTTGCTGGAGACAGTAAATATATCTCGATCAACAGGCCATGTACCAGTCTTTTAAAACAGCAGTAATCAAACCCCTCCTTAAAAAACCTGACCTCGCTTCAGGAACATTAGCTAACTACAGGCCTATTTCTAACCTTCCATTTGCCTCAAAGATCCTGGAGAAAGTAGTAGCTGATCAGCTAGGTGACTTCCTTCAAGACAATAGCCTGCTTGAGGACTTTCAGTCAGAATTAAGAGCTCATCACAGCACAGAGGCTGCTCTAGTTAGAGTAACCAATGATCTACTTTCAGCTTCAGATGGACTTCTCTCTGTTCTTGTTTTGTTAGATCTTAGTGCTGCTTCGACACCATTGATCATGATGTTCTTATACAGAGATGAGAGATGTTACTTGGGATCACAGGGACTGCCTTAAACTGGTTTAAGTTACGGGGTTCCTCAAGGTTCGGTGCTAGGTCCAATTCTCTTCTCTATACGTACATATGCTTCCCCTTGGTGAGAACATGAGGAAATACTCTGTTAATTTTCATTGTTACGCTGATGATACACAGCTTTATGTATCACTGAAGCCAGGTGAGACCAACCAGTTAGACAAATTAGATGCCTGTTTAAAGGACATCAGAACCTGGATGGCCAGACAAGACAGAGATTATTGTGCTGGGCCCTCAGCACCTAAGAGAATCCTTTCCTTGTGATTTAACTGCCATAGGTGGCATTAGCCTGGCACCAAGCACAACTGTTAGAAATCTAGGAGTGCTATTTGATCAGGTTATTCCTTTAACTCTCATATAAAGCAAATTTCAAAAACAGCCTTTTTTCATCTACGTAACATCGCTAAAATCAGGCCTATCCTGTCCCAGAGCGATGCTGAAAAGCTAGTCCATGCTTTTGTTACCTCTAGACTGGACTACTGTAATTCTCTGCTTTCAGGCTGTCCCAGCAAGTTGCTTAAGATGCTTCAGCTGGTCCAAATGCTGCAACACATGTACTGACTAGAACTAGGAGGAGAGACCACATTACTCCTGTATTAGCTTCTCTGCATTGGCTTCCCATTAAATATAGAATAGAATTCAAGATTCTTCTCCTCACCTATAAAGCTCTCAGTGGACAGACATCAGTCTATCTTAAAGAACTTGTAGAGCTGTATATCCCTTCTAGAACATTGCGCTCCCAAAATGCTGGCCTACTTGTGGTACCATCAATCGAAAAAAGTAGTATGGGAGGTAGAGCCTTCAGTTATCAGGCTCCTCTTCTCTGGAACAATTTACCGACCACAGTTCAGGAGGCTGACACTCTCTCTACCTTTAAGGTTAGACTTAAAACATTCCTCTTTGATAAAGCTTTCAGTTAGGGACCAGCTTATAGTTTATAAATCAGTTCTTAAATTACACTCATAGTCTAGATGTAATAGGCCTAGACTGCTGAGGGGGGGAGGGGGGGGATCTGGCATATTGGGCTTTATCACTGTCACTCTCTCTCAGCATCTGCTTTTGCCCCTTTTGTTTGCTCCTGTACTCGTCTCTGGCTCTTGTCTTGTAGGTGGCCTGGGATCCTTGGTGGAGACTGCCTGCTGCTGTGGAGTCACGAAGCCTCAAAACTACAATTATAAACATGACACATAGTTGGCCATTTTATTAGGAACACTCCATTCCCATTATCACTATAGCTGTTTATGTAGATATTAGCATGATCTCCATATCCATGATCAATACATCTACAGTATCTATATTTAATTACCACATAGGCACAATGTCCCTCTTGAAAATGGGATGTCACATCTCAGGAGGCCTTTAACACATTAATATTTAATGGAGACAAATATGGTAGGGGTGACCTTGTGGTCTGGGCACCCATGAGTTCGTCACTACTATAAATTCTTATTTTCAGTAAGAATATCATTGCTTATACTTCTATAAAATGATCACCACAACCATTCAGACATGAGGACCCTCCTGAAAATGAGATGTAGCATCTCAAGAGGCTAACCTCTAATAAATCAGATGACAGGTCTAAGGTCCATGAACCTGTCCCTAACTTAAGTTCTTATTCTAGTCCACTTGTCTCCTCTTCCCTCCCTTCCTTTGCTCTCACACCCATCACAGCATCATGTGGATTTGCTGTTCATCATGAGACTGGGATCCACATTCAAGATTTCCTGCAGCTTAACAGAAGGTTTTTTCTTGCCGCCATGATGGAGGGATTCATGATTGGCTTTATGGATTCATGCTGGGTGTTGGATGTATCTATATGTATATATGTATTTTATATATCTATGCATATATGTGTATCCATAATATGAAGAGCTTTATGCTCTATTGTAAAGTGTCTTGAGATAACACTTGTTATGAATTGGCGCTATACAAATAAAGATTGATTGATTGATTGATTGATTGATTGATTGATTTTTATTAGCACAGCTGCTTGGTAATCACTCTCTTCTTCTTCATCTATTTCAAAACTGCATTTCCGGTAGGCGTCAACAAAAAAACGCGAAAGCGTATAATTTGTCCGTTCTGAGTTACGGTAGAAAAGATGGCGACGCAAGATGGAAGCCACCACAAGAGAGGACCCTCCTATGTAGATATAAATGACTTATTCTAAGGTAACAAAAATAAAACATTAATTATTTAAGGCTGATTAGAAACTAATTTAAATATAATTTTGAGTAATCTGTTCCATTTTTACCAAGTCTGTTGTTTTAGATAGCAATTAATAATACACACTGCACCTTTAAATTATGTATGTCAATTTACCACTCCCATTGTTTCTCCCTTTTTTATTTACTCAATAAACTAAAATTAAATTAAAACTGAAAAAAAACCCTGAAAAACTAAATTGAAATAAAATCCAATTAAATTTTGATAAGTACAATAACACTGACACTCACTTTCTCACCCCATTACATACATTTTCTTCGTCTCAGTCCTCTGCACAGTTACACATTTACTGTTTCATCATGTTCCCTCGTGAACACAGTGCTGAGGTCAGCAAATACAAAAATAAAATCATGTTATAAGAAATCATTAAAGAGTTTAAATCGAAGACTCAGGCTACATTTACATGGAAACTTCTGCTTTAAAGCTGGGGTTGGCGATTTTGGAGAACTAGCTGTCTGTCTCTAGCCTGAAGGGGGCGGTAATGCTCCAAAATGACGGATGCCAACCACCGAAGAAGAAGTCGTCTCGCGAGAACTGCCACCTGCAGTAGCATGGACGGCAGTTCTCGCGGGATTAGAGCCTGCAGCGGAACAAACTTAGAAAAATAGAGTTTATTTTAGATTTCTTGTACATCTGTCTCAAATGTGAGGGATACTGGAGCTTGGTTGGTGTTGTGGGACTGCTCACAGTGGACTTCCCTTATTTTCAAAGACAAAACTTGAAAGGTAAGCATTCTCCAGCAGAGTCTGATCCCTACACGCTACATGCTACATGCTACATGCTACACGCACTGTCAGTGCACGCCGGGAAAATGCACGCGCAGCAGGCACGCAGAATGGCGACGGGATTTGATTGGTGTAAAAGAAGGTATCCCGGGAAGATTATTGGTTGGGGTTTTCCCTGTTTTACTCCTGCTGTAGATAGCGGATATTTTTCGCTCTGTTTTAAGAACACATAATGAGTTGATTACCATCGGGTCATAAAGACCATTTTAACCAGTATTTCAAAAAGTGTATCTAAATCAGATCGCCAACCCTAGCTTTAAAGACGCAAAGATTTTTCCTTTGCGTTTTAGATTTCTTCTGCATTCAGACGACGACACTCGAAGATGAGTGAATCCCCTGTAGTATGCATGTACTGTGCATGCACCATGGACACACCACTGGGTGTATGGGTTTACACAGGGCTGCTTGGAGAGCATTTTGGAAACTTTCCATCCTGGAGCCCGTTTTCAAAAGTTTGCATTTTCAATGACTTTTCATGTAGACACAAGGCTAAAATGCAGTGAAAACTTAGCGGATTTGACCGTTTTCTGCGTCATGTAAACTCAGCCTGAGAGCACATGAGAATGCCTCCATCCTCAGACTGAGTGATGATCATGTGAGGAGACAGTTTGGTCAGAGTTTGATCAGCTCAGAGGAGCTGCACTCTTCATGTGTGACAGGATCTGCTCACAGAGATGTTGGTCCACAGACTCAGTAAAGCCCGATCAGGATCTTCAGGAAAACTGTCCTGCAGTTAAAGCAGCAGCTCCTGTCATGATGCTCTGCTGTGCTTTCACTGACTCTGTGACCTTTGACTCCCACTGTGTTGAACTTTTGGTAGGTGGGGCTGTGGTCTTCCAGTCCCCCCTCCCATCATAGTTGACCTTCAGAATAAAGCTCTTACCTATCCTTATACACTCAGCCAGCTGTTTGGAGACACTGAGGAGTCTAGATGTTTCCATTTCATCTCTGGAGATAAGAACAGGACAAACATAAGAGATCAATGACTCAGCAATAATCATCATCAGGATGACTCAGCATGATTGGAGCTGTTTTAAAGTGTTGGGACAGTTTTTAAAGGGTCATGGAGCTCTGGTGTCATGTGGCTCATCTTCCGGCTGCTAAACCAAAGTCCTGGTTCTTCTGGCCTTCAGATACTTCCCCACACTGAGGAGGGTCTCTGCTGAACACCTGGTCTCACCTCTCAAAGGTCAGCAGGTCAGAGCCACATGTTCACTGACATGTTTACATTTCTGAGCTCCTGACTGGAGGGAGACTGTGACCCTCACTCCACTTTCTTAGATAAAGGGACAGACGACGGTTCATCTCAGCATGATGGAGCACAGACACGTGGAGGAGAAGAACCATCAGGCTGCTCCACCTTCAGCTCACTGAGGGCTCAGAGAGTGGTCTACCAAACAGCTGAGCCAGGAGCTAAAGGGTTAAGACAGTCTGAGGGGAAAGAGAGCTGACCTGTCCTCAGCAGGTCCATCAAACAGACACCTTCATCACCTCTGAGGGCCTCAAACATGGAGGTCAAAGGTCATTATGCTGAATTCTCACCTGTCCTCAGCAGGTGGGTTCTTCCTAAAGTCAATGGGTTGATTGAAAGACCGGTCACTCTTCATGGACACACCACTGGGCTCAGGAGGGTCTGATCTCTTCATCCTGATAAAACAAACATCATCATCATCATCATCATCATCATCATCATCATCATCATCATCATCATCATCACCTCTGAGAGTCATAATCCTGCTTTTAGTTAAGTTCCATTCTTTGATTTTCATGTTTGTCTGTGCTTCCTGTTTTATTTTGAAAATTCACCTGCTGGTGAGTTTCCAGTTCAGCAATTTAGGAGAGAGACGTGGAGTGAAGGGGCTCTTGATCAACTCTCTTATCAACGTAAATAACCAAGGTTTTACTCACATATTGAGCGACAAAGTGATGTTGTCTTACTTGCATGTAAAGTACTTTATTTATATAGTTGATAAACCATCACAATGGTGAAACGGACACTAGACATAGCATGGCTAGCAAGCTAGCATATGTAATGGCTGTGTCCACCAACAAGGAAAAACCTGGGGACAATAAACAGAACTGATGACAGAATTATCTAAGCAACAGATCAACTTTAAGGAAACTGTGGAAGTGTTAATCTAAGAGTCATGTCTGCCTCTGCAGGCTTCAGTAGATGGGCTATATGATGAATCTGACTCTTTTCAGGGTCATTGTGGCAGAAACTCTGACAGGTGAAAACTTCCAACAAATATGTGAAGGTGAAGCTACTGTCAAATCCCTTCAGGCCCAGAACACAACCTTGCTAAATGGCCTTGAAAACAGATCTAGCAGAACAAACATTTGTGTCCTGAATTTGACTAAAGGAAGTAAACAGGGCCAAGACACTACTTTTTTATTTCAGAGTTGCTGAAAGACGTCATGGGGGATAATGTATTCCCGCCCTGAGCCGTGCACACCATGTTCAATTGCGTTGTACAGGTTATAGGTCACATGAAAGCTGGAAAAAGTTGTGAAATTATTAATCTTGCTGTCATTTTTTCTCCATCAAAAAAACCTGGCATTTGAACAGGGGTGTGTAGACTTTTATATCCACTGTGTACACTGTGTGTTCTTTTGCAAAGAAAATGTTGGACTCCGTAATTTTCTCTGGCCCCTTGCCCAATCTGACCAGTGATGACATGTATAGCCGCATGTCATCATTCAACCGCTGGCTATCGAGGTGGTGTCCAGCAAACAATGTGGGCTTCATTGACAATTGGTCAACCTTCTGGAGAAAACCTGGCCTGATAGGAAGAGATGGCATCCATCCTACTCTGGCTGGTGCATCTCTCCTGTCAAAAAACATGGCAGAGTCACACTTATGACCTCTCAGAGATGAGACCATGTTGCAGAGCTGCAGCCCTCCACGCTCCTCTGCGCTTGCTCTTGGACAGTTTTCCTGTCATTACTGTTATGACAGCTGTTTTCATCAGTTAGATAACTGCTATGGCTTTTGTAATAGTGATAAACATTATTCCATAGAGACTGTGTCAGTCCCCCGACCCAAAGCTCACTTAGATATTAACACAAAAACAAATAAAAGAGGTGTCAACCATAGAAATCTTATTAAAATAAAACCTTCAAATGTAGTGGCTTCAAAACATCAGAGAATTAGATGTGGTCTCTTAAATATTAGATCACTCAGGTCCAAATCTTTACTGGTGAACGACCTTACATCAGAAAATCAGATTGATTTATGCTGTCTCACTGAGACATGGCTACGTGAAGAATATGTCAGCTTAAATGAGTCCACTCCCCCCAGTCATTCAAATATTCATATACAACGCGATACAGGCCGTGGTGGTGTAGCAGCTATTTATCATTCCTGTCTCCAAATCAATCACAGACCAAAGGCTAAATATACTTCTTTTGAAAGCCTTACTCGAAATTTATCTCATACTGATTCAAAAACTGGCCAGACAGTTCTGTTTGTGATAATTTACCGTCCTCCAGGCCCATACTCTGAATTCTTATCAGAATTCTCTGAGTACATATCCAACTTAGTCCTTAACTCTGATAAAATAGTCATTGTAGGTGATTTTAATATCCATGTGGACAAAGAGAGTGATAGTCTTAGCTCTGCTTTTATGTCATTAATAGACTCAGTTGGCTTTACTCAGTCTGTCAATGAAGCTACCCATCAATTTAATCACACTCTTGATTTGGTTTTAGCATATGGCCTTGATATTAATGAACTGAAAGTTTTTCCTGAAAATCCATTTTTATCCGACCACTTCTTAGTAACTTTCAGCATCCTCCTGGAAGATTCTGTGTTTTGCAGCAAAATCGTGAGCAGTAGAAATCTGTCCAGTGGTGCCGTGGCTAATTTCACAGAGGCCATTCCTGCTGCCTTAAGCTCAATAAATTGGCCAACTGATAACTGTGATATTAGCTTTAGCCCCGCTCAGCTGGATCAGTTTGTTGATGACTCGGCCAGCCTACTAAGATCCACTTTGGACTCAATTGCCCCACTGAGACAAAAACGTATTCAACGTCAGAGGACAGCCCCTTGGTTTACTCAGAAACCCGTACACTTAAACAAACAACCCTTAAATTAGAGAGAATGTGGCGCTCTGATAAAAGAGAGTCACGTATACTTTGGCGCGAGAGTCATAATAACTACATGAGAGCCTTAAAACATGCTCGAGCTGCCTACTACTCCTCACTTATTGAAGAAAATAGAAACAACCCTAGATACCTCTTCAGCACTGTAGCCAGGCTGACACAGAGTCAGAGCTCTATTGAACCTGTGATTCCTCTAGCCCTAAGCTGTGAGGACTTTATGAACTTTTTCAATGATAAAATTCTGAAAATTAGAGATAAAATTAGCAACTCTTTATCTCCAGCTGAACCTGCCCTACCTCTAAATGTAGTAGTAGTTAGACCTGAGTTAGACAGTTTCTCTACGATTAGCCTTCAGGAGCTAATTTGTCTCGTCTCCTCCTCTAAATCATCAACCTGCCTTTTAGACCCGATCCCAACTAAATTGTTTAAGGAGGTCTTCCCTCTAGTTTGTCCGTTGTTGCTGGAGACAGTAAATATATCTCGATCAACAGGCTACGTACCACAGTCTATTAAAACAGCAGTAATCAAACCCCTCCTTAAAAAACCTAACCTCGATTCAGGAACATTAGCTAACTACAGGCCTATTTCTAACCTTCCATTTGCCTCAAAGATCCTGGAGAAAGTGGTAGCTGATAAGCTAGGTGACTTCCTTCAAGACAATAGCCTGCTTGAGGACTTTCAGTCAGGATTAAGAGCTCATCACAGCACAGAGACTGCTGTAGTTAAAGTAACCAATGATCTACTTTCAGCTTCAGATGAAGGACTGCTCTCTGTTCTCGTTTTGTTATATCTTAGTGCTGCTTTCAACACCATTGATCATGATGTTCTTATACAGAGATTAGAGATGTTACTGGGGATCACAGGGACTGCCTTAAACTGGTTTAAGTCCTACTTATCTAATAGATATCAGTTTGTACATGTGAACAACAAATCCTCTGTGTACACTAAAGTAAGTTACGGGGTTCCTCAAGGTTCAGTGCTAGGTCCAATTCTCTTCTCTATATATATGCTTCCCCTTGGTGATATCATGAGGAAACACTCTGTTAATTTTCACTGCTACGCTGATGATACACAGCTCTATGTATCACTAAAGCCAGGTGAGAAAAACCACTCAGATAAACTAGATGCCTGTTTAAAGGACATCAGAACCTCAATGGCCAAAAATTTTCTTCTTCTTAACTCAGACAAGACAGAGATTATTGTGCTGGGCCCTCAGCACCTTAGAGAATCCTTTTCTAGTGATTTAACTGCCATAGATGGCATTAGCCTGGCACCAAGCACAACTGTTAGAAATCTAGGAGTGCTATTTGATCAGGATTTATCCTTTAACTCACATAAAACAAATTTCAAAAACAGCCTTTTTTCATCTACGTAGCATCGCTAAAATCAGGCCTATCCTGTCCCAGAGCGATGCTGAAAAGCTAGTCCATGCTTTTGTTACCTCTAGATTGGACTATTGTAATTCTCTGCTTTCAGGCTGTCCCAGCAAGTTGCTTAAGATGCTTCAGCTGGTCCAAAATGCTGCAGCACATGTACTGACTAGAACTAGGAGAAGAGACCACATTACTCCTGTATTAGCTTCTCTGCATTGGCTTCCCATTAAATATAGAATAGAATTCAAGATTCTTCTCCTCACCTATAAAGCTCTCAGTGGACAGGCACCAGTATATCTTAAAGAGCTTGTAGTGCCATACAACCCCTCTAGAACATTACGACGCTGACACTCTCTCTACCTTTAAGGTTAGACTTAAAACATTCCTCGTTGATAAAGCTTTCAGCTAGTGACCAGGGACCATCCTTGGTGGAGACTGCCTGCTGCTGTGGAGTCATGAAGTCTCAAAACCACAATTATAAACATGACACATAGTTGGCCATTTCATTAGGAACACTCCATTCCCATTATCATTATAGCTGTTCATGTAGATATTAGCATGATTACCATGATAGTTACACCTACAGTATCTACTTCTATCACCACATAGTCATGAAGTCCCTCTTGAAAATGGGATGTCACATCTCAAGAGGCCTTTAACACATTTATACTTAACGGAGACAAATATGGTTGGGATGTACTTGTGGTCTGGGCACCCATGAGTTCGTCACTACCATAAGTTCTTATCTTCAGTAAGAATATCATTGCTTATACTTCTAGAAAATGATCACCACAACCATTCAGACATGAGGACCCTCCTGGAAATGAGATCAATCAATCTTTATTTGTATAGCGCCAATTCATAACAAGTGTTATCTCAAGACACTTTACAATAGAGCATAAGGCTCTTCAGTTTATGGATACACATATATGCATAGATACATATATACATATAAAGATACACATATACATATATATACAAATATATACATCAAACACCCAACATGAATCCAAATAGCCAATCATGGATCCCTCCATCATGGCGGCAAGAAAAAACCTTCTGTTAAGCAGCAGGAAATCTTGAATGTGGATCCCAGTCTCATGATGAACAGCAAATCCACACGATGCTGTGTCGGGTGTGAGGGCAAAAGAAGGGAGGTAAGAGGAGACAAGTGGACTAAAGTAAGAACTAAAATTAGGGACAGGTTCATGTACCATCAACCTGTCGTCTGATTTATTAGAGGGTAGCCTCTTGAGATGCTACATCTCATTTCCAGGAGGGTCCTCATGTCTGAATGGTTGTGGTGATCATTTTCTAGAAGTATAATCTTAGATATTCTTACTGAAAATAAGAATTTATGGTAGTGACAAACTCATGGGTGCCCAGACCACAAGTGCATCCCAACCATATTTGTCTCCGTTAAATATAAATGTGTTAAAGGCCTCTTGAGATGTGACATCCCATTTTCAAGAGGGACCTCATGCCTATGTGGTAGTAAAATATAGATACTGTAGATGTATTGATCATGGATATGGAGATCATGCTAATAACTACATGAACAGCTATAATGATAATGGGAATGGAGTGTTCCTAATAAAATGGCCAACTATGTGTCATGTTTATAATTGTAGTTTTGAGGCTTCGTGACTCCACAGCAGCAGGCAGTCTCCACCAAGGATCCCAGGCCACCTACAAGCAAACAAAAGGGCAAAAGCAGATGTAGAGAGGGAGAGAGAGAGAGAGAGAGAGAGAGAGAGGGAGAGAGAGAGAGAGAGAGAGAGAGTGAGTGATAGAGCCCATTGTGCCAGACCCCCCCCCCCCCCCCTCAGTCTAGACCTGTTACATCTAAACTATGAGTCTAATTTATGAACTAATTTATTTATTTATTTATAAGCTATGAGCTGGTCCCTAACTGAAAGCTTTATCAAAGAGGAAAGTTTTAAGTCTAACCTTAAAGGTAGAGAGAGTGTCAGACTCCCGAACTGTGGTTGGTAAATTGTTCCAGAGAAGAGGAGCCTGATAACTGAAGGCTCTACCTCCCATACTACTTTTGGAGATTAATGGTACCACAAGTAGGCCGGCATTTTGGGAGCGTAATGTTCTAGAGGGGTTGTACGGCACTACAACCTCTTTAAGATAGACTGGTGCCTGTCCACTGAGAGCTTTATAGGTGAGGAGAAGAATCTTGAATTCTATTCTATATTTAATGGGAAGCCAATGCAGAGAAGCTAAAACAGGAGTAATGTGGTCTCTTCTCCTAGTTCTAGTCAGTACACGTGCTGCAGCATTTGGACCAGCTGAAGCGTCTTAAGCAACTTGCTGGGACAGCCTGAAAGCAGAGAATTACAGTAGTCCAGTCTAGAGGTAACAAAAGCATGGACTAGCTTTTCAGCATCGCTCTGGGACAGGATAGGCCTGATTTTAGCGATGCTACGAAGATGAAAAAAGGCTGTTTTTGAAATTTGCTTTATGTGGGAGTTAAAGGACAAATCCTGATCAAATAGCACTCCTAGATTTCTAACAGTTGTGCTTGGTGCCAGGCTAATGCCATCTATGGCAGTTAAATCACTAGAAAAGGATTCTCTAAGGTGTCGAGGGCCCAGCACAATAATCTCTGTCTTGTCTGAGTTAAGAAGAAGAAAATTTCTGGCCATCCAGGATCTGATGTCCTTTAAACAGGCATCTAGTTTATCTGAGTGGTTTGTCTCACCTGGCTTCAGTGATACATAAAGCTGTGTATCATCAGCGTAGCAGTGAAAATTAACAGAGTATTTCCTCATGATTTCACCAAGGGGAAGCATATATATAGAGAAGAGAATTGGACCTAGCACCTAACCTTGAGGAACCCCGTATCTTACTTTAGTGTACACAGAGGACTTGTTGTTCACGTGTACAAACTGATATCTATTAGATAAGTAGGACTTAAACCAATTTAAGGCAGTCCCTGTAATCCCAAGTAACATCTCTAATCTCTGTATAAGAACATCATGATCAATGGTGTCGAAAGCAGCACTTAGATCTAACAAAACAAGAACAGAGAGCAGTCCTTCATCTGAAGCTGAGAGTAGATCATTGGTTACTTTAACTAGAGCAGTCTCTGTGCTGTGATGAGCTCTAAATCCTGACTGAAAGTCCTCAAGCAGGCTATTGTCTTGAAGGAAGTCACCTAGCTGATCAGCTACCACTTTCTCCAGGATCTTTGAGGCAAATGGAAGGTTAGAAATAGGCCTGTAGTTAGCTAATGTTCCTGAATCGAGGTTAGGTTTTTTAAGGAGGGGTTTGATTACTGCTGTTTTAAAAGACTGTGGTACGTAGCCTGTTGATAGAGATATATTTACTGTCTCCAGCAACAACGGACAAACTAGAGGGAAGACCTCCTTGAACAGTTTTGTTGGGATCGGGTCTAAAAGGCAGGTTGATGATTTAGAGGAGGAGACGAGAGAATTTAGCTCCTGAAGGCTAATCGTAGAGAAACTGTGTAACTCAGGTCTAACTACTACTACATTTAGAGGTAGGGCAGGTTCAGCTGGAGATAAAGAGTTGCTAATTTTGTCTCTAATTTTCAGAATTTTATCATTGAAAAAGTTCATAAAGTCCTCACAGCTCAGGGCTAGAGGAATCACAGGCTCAATAGAGCTCTGACTCTGTGTCAGCCTGGCTACAGTGCTGAAGAGGTATCTAGGGTTGTTTCTATTTTCTTCAATAAGTGAGGAGTAGTAGGCAGCTCGAGCATGTTTTAAGGCTCTCATGTAGATAATATGACTCTCTCTCCAAAGTATACGTGACTCTCCCCTTTTATCAGAGCGCCACATTCTCTCTAATTTACGGGTTGTTTGTTTAAGTGTACGAGTCTCTGAATTAAACCAAGGGGCTGTCCTCTGACGTTGAATACGTTTTTGTCTCAGTGGAGCAATTGAGTCCAACGTGGATCTGAGTAGACTGGCTGAGTCATCAACAAGCTGATCCAGCTGAGTAGGGCTTAAACTAATATCGCTGTTATCAGTTGGCCAATTTATTGAGCTTAAGGCAGCAGGAATGGCCTCTTTGAATTTAGCCACGGAACCACTGGACAGATTTCTACTGCTCACAATTTTGCTGCAAAACACAGAATCTTCCAGGAGGATGCTGAAAGTTACTAAGAAGTGGTCGGATAAAAATGGATTTTCAGGAAAAACTTTCAGTTCATTAATATCAAGGCCATATGCTAAAACCAAATCAAGAGTGTGATTAAAATGATGGGTAGCTTCATTAACAGACTGAATAAAGCCAACTGAGTCTATTAATGACATAAAAGCAGAGCTAAGACTATCACTCTCTTTGTCCACATGGATATTAAAATCACCTACAATGACTATTTTATCAGAGCTAAGGACTAAGTTGGATATGTACTCAGAGAATTCTGATAAGAATTCAGAGTATGGGCCTGGAGGACGGTAAATTATCACAAATAGGACTGTCTGGCCGGTTTTTGAATCAGTATGAGATAAATTTCGAGTAAGGCTTTCAAAAGAAGTATATTTAGCCTTTGGTCTGCGATTGATTTGGAGGCAGGAATGATAAATAGCTGCTACACCACCACCACGGCCTGTGTCGCGTGGTATATGAATATTTGAATGACTGGGAGGAGTGGATTCATTTAAACTGACATATTCCTCTTCACGTAGCCATGTCTCAGTTAGACAGAATAAATCAATCTGATTTTCTGATATAAGGTCGTTCACCAGTAAAGATTTGGACCTCAGTGATCTAATATTTAAGAGACCACATCTAATTCTCTGATGTTTTAAAGTCACTACATTTGAAGGTTTTATTTTAATCAGACTTCTATGGTTGACACCTCTTTTATTTGTTTTTGAGTTAATATCTAAGTGAGCTTTGGGTCGGGGGACTGACACAGTCTCTATGGAATAATGTTTATCACTACTGCAAAAGCCATAGCAGTTATCTAAGTGATGAACACAGCTATCATAACAGTAATGACAGGAAAACTGTCCTAAAGCAAGCGCAGAGGAGCGTGGAGGGCTGCAGCTCTGCAACATGGTCTCATCTCTGAGAGGTCATAAGTGTGACTCTGCCATGTTTTTTGACAGGAGAGATGCACCAGCCAGAGTAGGATGGATGCCATCTCTTCCTATCAGGCCAGGTTTTCTCCAGAAGGTTGACCAATTGTCAATGAAGCCCACATTGTTTGCTGGACACCACCTCGATAGCCAGCGGTTGAATGATGACATGCGGCTATACATGTCATCACTGGTCAGATTGGGCAAGGGGCCAGAGAAAATTACGGAGTCCAACATTTTCTTTGCAAAAGAGCACACTGATTCGATGTTTAATTTAGTTACTTCCGACTGGCGACGTCGGGAGTCATTCGTGCCGACATGGAGGACTATTCTAGCAAACTTACGTTTACTCTTTGCCAGCAACTTCAAATTTGCCTCAATGTCGCCCGCTCTGGCCCCTGGGATGCACCTAACTATGCCCGCTGACTTCGCTATCTTCACGTTTCTGACTATGGAGTCGCCAATTATCAGTGTTTGTCCCCCTGTGGGCGGGTTACCACCATCACCGAGGGGAGAAAACCTGTTGGAAACGTGAACCGGATGGTGGGGTACCGAGTGGGTCTTCGACTTACGGCTATGCTTGCCGCGGACAGTGACCCAGCCATTACCAGCCGGGGGGGAGGCTAAGCTAACGCTAGCGCGGCCTGCACCGCTAGCTATGTCCTGCCTGCTCGCTATGGCTACGTAAGTGGGCTTTGATCCGGCGCAGAGCCGCTTCTCCAGATCGGACACCCTCGCCTCCAAATCTAGGAATAAGCTACACTTCTGACAAACACCGCTATCAGTAAAGGAGGCCGAGGAGTAGCTAAACATCTGGCACATCGGACAGGACAGAGCAGGAGCGGAGGGAGAAGCCATGCTAAGAGCTAAGCTAAGCTATGCTAAGCAGAAGAAAATAAAACTAAATGACCGCTTGAGAGAAGCTAGCGTGGTTACAGTAGACCTTACTACGTTCGATCGAACGTAGATCGTAATCAATCAAAACAATTATAAGCTCAGATGGCAGATATTAGTCAGTTAAAGTTAGCGTTAGCTGAACAGAGACAACACACTTCAAACAGCACTGCACTGTGAAACAGGAAGTGACGAATACGCTCACCAGGAAGTGACGACCAAGCAGCATCTCAAGAGGCTACCCTCTAATAAATCAGACGACAGGTCGATGGTACATGGACCTGTCCCTAACTTAAGTTCTTACTTTAGTCCACTTGTCTCCTCTTCCCTCCCTTCCTTTACCCTCACACCCGACACAGCATCGTGTGGATTTGCTGTTCATCATGAGACTGGGATCCACATCAAGATTTCCTGCTGCTTAACAGAAGGTTTTTTCTTGCCGCCATGATGGAGGGATCCATGATTGGCTATATGGATTCATGTTGGGTGTTTGATGTATATATTTATATATGTATATGTGTATTTTATATGTATATATATATTTATGCATATATGTGTATCCATAAAATGAAGAGCTTTATGTTCTATTGTAAAGTGTCTTGAGATAACACTTGTTATGAATTGGCGCTATACAAATAAAGATTGATTGAGATTGATTGACTGATTGGGATGATGCCAGCATTGTATCTTGGCTAATCTCTGCTTTATCTAATATGTACTCTCACCATTTGATCTTTGGTGTCGACATAAACTGTATTATGATCCGACCTTGGACCAATCTAGCTCCAAGACAGTGTCTTCATAAAAATAATAGCAATAAGTTTATTTATATAGCACCTTTCAAGAACAGCAAAGTCACAAATTGCTTCACAAAACAAATAAAAACAATACAAGCAATTTTTAAAGGTACAATAAAAGAAAACACAGCACACATGACATATCAAGCAAAGGCCAGACCAAACACATAGGTCTTTAGTTGTTTTTTAAAAGAATCAACTGTTTCAGCCAATCTTAAACCCAAGGGGAGCGAGTTCCACAGAGTTGGAGCCATGACACTAAAAGCACAGTCACCTTAGTTTTTAATTTGGAGTGTGGAACAACCAACAGGTTTTGCTCAGTGGACCAAAGAGGCCTACCAGGAATGTAGTGTTTTAAAAGTTCTGAGATGTATGCTGGAGCCTGGCCATGGAGGGCTTTGAAAGTGAGCAAAAGTATCTAAAAATGTTTGGGAAGCCAGTGGAGTGAAAACAGAATCGGTGTGATGTGTGACCTTTTTGGAGACCTGGTAAGTCGTCTGGCTACAGCATTTTGTACTAATTGTAGATGGTTTATGGATGTTTTACTGAGACAGGTGAAAAGTGAGTTACAGTATTCTAAACGGGAAGAAATAAATGCGTG
Source organism: Scarus forsteni (assembly GCA_036419115.1). NCBI lineage: Eukaryota > Metazoa > Chordata > Actinopteri > Labriformes > Labridae > Scarus > Scarus forsteni. The sequence goes on along the minus strand of JAZDUH010000029.1, from coordinate 241,809 downwards.
AATAACCATCTCCATTTGAGCTGTAGAGACTATGTGTCTGAGTTGTGCAATATTTCTGAGATGAAAAAAAAAAACAAGAACGTACCAGGTTGTTAACATGATGATCTAGAGAGAGTGAGTGGCTGAAAGAAACACCAAGATTGCAAAGAGTTGGTTTTGTAAAAGTGGAAAGGGTTCCCAGTTTCTGAAGTATGTCTGGCACTAAGCTCTCTGGAGCCAAGACAAGGACTTCTGTTTTTTCAGAGTTTAGTTGTAGTGAATTATCTGACATCCAGTCTCTAATGGCACTTAAACAACTGAGCAGGGTTGACACTTGAGAATGATCATTGGGTGAAATGGATATATGTAGCTGGAAATAATCTGCACAACAATGGTAAGATACATTTTTAAAACTGTTGATTAGGTGGCTTAGTGGGAGCAGGTACAGAGAAAATAGTATTGGGCCAAGGACTGAGCCTTGAGGGACTCCACAAGTTAGAGGGGAATTTGAAGAGGTGTAGGGATTGACAGTAACAGGGAAAGTCCTCTGTGACCAGTAGGAGGAGAACCAATCAAGTGCAGAGCCAGAAATGCCCACCCACTGCCTGAGTCTATTAATTAAGACATCATGATCCACAGTGTCAAATGCTCCACTAAGATCCAATAAAACCAACACAAAACATTTTCCTTTGTCACTGCTAAGAAGAGGGTCATTGAAAACTTTGCGAAGAGCTGTTTCTGTGGAATGGGACTGACGAAAACCAGACTGATACTTATCCAGGATGTTATGGACAGTCCAGGGCAGTTGAAAGTTGATTGGCAACCACTTTTTCTAAAATTTTTGAGATAAAAGGTAATTTTGTAATGGGTCTATAATTTTGGGGCAGATAGGGGTCCAGATTTGTTTTTTGAAAAGTGGTTGTATGGCAGCATGTTTGAAATATGATGGTACTTATCCAGATTCTAATGACTTGTTAATAATTCAAAGAATGTAAGTACTAATGCACTCAATTTCAGATTTCAGTAGATGGGTGGGCAATATGTCAAAGGGACTAGAGGATGTTTTCATAGTTCTAACCAGGTTCTTTAGTTCTTGTAGGGAGATTGGGAAGAACTTGCCCAGGACTGTTAAGCAAGGAGGGCAGGGAACAGCAGAAGAAAAAGATGGAGTGATCTGTGCTTTTATGTCACTGATCTTACCAACAAAGAAAGAAAGAATTTTTTCTCATTCATCATCAGAGTATAATAGGATACTGGGTGATGAAGAAGAGACAACATTATTAATAGTTTTAAACAGGAACTGAGGATTATGTCTGTTCTGAGTGACAAGATTTGCAAAGTATTTCTCTCTGGCATCCTTAACCATACAATTAAATTCAGCTAAAAGGTCTTTTAGATGCAGGTGGTGGACATGAAGATGGGTGGATTTCCACAACTGCTCCACTTTACGGCATTTCCGCTTAAAGAAGCAAATATCATCGTTCAACCAGGGGGTAATTTTTTCAAAGGGGCCAGTCTGGATTTTAAAGGAACAACTCCATCCAAAACAGAAAGACAGTGCTCATTAAAAGACTGTGCTTGTGTGTCCAAATCACCATGCAAAGAAAAATTGCAGAAGCGAAAGGAAGCAGAAAACTTTTCTGCAGTGAGATGGTTGAGGATGCAAGATTTGATTTCACATCGCCAGGGCTGAAATTCTAAGTTAAAAGATAAGTCAAATAAAATACATTTATGGTTAGAAATAAACAGTTTCTCAGGAACAACAGAATTAGCTTTTAAACCAAATGTAAAGAGAAGATCAAGAGTATGTCCTTTGACATGAGTAGCACCTGCTACATGCTGGGTCAGATTAAATGACTCTGTTAAGCTAAGAAAGTCAGAGGCAAACTTATTCACATCATCAATGTGAATGTTAAAATCACCAAGCAGTATGAATTTTGAGAGTTTTAGGATGGATGATGGGGGCATGTTCATTGGTCCTTTGCCAGGTTTCTGCTATGAACATGAAGTCTAGGTTTTTAGATTTGATGATATCATTGAGTAAAAATGATTTATTGATAATGAAGCGGGCATTCACCAGTGCAATCATGAGAGGTGCTGAGGTGTGAGGCACTGAAAAGAGGGCAGGCTTTATTTGGATTAAGTTATTTGCGTTTCTACTATGAGATAGAATTGCTGGCGTATTAAATGACTCATCAAGTCTGTCACTAATCCTTACAGGAATGGGCAAAGGGGTGAGAGAAAATGACAAGGGAATTTTGTTGGAAGCAGGTTGTGAGCACTGAGAGAAATGTGTGGTTTTCACAACATAAGGACCAGATTCGGGAGGGTCAAGTTTTGAAGGATGTAATGACTTGTTGAACCAGCAGAGAGGTGTGTGATTAAAGGCATGATTAAAGGTAACTGTGGGGGACAGTGTAGGGGAAAAACTTTGGCCAATGAGAATTGAGTATTAACAGAGGGGGCAGGGTCTGTCAACGGTCATGCTTGTGTGGACAGAGTGTGATAGAAAATGTTTGATGCAACATCCATGAACCCAAATTGTTTGGATGCAGCCCATCTCCCCTGAAGAAAGCAGAGCGCAGCCAAAATAGATCAAAGTTTGGGATAAAAGTAAAGTTTAGCGCTCTACACTGAGCGTGAAGCCACTCGTGCAGACTCAGGAGTCTCCTACGCCCCACTCGCCGACCCAGCACAGGTATCGGGCCGGATAAATACACAATCCTCACACTGGCTTGTAGCAGCTCGAAGAGCTCGGTAAAATCCCTTGTTGTGAGTTCGGATTGTTGCCATCCGGTGTCATTCGTGCCGACATGAACGACAACCTTCTTTACAGATGGGTGATCTGCAAGCAGACCAGGGATGACCCGAACTATGTCCGAGACTGGCTCCTGGAAAAAAGAAGGTAACAGCCAGCTTAGACCTTACATTTCTGATAATGGAGTCGCCGATTATCATTGTGGACGGAGGTGGAGGACGTCCGATTTATTGCTCAAATCCGATATTTTTTGTTTGGCTGTTCAGAGTACACCTCTAATGTAACCTGACTGCAGACTGTGATGTGAACAGCTCAGGCTTCAGAAGTGACGCGCATGTTCAGTTTAACATTAATGGCATTACGCACAGCACGGAGTGAGGAGGGGCAACAAACACTGAGCAAAACTGTGCTTCACAATGCTGGTGAAGTTTGTTCCCATAACACAGAACCTGATGTTACAACAACTCACCATGAGTGAGCTCTTATTAAAGTAATTATGGCTATTTTTATTTTTTTTAAGCCTAAAGGCAGATGCTCTCTCCTTCCGACCCTGCCGATCGCTGCTGGAGAGACAAACGTCTCAGAGCCATAGCGCGCTGAACAGGTTACCAAAGAGGCAAAAACTTTGTTTTGTCATCTGTTCTGATATGTCTTAGTTTGTCTGAGAGCAGATCACACAGCAGCAGACTGTTTTGTGACTGATGCTGTCTCGTAGAAACATATGGCAACGCGCAAATGCGCACGGATGAGATGGATTAGATCATAGGTGTCTCCGCGTCCTGCAAACTTTAATTTTGGCCTGATGAATCCATTCAAAAAGTCGGCACAGTGTTAATAACCTAAGTTTATCGGATATAATACAAATGTATAAATTGTCTGCTGTGCATGTAATGGAGACGCCAGTCGATCCCCCCAGCGCTCTTTCTCTCATCACTCCCTTAATGCATAATTTAATCAAGCTTGTAGCTGGAAAAAAGACTAAAACTCTTTATTTTAGGGAAAAATGCATAAATTTTATAATAATCAAGTCTATATTAACCTCTGATTATGTTCTGTCTATGAAGTGACTTTGAAAACATTTGTCCTGAGGTGAACTGCTGATCTGGAATGACGTCGAAGTCGCATTAAATGCGTCCTGACTGTTTAGACCGCGGTCGCATTTAAGAAAATCGGATATGTATCTGGTTTGGTACCACATTTGAAAGTGGCCTGAATCTGATTTGAAAAGGTCAGATTCAATGCGACTTGTGCTGTTCACACTGTCAAAAACAAATCAGATACAGGTCACATTTGGGCCAAAAAATCGGATTCAGGTCACTTTTGACTGCAGTGTGAACGTAGCTTAAGCAGGCTGCGTCGGGAGGATGCAGATGAGACCTGGGTCTTCGGTTGTTCTCCCAGCGGTGGAAAATCGTCCATGTCCAGGATCTGGAACCTGTTGGACAGCGGGATATCCAGCGGTGGAGGAGAGGGAGGTGGAGACGGTCGCACTGTACGGCGCCTATCCCTCCGAGTGGCTGTCCAGAGCACCGGTTGACGCAGTGTGGAGTTTAATGGGGGGTTCACTCCCAAGTCGTCCATCAGCTTGCCATGTCTCCGCGGAAGGATGAATAAGGGATGAGCAGGTCGATGCTTTGGGTTTTGCTCTCATACGGACCCATGGATGATTGGGGTAATTTGACGCAGGCATCGGACGCGTAGCAGGAGCTGCAACCGCGGCAGGAGCTACAGTGCCGGGGAAAATGGGAGCCTCATCTGCGGCGGAAAGTGCAACGGGGATTGTGTCCCCCAACTCAGCACCTGAGGTAGCTGGTGCCAAGCCGAAAATAATTGTGTCCAAGAACTTCTCGGCGTCCTGGATTTTGTAAAGAGTAGAGATCCTTTGCTCCAGTTCACAGATCTTCTTACTGAGATCGGCAGCTCTGACAGCCAGGCAGTGACGTAAGCAGGGCCATGGCCCCTTGTGAAAGTTCTCTGTTTGTTTTACCAAGAAACTTTAAGATCCAGAGAGCTGAACAGTTTGGGATCCTCCTAGATACACAGAGATGACTGAGAATATGCGTACCCAGTAGTCAGAACAGAAATTTGCTTAAAAACAGTTAAAAACAGCCAAAAAACCAACACAGCTCAGCAACGTGGCAACGTGGCTTCCATCATCCAAGATGGCTCATGCCCTGTCTACATTTGTGAATGCAGCAGGCTGTGTTGACCCCTGATGCTTTCTTTTTCCACGTAATAAAGAGTTCTCATTCTTTTCACATGATCACCAATCATATTCAAGAACTGATTTTTGTTTATTGATAATAAAAAAACTGCTACCCTTTGTTAGGAAAAGTGAATATTTAGTCATTGTGGAGTCAGACCATGCCCAGTATTTAGCAGTTTTTAAATTTTTAAAACAGATTTAATGAACAGCATTTAGAGTAAAGTAAATATATGCACCTATTTTCCTAATGGAAATAGGCTCAAACTCCGGCTCAGTAGGTTGTGGTAAGGCTCCACTGACACTGGATGCCATCCGCCGATAAACAAGAAGAAGGAGAAAGCTATATGTAGAGCTGTTATCATGGCAGGAGCAGCAAAAAACAGGAGCAAAAGAAGTTTTATCGGGGGTGACAAAAAAAAGGGAAGCAGGAGAGTAACAAGTTAAATGCCCAGTTACAGAATAAGCACTGGCCTGGCGTTCCCTCACTGGCATGAGCTGAAAAACGAGGAGGGACGTCCAACCGATGCTAATTTCGACCTGTTATTGTTGGACTTGTCAGTACATGATGATTTATTTGAACAGAAACATGATCAGACTGAACCTGATCAGTCCACATGGTTTATTTGTCTCTTGGGACATTCTGTCAGCTTCTCCACCATCTGTATGTCAGCAAATGCTCGTTTGTGTACGACAGTGCAGTTACACTCAACAACCACAGAGGGCGCTAAAGAGCTGAAAGCATGAATCTTACTTTGTGGGGCTTTAAGCTTTTCAACTGTCTGTAGTGCATTTGGGTCCAAACCTTCTGAGTAACAAACTGTTACACTGAGTGATTCAAACATGAAGGTCAAAGGTCATTTTTCTGAACTCTCACCTGTCCTCAGCAGGTGGGTTCACCTTAAAATCAATTTCACGACCTTGAGAGTGGTCACTCCCCATGGACACACCGCTGGGCTCAGGTGGGTCTGATCTCTCCATCCTGATAAAGCAAACTTAGATTGTATTAGATATTCCTTAAATAGATCCACACAGGGAAATTCAACCATCATTATCATCTTCATCTTCATCATCAGATACGGTGAGCTGTTTCCACAGGATGAACATGCAGACAAACAGAGAGAGATGAAGATGATGATGATGATGATGATGATGATGATGATGATGATGATGGTGATGATGATGAAGAGTTTGGCATTGAGCTGCTCTTCTGTAAAGTGTCTTCAGGTAACACCTGTCATGGTTTGACACTGTTGTAATAAAGACTGATGAAGAGGATGAAGATGATGGTGTCAGAGTGTGATGGCTGCAGATCTTCATCTCACCTCAGACCCTGGTCTTCTTCACTCACAGAGGTTTTAGATGGTCTGGTCTCCTCTGGTTCTTCAGTCTGATCCACAGCAGAGCGCCCCCTGCTGTCTGTCAGCTGAGATGAAGGAGTCAGAGAGCAGAGCGTTAACAACTGACTCTGATGGGCTGAAGGACTGGACTCATATCTATGGTCATATTTCTATCATCACATTTCTATGATTGTATTTCTATGATCTGTCCTCAGTGTCTCTGATAAATGCTGCTCAGTTCTGGGGCCACAATGGGGCCTGTGAGGTAAACACACCTGAACACAGGTGAGCACAGGTAAGACAGAGGTGGCTCCATCAGCCTGTGGTCCCTGAGGTCAGGTGGGTCATGATGTGGTCTATGAATCAATCTATCTGTTATTGTTATTGGCAGCAAATCCTAACAAATACCTACTCAAGATGTTTTACAAAATAATATTCTATATTTACATTTCCTAGTATGTCATTTATTTTTATTCTTTTTTTCAGTTTTATTTTATGGTTTCATTTATTTTGTAAAGAGAAGTAGAAAGATAAAGAGGTGTGCAGAGGCAAAGGGACTAAAATAAAAAAATCATGAGTGATGTGATGTACACTTGGACAGAATGACAGATTTGAATGTGTTTGAACACAAACTTTACTCCAACTCTGTCACTGTAAACACAGAAATAAAAGCACAGCAGCATGTATTTCTGCAGAGTTTGACTGTTTTGTTGTAGCTGTGTGTACTTCTGTTAAACTTCTTCTGCAGTTTCCATCTGGTGCTTCAGTCTCTGTATTTTATGCTGTTTCAGTGCTTATAGCTTTCTTTAATTATGTTGAAATGCTGAGTCAGCATTTCAACATATTCTTCTTCCTAAAATGTATTCTTCTTTTTCTTTTTCTTCCTCTTCTTCTCTGGATTTTTGGCACCTTTCACAGGCTTCAAATTTGCACAGATTTTCACAGAAAAAATTGACAAATGCAGCATGTTCAGGAGAAGTGCGCTTGTATTTTTCACAGGCTTAAGTTATACTTTTTACAGTAAAAAATAATTTCTGCATATTTTTACTTTGAAATGAATGGGACATTTGTGCAGCTCTGCTGAAAACTTCAGCTACTTTGAAGCTTCACAGATTGGGCATGCTTCAACCTACAGACTCCATTCATGCTTTGAAAGCTGCATTGACTTCTCAACTATTTTTAAATATCTTCAGCTTTTTGCTAGCTTCCACAGTTTTTTAAATATGATTTTTGAAGCAACACCAAGTTTTGAGGAACTCTGTGCTTACAGCTTGTCACGTGATCTCTGAGTGAAGCGCTTACTGTGGACACACAAGAATTATCGCGGACTCACCAGAATTATTCTGTTATAACTTTGTCAAACCGTCCTCCACAGACATGATTTATACATCAAAACGTCGACTACCTTTATCCTCTTGCACTTGAAATCAGCTTCAAAATTTAATGTGACATTGTTTTGGCTCAGTGAGCTTCAGAGACACGGATATGTCACAAAATCTTCCATCTGTGGAAATGCAATTTTTCCACCCCCAAACGCCGAGTGCTTCACTTTGAAGTGCATTTTAACTCGCCATTGTGTCAACATTTTTAACAGTAAAGACATGAAATTACATCACTCGCTTCAGCGGATTCTTGGGATACTCACAGTGTAATCCCTTTTCTGATATCTATCACGGTTTAGACACAGCAAGCGTTTGTTTACCCGGAAGTACCGAGCGTTGTCAGCCTGCTCTATGAGACTATGCATGTGCACAATAAACACAGAGGAAATACTGTGCTTTCGATGTCTCAGCGTATTTGGCCCTGTATGTGAGTGGTTAGAGCATCGCATGATGATCAGGAGATTGCAGATTCAAATCCAGGCGTGGGCAGTTATACTTTTCTTCTCCATCTAATACAGATTCTTCATTACAATAGCATATTCACGCTTTCTTTACAACTTCTCTACAAATTACTTTTAGCAATTTCATTTCACAGTTTCAGCAGTCACACTCGGCATTTCAACGCATTTCCTGCATGGAAATGCAAATTCTTTAGTTTGTTCTGCTGTTTCAACATGTTCTTAGAAAACACACTGCAACATCTTCTCAACATCTTCTAACGTCGTCCATGCATTCTATGATTAGCTCGATTAAAGCTAGGGTTGGCGATCTGATTTAGATGCACTTTTTGAAATACTGGTTAAAATGGTCTTTATGACCCGATGGTAATCAACTCATTATGTGTTCTTAAAGGTGCTATAAGGAAAATCTATTAGCGGCGAAATAAAGACTCCGCTACCCATAAGCACGTGCGGTGATTGTCGTAATGTTGCGTTCCAGTAACCTCGGAAATGGGAGTGACATCATCTCCCACTTACCGGCGTTCCAGTTGAAGTCAGAAAAAAACATGCCGATCTACCAGGCTATTGTTAGCACGCCCTCCGTTGTTATGAAGAATGTGATTATCACTATGGCAGCATTTTTGTAAATAGAAGTCTAACAATACTATGTATACAGCTGATCTAGAGTGACACACCCCAGTCAGAAGTGCTAATAAACTGATTATTACAGGAGCTATGAAACTGTTCACACTCGGGGCATCCATCTTTGATTGTCAACTCGGGGGTGGCGAGGTTTCACTGAGTTCCCGGTAGGAAATTCAGACTTCGGGGGACGTTCCAGCTGCAGTTGCCCACTGCAACTGAAACACACCAAAAGACGTGACCCAAGCCAAAGCGTGTGTTTGTTGTGATGCTAATGCTAATAATAATGCAGCTCGGACCTTCCTCAGAACTCTGCATTACTTTACAACTTCTTTTTTCAACAACTTACAGGATGCAAAGCGACGAGGTAATGTATCTCTTTCTAGTTACGTAGCGGTAGTTTTTGATGTGTGACAACAAGCAATTTTTGGAAAACTTATCGTAGTTGTAGCCGGCTATATATCGCTACTTACAGCCCGGTGCTCTAAGACGTGTAATATAATAATAAAATAATATAAATTTGCTCTAGTTTTAATTGTCTTGTTCCCGAAGTTGAGTATCCAGGCCAGTTCCGCTCTGTCCAACCTGACCGGAAGGTTAAAGAATAGCATTTATAGATAACCTATTTAGATGCTATAAAACTCATCGATAAGTGTGTATTTCGATCAAGCATATATCTAAGTGACACATTTTTGTAATTACTTAGAAACTCCTCACAGTCTCCTTAAAACAGAGCGAAAAATATCCGCAATCTACAGCAGGAGTAAAACAGGGAAAACACCAACCAATAATCATGCAGGGACACCTGTTTTTACACCAATCAAATCCCGTCGCCATTCTGCCTGCCTGCTGTGCGTGCATTTTCCTGGCGTGCACAGATAGTGCGTGTAGTGTGTAGCATGAACAGAGACTCCGCTGAAGAATGCTTACCTTTCAAGTTTTGTCTTTGAAAATAAGGGAAGTCCGCTGTGAGCCGTCCCACAACACCAACCAAGCTCCAGTATCCCTCACATTTTAAGACAGATGCACAAGAAATCTAAAATAAACTATTTGTTTTTCTAAGTTTGTTTGGCTGCCGGCTCTAATCTCGCGAGAACTGCCATCCATGCTACTGCAGGTGGCAGTTCTCGCAAGACTTCTTAATCTTCTGCGGTTGGCATCCATTATTTTGGAGCATTACCGCCCCACTCAGGCTAGAGACAGAGCTCAGTTGGAGAGGCAGAAGAATGTTTTTATTAATTTATCATCACACAGGAGATTTATGGGGGAATACTGACATGGGAGGACGGCGAAAAAGAGGAGAAAATACGTAAATTACGGTAGTTTCATGGCAAAAACAGGAGATTTGACAGCTCTGTGGAGAATGTCAGAGGAAACTACCTATACCCCGATCAACATCGGCTGTGAGCACTAACTAAATTTACATGTTTGTTTGGTGTTTTCTTACCGCTGACTGAGACATGACTTAGTGTAGTGTAAAACAAACACGTTGTGCTGAGGGTCTGGAGTTGAATCAGTCTTCTGGATATATCGGCTGCGCGTGTCCATGTGAGCGGAGGGGGCTGTGGAGTGGAGCTAGGCGGAGCCCTGAGGAGATGCCACTTTCAAATTCATGCTAGTTTTCCAAAATCGCCAACCCCAGCTTTAACTCTTGTCTTGCTGGGACATTTCCACTCCAGATATTGGATGACAAACATACCTTTTGTTGCTTTGGTATTGGCATTGGTTTCTCCTCCTTATCCTGCATGTCCAAGGTGTTCACGCCCCCGAGGTTGCGCTCTTGTCGTCCTCACTCCAAGGTCTCTGTCCCCAGTCCCGTCAAACTTGACACGTTAGTGATCCCAGCGGTGCCTCCAATATTTGCTGCACACTACTGGACACAATAACAGATTTTAAAGTCAGCTCACACTGGATTATGGGACACTGAACACATCCAGTCTGAAACCAACTTCAGTGAAACACCCAACCAGGCAATGTAGCAAATATTCACATCTATTAGCATTAGCATTCTTAGCAATAGCACTGTTGGCACCACCACTAGTAGCATTAAGATTGCCAACATTCAGTCTGGTAGCATTAGCATTGTTAACATTTGCACTGTTATCATTAGGATTCCAGTATTAGCTCTATTAGCATTAGCACCGTAATCACAGGTTTCGGTATTAGCACCATTAGCATTAATGCTTATGGTGCTAATGTATCATTAGGATGGTCGCGTTTGCCCTATTAGCATTAGCACTGCTGTCATGAGACTTTTTTGCTTTTACGCCATTAGCATTAGCACTATAGTCATGTTTAGATGAAGCCTGACACCCCCAGTCATCACACCTGATTGAACTATAAAGTTCTGAAAACATTAAAAAGATTCTCACCAAATTTCGACAGTCAGGACAGATCTGTGATGCAGCAGCAGAGAGTCGTAGAACCAGAACACACTGACACCAGGATGTACCAAAGTCCATTTATCACCGTGTCCACAGCCAATCAAAGGTCAAAGTCTACATTTTACTGCAGGAGCTTTATTGTTTTAATCAGAGCGACCTGAGGAAGATCATAAGACATGTTTCATGTTTTTGCATTTTTGCACAGGGCAGGTAAACAAACATTAACATAATAACATTATCTATCTGAATCCTGTTCAATCATGTTTCAATCAGCATTTCTATAGGCACTGCAGCATATTTGACAGGACATTTTATTCTACAGGTTTTATAAGCAGGTCAAAGCCTCAGTAGTTTGTTTCTGTCATTAAGTTCTTTAAATTCATTGTAACAACAAAACAATAATGCATTGATATTGAAGCAAAATGTAACTTTTAATCCTTAACTATTTTAAAAAGCAGGTACTCCAGGACTTTAAGTAAAGAATGACCTGAACAACTTTCACTTGTATTTGAGTAATATCTGAGCAGGAGTATCTATACTTTGACTCAAGTAAAGGAGTTAAGTACTTTGTCCTCCACTGATCCTGTTCAATCAACCACAGGACTTCAGAGGGATGTGTGGACGTCCTCTAAAATAAAAAATATCATAAATAGACTTCTTAAACATTTTTAGTTTAAATCTTGTACCTGTTTTTGCATTTGTTTCCCTGCCCTGTGCCAACAAACAAAAGGCTGCATGGTTACTCTGGAGCAGTGAACAACAAAACAGATCAATAAAAGACAGCAGCAGGTGAGGCCTCATAGCTCTGCTGATGCTAAAGTTAGCATTTCTCTGATTACATGCAGAAGAAACAACTGCAAACAAGTGTATGTGCTTTACAGACGTCCAGAGCAATTATACCTGTTTGTGGATTTATTTACAGGTGTCCATGCTTCACTTAAAAAGAGTTTTATAACTCATTTTTAATATTACTGTTGCTGTGTAACTGGATTAAATTACCACTGGTTACTTTGGGCTCCTTTGTCTCCATTAAAGTCACGTTCAACATCACTACACATCACAGACAGTCTAAGGCATCTATATGTTGTGTTATATGGATGTTTCATTCCAATTGTTATTTCTTAGCATCTTAGCAGCAGGAATTATGGAAGTGAAGAAGTACCAGAATCCAAATTAAAATCGATTAACAGAAATGCATTTTCATTTTCAGAATAAAGCTGTTTTATCCACTCATAAATAAAATATAGACATTTTCCAAACTGAATTTTCATTTTCTTGTTCAAGACTGCTCATTTTTTGACTTAATTAAAATGAAAAAGAAAAAGATATTTAAGATTTAATTTTCAAATGATGCCCCAGCAAACAGTTACCAAAATTCAATCTGAATTGTCAAATTTGAAAATTAAATTAGCAGTAATGTTTTTTCATTTCAAGGATTTGGCTATAATGTTTGACTCATTACTAAAATGGACACTAAATCATCCAAACCGCAGGGATGGGTCTGGTTTGTAAATACATTGTTTCATTTTTGAGATATTGACTTGGAAACTCTGAATCTGTGAATATCTGTCTAATATGGTTGGATTACTTATTAATTTTATTTATGAGTCAGAAATTCCGGTCATTAGCTTGAAGTGAGAGAGGGGGAAAGACTAAAGAGAGAGAGAAGAACGGGGTGCAAAAGGGAGAGAGACAGCAAAATCTGGAACCTACACAAATATATTTAAGTTCCTTTCACTTTCTTGTAACATCATATTTAACTACACAGCATAAAAGCAGTCACAGATGACAGATGATTGGACTTTAAGAGTTCATTTCATGAATTATGAAGATGTTGATTTTTTTTAAACTCAAAGTGTTGACAGCTAAATGAACAAAGATTTTAAAAACAGACATTACCTTAAAATCATAGGAAAACTTTAGGAAGGTTGTGCAATTTATCCAAAACAGTCACAACAGACTGACAGACCTAAAACAGAGCCTATGATGTTGTTTAACACGACCGCTTTTAATACCTAATTTTAGTAATTAATGAGTTATACATATTTAAAAGGGTATCAGTGAAGTCAAATGTGCTTTTATTTCAGTCAACACAAAGTTGGACTTTTTCAGATCCTGGTTCATTCATTCACACATGGGCCTTTAGATCACCACCTTTATTTGAACAGTTACAGAACAGTAAGAAAATGATGATCTTAATAAATATACAGTATGAAACTTATGCATTTAATTTGTCTGACACTTTTTTACTACATATGACAACTTCATCTTTTAGAATATTCTCTAAGGGTGTCAACATCTAAACGTGTAAACAGATACACGTGTTGGGGCCAAAAGAAAATCTGATTTAAATAATGAATTAAATTATGGTAAACTGAAGTAAGGAAAGAATATTGATTTAAATTATCCGTTGTTATGAATTATCTTGCCTGCCTAATTAATTTGGATTAATTTCTAAGGTAAAAAGGCTAAACTTTTGTTTGTTTATGATAAGAAATTGAGCGAGTTATTTTTCACCGTTCTGTCCATCCCTATGTTCCCGAGTCGCTGCTGCTTCAGGTTACTTAATGTGATCAGTGACACCTGGTCTGAGGTTTTGAGAGTGGGAGCGAAAAAGTTTGTTGACCGCAAAGAGCAGATCGGCAGAATATACTTACCTTTTCATTTAGTTTTATCCAGAAAGTTACGATTGTAAACGCTTTTTTGTTTCGAAATAAATCTTGGAAGTGACGCTGGATCCGCGGCTGCTTTTTGTTTGGACTGTGTGTGAGACCCACTCGGAGGTGGTTTTTTGGAAGATTGAAGCCACTACAATAAGTCAACAAACTTCGCCAGAATAAGAAAAGACGCTGTTTGTGCCGGACCAGAGGAGCACGCCTGAGATGAGATCGGCGCGGTTCGTGAGTAAACAAACGAATTAATGAATGGATGGATTGACGCTGCGCTATGAGAATATTGGAGATGTTTGATGAGCATTAAATCACGGCATGAATTAAACTGGAACGGGTGCGAAACAGACGTGCTTGTGTGGTAAATGATGCTGGTTGTGTATTAAGGAGCGCACACGCAGCACTGTGAACGAGTGAACGTACCGTAATGACGGCGGTTGCTGCGCAACGGATAAAATAATAAACGGATCCAAAATAATAAAAAGCAACATGGATGTCTCAGAGACCCCTGCTGACGCAGAAAAAATGTTGAAATCACTGAAAGCTTCACGTAAAGGAAAACTGGGAGCATGTACTAGAAAAATGAATGAAATAAAAACTTTGCTTATGGAGGGTGCAAGTGTTGAGTCTGTCAATGAGAGTCTGCAAATATTTCATGAAGCTGTTGATGTCTTTAAGGAGGTTCATAAATCTGTGCAATTGCTCTTATCAGAGGAGGAGAAAGAAGAGGATCATGTGGACTGGTATGAGCCAAGGATAACTAACTTCAGATACTGGTTGAAAGAGATTGAACTGTGGAAAAAAGAACAAAATGCACAGCAAAAAATTGACCCTCAGGACAGCATCTCAAATGTATCAAGAAAATCAGGAGGATCAAAAGCTTCTTCTTCTGCTTCCTCAGCCTGCAAAAAGGCAGCTGCTGAAAATGCTGCACTCTTGGCCAAAGCTGCTGCATTAAAGGACAAACATGCACTTTTAATGCAAGAAGCACGATTAAAGACAGAGATGGAAACTATGGAGCTAAATGCTGAAATTGCGGCATCTGCTGCCAAACTAAAAGTTCTCCAAAGCCCTGAACTGGTTGAAGCTACTGATGGCTCTGAAATGGAGAAGGTTTCTCAAGTGGATGGAATGGATGCATATTTGGAGGCAAGCAGACAAACAAATATCGACTTTATGAATCCTGATGTCTCACCAGTCGAGTTCTTGAGGATGGGTGCAGTGCCAAAAACAACCACTTCAAAAAACTGTGGAAAATATACATTTTCAAAAACCATCCTCAGATCAAAAGAATTTTCAAGAACTTAATCCTCCACAAACTACTAAATATCCAAAGCTGACAAGACTTCACAGCACAGACAACTCTGGACGTAGTCATGACGATCATGATATCACAAACAAAAGCCAAAGACAGAGTGATATTGCAGAACTAATAATTATGCAGCAAAAACTAGCCATGCTGCCTACTATGGAAATGACAGTATTTGATGGTGATCCACTGGCTTATAAATCTTTCATGCAAGCATTCAAACACCTTATTGAAGATAAAACTAGTAGCAGTCAGGACAGGCTGTACTACCTTGAGCAGTACACTTCAGGCCAGCCCAGAAATCTCGTTAGGAGCTGTCTGCATATGAATGCACATAGAGGTTATACAGAAGCCAAGCGACTATTAAAGGAGCATTATGGGGATGAAATAAAAATATCAAGTGCTTATTTGGAAAAGGCTCTTAACTGGACAGCCATAAAAGCTGATGATGGGGAAGCACTTCATGCCTATGCTATGTATTTAAGAGAGTGTTGTAATGCAATGCAGGATTTACAGCACATGGAAGAACTTGATATTCCCTCCAATCTGAAATCAATTGCTTCCAAACTTCCCTATAAGCTACGTGAAAGATGGCAAACCGTAGCTTATGATGTTATGCAAAGAACAAACAGGAGAGCCCGATTCCATCACCTCGTTGAATTCTTGGAAAGACAAGCAAAAATTCTTATGGACCCTTTGTTTGGAGACATCAAGGACCCCAACCCCTCCTACAAAAGGATAGTCACAAGAAACCAAGCAGTGAATCTAAGAGCACCCAAAAGCAATAAAAGTAGCAGCTTTGCCACTGTTGTATCTTCTGAGTTTCAAAGCAGTGCTTCTCTCTCAAATACAGCAAATGACTGCACATTCAAACAGCAGACACTAGATGGCAGCTGCAGTACTTCACTTTTGTGCACTTTTTGTAAAGGCAAACACACGCTGACTGATTGTTTACAGTTTAAAGCCTATCCACACAAGAAAAAAGTTGATTTCCTAAAAACGAATGGTCACTGTTTTGGATGTTTGATTAAAGGACACTTAAGCAAAAATTGCAAACGAAGACTGACATGTCAAAAGTGTAAAAGGAATCACCCAACAATACTACACATAGAGAACCTTGAAATGATAAAGCAAGAACATCAACAGAAGAGTAACCAAGTTGAAACTAAAGAAACAGCTGTCAGCAGTGCTCTAGTATCAGCTGGAGAGGAAACTGGGGCCGGAAAGGACTGTGCCTTGGCCATTGTGCCAGTTCGAGTGAAGGTCGACAAAGGAAATAAATCCATCATAACCTATGCCTTCCTTGACCCTGGTAGCTCGACATCATTTTGTACTGAGAATCTGATGAATCAGTTGAAACCCAAAGCACGGAAAACAACAGTTGTCTTAAAAACTATGGGGCAGGAAAGACCAGTAAAAAGCTATGAGCTTACAGGATTGGAGATAGGTAATCTGGAAGGCACCAGCAACCTAAGTCTACCAAAAGTGTACACACAAAGAAAGATACCGGTCTCAAAGGAAAACATACCTACCCCAGAGGACCTGAAAAAATGGCCTTATTTGAGCGAAATACAGCTGAATGAAATCAATGCTGACATTGAACTTCTAATTGGAGTTGATGTACCAAAGGCAATGGAACCATGGGACATAATAAATAGTCAAGGAAATGGACCATATGCAGTCAAGACAGTGTTTGGGTGGGTGGTAAATTGTCCACTCCATTCTTGGTCTGCTATGGATTCTGGACCTGTGGTAGCAACAGCCAATCGAGTATCAGTTAGTGAACTAAAGGATCTTCTCATCAGACAATATAATCAGGACTTCTCAGAAAAGGAATATGAGGAGAAAAGTGAAATGTCAGTCGAGGACAAAAAATTCATGGAGATAGTATCTACCTCAGTCTTAAAACAAGATGGTCATTACCACCTACCTTTGCCTTTCCGCAACAAAGACACAGTCATGCCTGACAATTATGAAATTGCTGAACAGCGAACCTTAAATCTGCTAAAGAAGTTCAAAAGACATGATGAATATGAAATGGAATACAAAAAATTCATGGATGAAATGTTCAAAAGGGGTTATGCAGAGAAGGTGCCCCCTGAACAACTAGACCGTAAAGACGGACAGGTATGGTACATACCCCATCATGGTGTCTACCATCCCCAAAAGGGCAAACTTAGAGTTGTGTTTGATTGTGCTTCATCATACAAAGGCATGTCTTTAAACAAAGAACTTCTCCAAGGGCCCGACCTGACCAACACCTTAATTGGAGTTTTGCTTAGATTTCGCCAGGAACACATTGCTTTCATGGCAGATATTGAAGCAATGTTCTATCAGGTGCATGTTCATGAGGACCACAGAGACTTTCTTAGATTTCTCTGGTGGCCAGGTGGAGACACCAGCAAACCTTTGGAGGCCTATAGAATGAAGGTGCACCTCTTTGGGGCTGTTTCCTCTCCAAGCATTGCCAACTTTGCCCTAAAACAAACTGCAAAAGACAATAGTCACAAAAACAAAGAGGAGGCAATCAAAACAATTCAGAACAACTTCTATGTTGATGACTGCCTTAAATCAGTGGCAACAGTGGAACAAGCCATCAGCCTTATCGAAGACCTCAAAGGTGCCTGCTCTCGGGGAGGCTTTTCGCTGACTAAATGGGTCTCAAACAGCCGTGAAGTCCTAGGGACTATTCCAGAACATCAGAGAGCCAATAATGTAAAAGAACTGGACTTGGAAAGAGAAAATTTGCCGGTAGAAAGAGCCCTTGGAATCCAATGGAATACAGAAACAGACAAATTTACTTTCAAAGTTGCCATCAAAAGTAAACCCCTTACCAGAAGGAATATCCTCTCAATGGTCAGCTCAATCTATGATCCATTGGGATTCCTTGCCCCATTCATTCTCCAAGCTAAACAAATTCTCCAAGAACTGTGCAGATTACAATGTGGATGGGATGAAATCATTCCTGAAAAGCTAGCCAAACAGCTACATACATGGGTCAAAGAGCTGGACCTGCTCAACAGATTTCAGGTGGACAGGTGTATGAAACCTGAGAATTTTGGCCTGATTAATACTGCAGGGCTCCATCACTTTTGTGATGCAAGTGAATCTGGTTATGGTACTGTCAGCTATCTCAGGTTCACAAATAATGCAGGTGAAGTTAAGGTTGCATTTGTTTTAGGGAAATCCAGGGTCACTCCACTCAAACAGATGACAATTCCCAGGTTGGAACTAGCAGCAGCAACTCTCGCTGTAAAGGTAGGTAGGATGTTGAAAAAAGAGCTTCAAGTAAAACTCAAAGACTCCATCTTTTGGACTGACAGCACCTCAGTACTTGGATATATCCATAACCAAACAAAAAGATTCCACACCTTTGTGTCCAACAGGCTTTCACTGATCCATAACCTGTCTCAAGAGAAGCAATGGAGACATGTGGGTTCTAAAGACAACCCAGCTGATATTGCATCACGTGGGCTGCATATCGAATCCTTCCTAAAATCGGAATGGCTCAGTGGTCCAAAGTATCTGCTACTAAAAGAAACAGAATGGCCTGAGATTCCTAAGAAATTAGGACAGATTACTCCAGATGATCAAGAGGTAAAAAATATGGCATGTGTAAACACTGTGAGCATGATGGAGAAAAATCCCACCTGCAAATTTCTTGAGTATTACTCATCATGGAACAGACTACAGAGGGGTGTTGCATGGATGATAAAGTTGAAAGAACTTCTTCTGTTGTTAATTCAAAGCAAGAAAACCTCAAAAATTGAACTGAACCCGGGTTGGAAACTTGTGAAAACCCTGAATGACAAAATGAACCTACTAAAGGTGAAGTTTGGAGCAACACAGCTGTCCATAGAGGACATAAAACAAGCTGAAAGGTCAATCATTCTTTTTGAGCAGAGACGCTATTTCTCTCAAGAATGTGCACTCTTGGAAAAAGGTGGTCAAGTAAAAGCAGGTAGCTCACTCTGTAAATTGGATCCAATTCTTGATGAGGGCATGTTGAGAGTTGGAGGAAGAATAGGCAAGCTAGCCATGCCAATGGACATAAAAAATCCCATTATTCTGCCCAAACAGTCTCACATATCTAAGCTTTTGTTACGCCATATCCACCAGCAGACTGGACACTCAGGCAGAAGTTACATGATGTCCAAACTGCAACAAAGGTTCTGGCTGCCCCATGCAAACTCATCTGCTAGACAAATCATTAAGAATTGTGTTCTCTGCAGACGAATGCAGGCCAGAGTAGTGGAGCAAAAAATGGCTGATCTGCCAGAGGACAGGGTGACCCCAAATCTGCCCCCTTTTACCCACGTGGGTATAGATTATTTTGGACCCTTGGAGGTGAAGCGGGGCCGGTCACGAGTTAAACGCTGGGGCGTAATCTTTACTTGCCTGGTGAGTCGAGCTGTGCATTTAGAAGCTGCAAGCTCATTGGACACCGACTCATGCATTAATGCGTTACGTAGGTTCATGTGTCGCAGGGGAACAGTGATGAGCATCCGAACAGATAATGGGACGAATTTTGTAGGGGCACAAAAGGAACTTAAAGAAAGTCTCAAGAAAATTGACAATTACAAAGTACAAGATGCATTATTGAAGGATGGAGTGAAATGGATATTCAACCCACCATTTGGAGCCCACCACGGCGGAGTGTGGGAAAGGCTAATCCGGCCTGTGAAAAAGATTCTGTACTCTGTCCTGAAAGAGCAGACCCTGGATGATGAGACCCTACAGACAGCATTATGTGAAGTTGAGGCCATAATGAATGATCGGCCATTAACAACAGTGTCAAGCGATCCCAACGATCTTGAGCCCCTTACACCAAATCACCTTCTTCAGCTGAAAACCAAACCCCTCATGCCACCTGGACTCTTTCAGAGGAATGACTTGTACTCCCGGCGGAGATGGAGAGGCTCAGTACCTCGCAGATCTCTTCTGGAAGAGATGGATTCGAGAATATCTTCCAATCCTACAGCAACGGAGCAAGTGGCATCACCCCAAACGGAGTCTTCGTCTGAATGACCTTGTCATTATAGTGGATGGCGCTGCACCGAGAGGATCTTGGCTCCTTGGTCGTGTTGTGAAGACTCTCCCAGGGACCAAAGGACTTGTTCGGAGTGTCTTAGTGAAAACCAAGAACAGTACCTTGCAACGACCAATTGACAAGCTCTGTCTTCTGTTGGAAACAGTTGATTGAGCATTGAGGCTAAACTCTGGTAGCCTCTGACTGCATACTGACACTACTGACTGACAAACGTACTTTGTGGACGTCCTGGAACTCAGTACTAGGAATCCTACAACCACAGGATCAGATGAACTATTATAGACTATGAAATCCTTAGTACTTAATGTAAATAAAGCTTGTTTCATATATGTTTTGATTAGGCCCCATTAAATGTATGACAGGTAATTGTTTTGGCACAGCGACAACAATTAGGGGCCGGTGTGTTGGGGCCAAAAGAAAATCTGATTTAAATAATGAATTAAATTATGGTAAACTGAAGTAAGGAAAGAATATTGATTTAAATTATCCGTTGTTATTAATTATCTTGCCTGCCTAATTAATTTGGATTAATTTCTAAGGTAAAAAGGCTAAACTTTTGTTTGTTTATGATAAGAAATTGAGCGAGTTATTTTTCACCGTTCTGTCCATCCCTATGTTCCCGAGTCGCTGCTGCTTCAGGTTACTTAATGTGATCAGTGACACCTGGTCTGAGGTTTTGAGAGTGGGAGCGAAAAAGTTTGTTGACCGCAAAGAGCAGATCGGCAGAATATACTTACCTTTTCATTTAGTTTTATCCAGAAAGTTACGATTGTAAACGCTTTTTTGTTTCGAAATAAATCTTGGAAGTGACGCTGGATCCGCGGCTGCTTTTTGTTTGGACTGTGTGTGAGACCCACTCGGAGGTGGTTTTTTGGAAGATTGAAGCCACTACAACACGGATAACAAATCATAACCACTTACACGTCATTTTTTTCCTCCTCCTCGTTCATTTCTCACTAATTTATTATTAGTAGTGTTGACAATGTTCCCTGAAAGCTTTAGATAATAATATTAACCAACTATACACTTAAATGTTCCCACTAGTGCAGTAATCTGCATATATAACAGATGAATGGAGCCCAATGTTACATTAATATAAAAGATCTGCAGCCACAGCCGGTGTCACGTCACTTCAGGTTGCCTCGGAGACGCAGAGACAGCCATCATCAAGCAGAGCACTGTGTGGCAGTTTTTCAAACAAACTACCAGTGGAAATCCTGTTTAGTGTGGGCTATGTCAGGCTAAACTGGCTTATACCAGCAGCACGGGATGTATACCATACCACCTGAAACACCTGAACAAGTCTGAGGGAGAGACGCTGCTGCTGCTGTTGTGTTTGAGCGCAGTGCTCATAATCTTCTCCACACGCAAATGTCTGCAGCTGAAAACAAAAACTGTTTATGTCTTGTTATTTTTGGCTGTTTTGTTACGTGTTGTTGTTCATTATATTGTTCGTTGGTGCTCTGTCAGCTTTTCTTGACCTGATCACAAATCCTCACGTCTAAAGAGGAGGAAGAAAAAACATTTTTTCAGACAGTTTAGTGAATAATTCTGAGAGTCCCTCTCTACTTTTTTAACTTTGTGCTTATAAAGGTGAAGGTTTTTCCTCTCACAGCTTACTTTGGCTTCTTTTTGAGTTTCTTTCTCTCTCCAATTCCAGATTACTTTTACTATGAGACATATTAAATTCAGACGTGGCTCCAGTTGTGAAAGAAGGATGCAGTTTGCACTTTAAGTTTTAAAAAATAATGTACGATAGTGAGAAGTTAAAACAATGAATTAAAAATAAGTTTAAACCTTTTTCAGCTTTCACTTGTACATTTTCTTGTCTGTCATAATTATAAATGGTTTTATTTTCAGCTTGTTTTACTTTCTGTCATAAGTAAGCCTAAGCCTTAAAATGTTGAGATGGACTGCCTACTTATTAAGTTCTGCTCGCTGAGTAAAGGTTTCTGTCTGATAACTTCTGTAATGTTTTTGATTTAATGGAATAAGGAGGTATTCTAAAGGAGACAGAGCCCTCTAGTGGTTATAAAGCACAACTGTGTTAGAAAAAGATCATTTATCTCTGACGTGTAACCTTGTACACATTGGTTAGTAGCCTTGCGTACGCGGTTAGTAAAAGTTCTACACGTTCACATCCCTAATATTCTCAATTTGACACAACCACCTTTTCTACATGTATTAGCAGCAGGTCATTTGCTGTAGAGGTGTACCATGTGGACACCTTAAAGATTTGGCTGAACTGTAGACTAGACCAGCCTGAGAGCCATCATACTATGGTATCAAACCTCCTACTGCCATACACAAATCATCCATGACATTCTGAACAGGTGTCACTTTCAGAAGAACACACCTTGAACTGTAGATATTCCCTGAGAGCGCTCTGGGTGATGAGAACAAGGACCAGGGTCGCCTTCTGAAGAACCTGAAGCTGTGAGATGGTTGATAGTCTGGTTATGTTGCTGTGGTTTAAGCTATGCTGTTATTGAGACTGGAAACAAATGCTGTCATGACTGCAAGTGAAACATTCATTAGATAAACTATGAACTAGGGCTGAACGATTTGAGATAATAATGTAATTGTGATATTTTTCCCCAAAATTGCAATTGCGATTTACTCTGCGATTGTTTTAATGTTCCTCTTCTTATGTATTCTTAAACAAACATCAGCAGTAGATCTTTTTATAGTAAAACCAATATGACATTAAATCAAACTGAGGATAAAAGATTTGAGAAAAAGTGTAGAAGTGAAGAACAGAAGCAAAACAGGTATGAAATTGCAAAAACGGGGTAAAAAAAATGGTACGAAAGCAGAAAAAAGTTAATAGGTGAAAAATAGGTATCAAATTGCAAAAAAAAAGAGGGCAAAAAAATTCAAAAGTGACAAAGGAAAATTGATTATAGCAGCAAAATTGGGATTAAATTTCAAAAACGATGTAAAAATTTCAAACATGGTCTCACAGTGGCAAAAAAAAAGATGAATGGGAGCATGATAGGCATATAGTTGTAAAAACTGGGCTAAAAAAGGTTAAAATAGGCAGGAAATTTTAAGACACTACATCACAATGCCAAAATGTTCAACACATTTTGGGTTAAAAATATTGTACTGTCTGTGATTTGAAAATTGCATCAAGCCATATTGTGATTTAATCTAATTTGACATTAACTGTTCAGCCCTACTATGAACATCTCTGAAAATAACACACCTTACACTGGAGTGGTTGTGGTCTGTGCTCAGGGGGGAGATGGACACAGGGGGCCAACCAAAGGTGCTGAAGCTGACATGTGAGTGACAGAAAAAGAGCAAAACAGTTCAGTCAGAGTCAGAAATCACTGATTTTAAATCCTAGCTTAAATTCTTCCTCTTGGCCCCTTCTCTGCAAAGACCACATCTTTAACGGGACCGCAACATTGTTCACTGCTCCTTAAATGTAAACACTCAATTCTCTGACAGAGCTACTGTTTTTAAAATAAAACTGTCAAATAAAGTCAATCACACACTTAAAAAGTCAAAACCAAAACCACCAGACAAGTTATGAATATTGATAAAACTCTGGATTATTAAAGACTGACAGAATCTAAAAGATCAATTCTGCATTCTACATCAGATTTTTAAAGAAACACAAAGATGTTCTTACATGTGGGGTGGAGAATTTTAGCAGTCAGGCATTTCTGGAGGTTTATGTTCAGGTTAACACACGTGTCATTTTCATCTTTAACTTCCCCTGCAGTGTTTCAGCTTTTCTCTTCAGTGTTTTATTCTCCTCTTGGGCTTCAGTCAAAAGGCTTCTTGGTCCAACCTCATCATCACTTTCACCTGATTCTGTGACATCAGCATCACCCTCAACACTCTCTCTGAGGTACTATGGGCACACCTGAGCTGTTTTCTCCTCTCTGCAAGGACAGACTGCTGGTTCAGTTTTTCTCCAGCTTCTTTGCTCGACTTCTGGCTCATCTGCACACCAACACACACACACACACACACACACCCACACACACACACACACCTAAACCTTAAGAAGCAAACAAATAAACAAATGAAACAAACAAACCCTCATAGATGGAGGGGGAATGACATTTTCATATGGAGAGCAAAATAACTTTAAAGACAGTTCTGGACTGAATCAAGCATCATTGAACACGTGAGTGTCAGGGGCAGAAAACAAATAAAACTGCACCAAATATCAACAAAAGTTTTCTCAACACACTTTACATACAGAGCAGGTCTACACAACACTCTATCAAACACACAAAGCATTGTGTGGATGTTGTACGGAGGTTCAACTGAGTAATAAATACAAAGTGACGAAAAAAACATCTGTGAATATTTTGTTACCCTTATCCTAGGGGTGTGCGATATGACGATATTAAATCGTTTAGGATTATAACGTGTGGATGATCTCATAAAGCAGAAAGATCGTCAGATCGTCTGTGTGGGTGCAGAGACTTTGACGTGCACTCGACTAACCAATCGTAGCACATTAAGCGCAGTGCATGATGGGATCTCCTGTTTGGTTTTGTAGCATGAAGCCATGGTGGAAAGAGAAAAGGAGATAAAAGCTTGAAGATGTCTGAACATAAATCTGCTCTAAAGCAGCTGTATTTTCACTCAGGTTATAGACCAGGGCTCCCACTCTTTTCTAGAAATCATTTTCCAGGACTTTTCCAGGATGTTTCCAGGACATTTTCCCCTGTTATAATATTGGTGTGGTGTGGGCAATAATGAAGTTAATCTAGACTTTGAAAAAACAAGATATAAGGTTTACAGCCAATATCTCTAGGTAGCTTGACAGAATCATAATGAATGAATTGTTTACCATCTTACTTATGATGATAAAAAGAGTCACTACTATCATTTGGGCACACAAAGTGATTATATTAGAACTGATGTTTGCTTCAGGGTTACCACTCTCTTCTAGAAATCCTTTTCCAGGACTTTTCCAGGACTTTTCCAGTGTCACATAATTAACTGAAGTTCCATTGTTGCTGTGGACAGTTTTCAATTCTAGTTAGCCTTCTAAAGAACAAGATTAGAGGTTGATGAACATTAATATCTCCAGCTATTGATTATATTGATCTTAGAATTTCTTTGTTTCTAACTCTTCAACATGAACATTGTCTGTTAGCTATCAGTTTAGCCTGGCTTTTATGTGTCTTAGTATTATGAATTCAGGGTTTTAGGTATTTTAAATCTTTATTTACTCTGCTTTTTTATGAATAGATTTTGTTAATTTAGCCTGAATTTTATTTTGTCATTTATTATTATTTCTTTTTGTCCCCATTGTTTTGACTTTTTATATTTTATGCCTTAACTTGCATTATTTTACCTACTCACATTTACTGGCCACCTGTACATTAGTTACAAAGTACGTTTTTACTTCATTTCCTTTGTTTCAAGCTAGGAGGAAGACAAATAATTTTCCAGGATAATTTAAGCTTTTCCAGGACATTTCACTTTTGTCCTCATTTTCCATGACTGGAAAATTGAGCAATCATTTTCCAGGTTATCCAGGTCGCCTGTTGCTTGTTCACTCTCTGTTAGAACAGCTCACCTGTTTCTTCAACACTCACAGCAGCAACAGCATCAACTCCTTCCTCACCACTTTCCCCTGTGTCTGCCTCTGACATTAAATCACATTTTAAAAAATAGTCAATAGTCAGCCTTCTGATTTATTCAAGTCAGTTTCATTATTGTAGTAATGAATTATCTCAGGGCATTTTTCATATAGAGTAGGTCTACACTATCCTCTGATATTCATTCTAATATTCACTCAGTGAACAATCCTACCTGTCCACTCTGCACCTGTGCTGGGCTCATGGCTGCTGCTTGGTGCTGCTGCATCTCTTCTGAGGGGCTACAAGACAAAGTTTCACAGTTATGTGACGTCATCATCACACGGTGCAAGTGTCATTTTATTCAACATCTTGTCTTACCAGTTTCATCCTCATCCTCTGTCGTTTCAGACCGCGAGCTCGTTTTATTAAAAAGTGGCTGTTTTTGCACATTTTGCTGCTTCATTTTCAAGCTTTCCTCTTTTTAATTCTTCTCTTTTCCGCGTCACCCTTGCTCTTTTTATCCATCTTGTCGGCAGCCCAGCACCGTGACTACTAGCTGGCTCATTACAGACTCTGACTGGAGGAGCTAATTGTTTTTAGCCTGCACGGACGTGTTGTGACGTCACGACGCCTCTGAAAAAAAGAAAACGCTGCAGATGGAGACGGTCCACAGGGACAGCGGTAACAGCATGGAAGTAATACTCACTCAGTGTCATGAATGAACACCAAAACAAAAATTATAATATTAAAAAAATGTACATTAACTTTTTTTTCCATCCTTTATTCCACATTTCAATTAACATTGTAGGAAAAAGAACAAAATCACATTTCCATTCACATTAAATTAGCTTACATCTGAAACACAGCAAGTTTACAGAATAAAATAAAAATAGAATAAAACAGAATAAAATAAAAGTCAGTTAAAATAATAAATAATAATGGGGGTTAATGATCAAACTAAGAAGTTTTAAGCATATCAACATTACACAGGATTATAACTTAAAGATTAAGAGACTCTGACATGGTTTCATATAGATCATATAATGACTGGTTGTCTTCTGAAAGTATCTTTAAGGATACTAAATAATTTTTAATTTCATTTTTAAAACAGGCTAAGGAGGGTTTGCTGTTTTTCCATTTATTTTTATGTATAGGGTATTTCCCCATAATGAAAATTATATTCACCATTTTAGATATATTCTTTGGCAGGCCATCCAAATAAAGCATCACCTGAAACTTATTTAACAAAGAACTGTTGATCTCAATGTTTAACCAGTTCTAAACATCTTTCCAAAAAAGCTGAGTGATCATACAAGAAAAGAACAAGAGTTCAATCTTTTAGTTTTCTGTCCCACAGAATACACAAGGATTTGCTTCAAACTTTAACCTTTTCCTTAACATTTCAGCAGCAGGACAGATATTGTTTATTATTTTAAACTGAACTTCTTTTGCTTTCGGTAAAACTGGCCATTTAAGATAGTTACAGTATGTCTTCTTTAATGCTGTTTCGTTATCTGCTAGTTTTACTTTTGTTGGTTTTGTAATATCATAAAATAGCTTCTCTTTTAACACATTTCCAAGAACTTTGTTGTTGCATTTTTTTTTTCAACAAACTTCACTTCATCTATTTTTAAATCAGGCAGTTTGACCGGCACATTTGAGTGAGTGAGGATATTTTTAATCAAGTGTATTAGGGGAAGTGGAATTGCTCTACAGATTCAATTAAATTCTCTATTTGAACATTTTAAACCAAACTTTTCCACAAATAAATTTAAATGCCATAGATTGCCATTTGTATCCATTAAGTCAGTAACATAGAGATTTTTTTTTCATACCATTCTTGTTTAAATAAAGTTTTCCTGTTAATAGTAATGGTTCGATTATTCCACAAGGTGGAGCTGTGGGGTGTGAAATTGTGAGTGAACATCATTTTCCAGTAGAGCAGTGTTTGTCTATGGAAGTCAGACAATTTAACTGGCAATTTATTTATCTCAAAGCCACGTCTCAACAAAAGTTCTAATCCTCCAACATTTTGAAAAAGACATTTTGGTATATGGAACCATAGAGAATCAGGTTTTGTCAAATATACTTTGATCCAATTCAACTTAAACACAACAATCATGGATTCAAAGTCAACAACTTCCAATCCTCCATTTTCATATTCTTTAATCATCACTGATTTTTTAAGGTAATGGGCCTTATTTTTCCATATGAAGTTAAAAATTATGGAGTTTACCTTTTTTTATCATTTGAGTAGGAACGTATAGGGCTTAACAAGGATACACAGATACACAAGACAGACAGACAGATCTCTCATTAGCCAAGAGTTAAGAGATTTTTTCATATGATCTACTTTCCCTTCTATGTTTAGTTGTTGTCTCTTATTTCTATCTTTAGATATAGTTAAACCCAGGTATTTTACTTCACTTTTAACAGGAATGGAGTCTATATTCAGCTCAGCACGAGAATGGAGAGATAGTAATTCACATTTTTTCAAGTTTAAGCACAGACCTGAAGCTCTAGAGAAAATTGATATTATATCCAAGGCTTTTTTAATTATAGATTTATCATTTAGAAAGATTACTGTATCATCTGCGAACTGAGTTATCCGATATTCATAATCAAAAATGGTAATTCCTCTAATTTGAGGGTGATTTACGATTAGATAAGCGAGCATTTGTGTACATAAAATAAACAATTTTGGCGAAATTGGACATCCCTGTCTGATTCCACGTAATATCCTAATTTTGGGTGACATTCCAGGGTTAAGAGAGATGTAACTATAAATATCATTATAAAACATTTTAATGACCTTGCAGAACCCTTCTCCAATTTTTTTTTTCGCACAGTAAACATGAACTCATGTTCAACCATGTCAAAAGCTTTAAAAAAATCAACAAATAACACAAAACTATCTGATTTGAGATATGATTGGTAATCAATCATATCCAGAATCAATCGAATATGGTTGTTAATGTATCTTCCCTTTATGAATGCTGATTGGTATTCCTCTACAAGTTTACCAAGTATTTGTTTTAAACGATTTGCATAGACTAAAGCAAGAAGTTTATAATCATTGCATCGTAGGGTTATAGGTCTCCAGTTGTCTTTTTTTGGTTTGAGTAACAAGGTTATCAAACCTGTTTTCATCGTTGGGGACAAACTACCTTTCTGAATACATTCCAGAAAAGCTTTATACAGTAGTTTTTTAATGTCCACCTAAAAATGTTTTAGGATTTCAGACGTTAAACCGTCGATCCCTGGTGATTTACTCGTTTTCATTTGTTTTAATGCATTTTCAATTTCTGATAAAGTTAATTCCTCTTCAAGTACATGTTTGT
Organism: Scarus forsteni; assembly: GCA_036419115.1. Classification (NCBI taxonomy): domain Eukaryota; kingdom Metazoa; phylum Chordata; class Actinopteri; order Labriformes; family Labridae; genus Scarus; species Scarus forsteni. Next base: position 212,754 of record JAZDUH010000029.1, on the reverse strand, counting down.
CTTCTGCATCTAGTTTTTTAATGTCTTCATTGATGCTTTCAAAAAGAGTATCACATTCTGATTTATTACATTTTGACTTAAATAATTCATCATAAAAGAAACTAATTTCATCCTGGATTCATTTTAGATCTTCTAAAATGACCTCATCATTTTTCATAAGCTTACTTATTTTTCTCTTTGTCTGTCTTTGCTTTTCAAGTCCAAAGAAATATGCTAAACTTTTTTCACCCTTTTCAATCCATCTAGCTCTTGAACGAATATAAGCTCCATTTGTCTTTGTTGTGTAGATGTCATCTAAACGGGACTGCAATAACTTTAATTCAGTTTTGTCTTCTAAGGACGGTTGGTAATTATTTGTTAAAGAGTTGATTTTATCAATTAAATCCTTTTGTGATAATTCTTTACCTGTTTTAATTTGTTTGGCCTCAAACTTAAACCATTCCCATTTACTAGCATCACTCATGTCTAATTTTTCAACCTCCAAGATAAGAGATTTCACCTGATCACAAAATCCAACATTCTGTAATAAGTCATTGTTAAACTTCCAAATGTTTGGAGAGTTCTGATACTGCTTGGATGTTACTAGATTTAGACTTATCATGCAATGGTCTGTGAGCGGAGAGGCTGAAATGTCACATTTTGAAATATCATTACACAGTTCACATGAAATCAGCCAGAGATCTAGTCTTGAACATCGACCGTTTCCTGCAGAGTTAAACCAAGTATACTGAACAGATGTTGGATTTGATGTTCTCCAATAATCAATTATGTTCGTTGTTGTACATAAATTCATTTTTGTGTCATTGTATACAGGTTGAGAATACCTATGGGGTATTCTATCTAACCAAGAATCTGGGGCATTATTATGGTCTCCTCCCAATATCACTTTATCTGAAGAATATGCTGTTTTCCATTCATTTATAAGTTGACTTAATTTGGCATAGAGATTAACATTAACTGCTTGGTTTTTATAGCCATAAATGCATATTAAGATATAACGTTTATCATTTATCTCCACTACCACCATCAACCAGTGACCTTCAGTATCCCTTTTATGGTCAGTTATACTGCCTGGAAATCTGTTAAATAATATCATGACTCCTGCTGAGTGTGACCTTCCATGTGCAAAGAAGGCATAATCCCCCCATTGAAGTTTCCAAAATTTTTCATCATTCATAACTGAATGAGTCTCCTGTAAAAAAAAAAAACACATTGTGATTTTTGATCCTTACAAAATAAAAAAATGGCTTTACGCTTGGTGCTATTTTTCAATCCCCTAACATTTAATGACATAAAGGAAATAATGATTGTTTCACGATGCGCTTAACTTTGCTTTTTCTATGCAGGAATGAACATGTTGTCCTTAACACATCATATCACAAATCATCAGAGAAAACATACCAACTTAAAATTCAAATCTTTCAACCTCTTTAAACATTCATTTTAACTTTCACCTGGTAAGATTTGCATTAACAATACCTGAGAGATATAACTTTAAACCTAGAAACATCTTACCACGTTTTGGATTCTTGTCTTATAGAAACATTTATATGTTTAACCAAAGTGCCTGAGCATTGCTTACTATAGCAACTTTTATGGATCAACTCTGTGACCATCAATGAGTGCAAAACCCTCTTAATGAAGCCTTCTTCCCGTTTCGTCTGGCTTCCTGCACCTTGGGCCACAGTTTTGCACGAGCCTCACGATCTTCCTTTGAGAAGTCTTCCTTGAATCGAATGTTCATCTCTTTGCAGACTCTTGCCTCCCTTGATTTCTTCCATATTTCATCACAAACAGTTCGCAAGGCAAATTGGCTGATTATCGGTCTGGGCATCTTGTTGGTAGCTGCGTCGTTCCTCTTCCCCAGTTGGTGCACTGTGTCTACCGAGTCGCGGAGCTTCTCCACTGACACTCGTGTCAGAATGCCATCACAACCTCTCTTGTGTTCTCCTTTTCTTTTTCAGGAAGACCCAACAGTCTGAGATCCCACTTCCTTTTATATCTTGCTTCTCCAAACACATCTGCTTCAGTGAGATATTTTCTTTTCTCATCGACAACACTTCTTCTTTCATTTTGCTTATTTCTTCCTTATTTTCTCTCACAGCCTGAGTGTTTGCTTCTACCCGACTTTCAAAGATTTTCAGCCTGTCGTCTTGCTCATCAAATCTCTTCATCACGGCTTGAATTGCATTTAAGACGGTTTCAATTGTGATCTCACCAGGCTGGCTGTCTTTATCCTTTGCTCTCAGCTTCTTGGGATTTGGGCTGAGCAGTGGTGTATGATCATGAGGCACTTTCGGGTTTTCTTCACTTGTCTCCTAAAACATTTCTTCTATTTCCTCCTGCAGAACCCTCCTGTCGTAGTCATGGTCCTTTCGCATTTGAGTTTTTGACGCTCTGCTAGCTTTAGCCATGATGTTCACGCGGGAAAAAAAACAAGAGCAAAAAGTAGTTTGCCTTAAAAAAAAAAAAAAAGTTCTGTGGGGATCGGAAGTTACTTGTCTTATTTTTCTGTGCAGCTGGTTGTTTACTCTACCGAAGGAGAGTTTAAGGACGGTTTCAAAACTTTAGTTATCAGAGTTCCTACAGCTCAAGCCAAGTTACATTTAAGACTTTTTCAGACTTTTTTAAGGTCGTTTGAAATCAAATTTAAGACCAAGTCGAACGACGAACCACAATCTAAACAAACAAAACAAACAAAATCACCACATGAATTACCTGGGTTCGAGGCAATTTTAACCCAATGTTGATTTTAAATAAAAGATCACTTTTTGACTTCTTTTTAACCTAATTTTTACAACTTTATGCCTATTTTGCCCTAATTCATCTTCTTTTTGGCCACTGTAAGAACCATTTTTGGAATTTTTACATGGTTTTTGAAATTTAAAATCAAATTTAATTCCCAATTTTGCTGCCACAATCTAGTTCCTAAGCCACTTTTGGATTTTTTTGCAATTTCATACCTATTTTGCACCTATTTTTTAACCATTTCCACTTTCATACCATTTTTACCCAATGTTTACAATTTCATCCCTCTTTTTTTTACCTCTATTCACACACTTTGTCCCACTTTTAGACCATTTTTACCTTTTTCTTAAACCCATTTTTACAGCTTTCTACCTATTTTGCCCCCATTCATCTTTTTTTGGCGCCTGTCAGAAACATTTTTGGAATTTTCACATGGTTTTGGAAATTTAAAATCAAATTTAATTCCCAATTTTGTTGCCATAATCAATTTTCCTGAGCTACTTTGGGATTTTTTTTTTGCCAAATTTTCACCATTTTTTTTCTCTCTCCAGGCACTGCAGGTAGAATCAAGACATGTGTCTGCTCTAAAAGATCCTGGTGCAACCACATCACCGTTTTGTTCATTCTAACATAAATCTTACTAATGTGGTCGATTTTTTAAGACTTTTGAAAATTGGATTTAACCCTTTCATGCACAGTGCCACCTGTAGCAGCTATTTATCATTTCTGTCTCCAAATCAATCACAGACCAAAGGCTAAATATACTTCTTTTGAAAGCCTTACTCTAAATTTATCTCATACTGATTCAAAAACTGGCCAGACAGTCCTATTTGTGATAATTTACCGTCCTCCAGGCCCATACTCTGAATTCTTTTCAGAATTCTCTGGGTTCATATCAAACTTGGTCCTAAGCTCTGATAAAATAATCATTGTAGGTGATTTTAATATCCATGTGGACAAAGAGAGTGATAGTCTTAGCTCAGCTTTTATGTCATTAATAGACTCAGTTGGCTTTATTCAGTCTGTTAATGAAGATAACTCATCATTTCAATCACACTCTTGATTTGGTTTTAGCATATGGCCTTGATATTAATGAACTGAAAGTTTTTCCTGAAAATCCATTTTTATCCGACCACTTCTTAGTAACTTTTAGCATCCTCCTGGAAGATTCTGTGTTTTGCAGCAAAACTGTGAGCAGTAGAAATCTGTCCAGTGGTGCTGTGGTTAAATTTAAAGAGGCCATTCCTGCTGCCTTAACTGTGATATTAGCTTTAGCCCCACTCAGCTGGATCAGCTTGGATCAGCTAAGATCCACTTTGGACTCAATTGCTCCACTGAGACAAAAAAGAATTAAACATCAGAGGACAGCTCCTTGGTTTAACTCAGAAACTTGTACACTTAAACATCCGTAAATTAGAGAGAATGTGGCGCTCCGATAAAAGGGAGGAGTCACGTATACTTTGGTGGGAAAGTCATAATAACTACATTTCAGCCTTAAAACATGCTCGAGCTGCCTACTACTCCTCACTTATTGAAGAAAATAGAAACAACCCTAGATACCTCTTCAGCACTGTAGCCAGGCTGACACAGAGTCAGAGCTCTATTGAGCCTGTGATTCCTCTAGCCCTGGGCTGTGAGGACTTTATGAACTTTTTCAATGATGAAATTCTGAAAATTAGAGATAAAATTAGTAACTCTTTATCTCCAGCTGAACCTGACGTACCTTTAAATGTAGTAGTAGTTAGACCCAGCATTGCCAGACGTACGATAATTATCGTATTTGTACGATAATTATCGTATTTGTACGATAATTTAGCCCTCTGTATGATGTACGATCAATAATTCCAAAAAGGCTAAATGTACGATAATTTGACAATTTCGTGTGGTTGTTACAGATCTAGCCCATTCTGACGGAGTTATCTGTAAACCAGTGGCGGCTGCTGGTCAGCCAGGGAGGGGAAGCTCATTTTTTCTGGCCTACATCATAAATTTATTTATTTATGTAAATGATCTGTGACCCTGTTGTACCAACTAGGTGTCTTTTCCAGGGATTTTATTCCCCAAAACCCACTTTTGACCAGACAACACATTTTATTTGTGACAGCACTTCCAGAGCCAGCTCACCTTGTCATACCAGGAATGCTGAAAAGACCTGTTACTTTTCCACACCTTTTTGAACTAAATCAATCTAAAGAGTTGATCTGCCCTGCTGTTTAACTCTAATTTTCTCTTCGTAAGGAAGACTATCAAATGGCCTCGCCAAAATCCGGTAGACAACATTCATACTATCTGCCATGATGTGCAGATTGCTAGCAGCTGGAGCTGCTACGTGAGACTACTGTTTGACAGGCTGTGAGTGAGTGACAGGGGGAGAAGCTGCAGCTGCTCGTTTGTGAAAAGAAAAAGTGACAGGAGAGAATCTTAAACACAACGCTGGTCGTTTTTCAGAAAGATAAAGTCGCTGATGATCGATAAAGCCTCCGGATCAGTCCAGAACAACTAAATGAAAAACTTCGAAGACTCCCCCGGTGAAGGGTGAGCCTTCAAGATCGCTGATTGGCTCATTTCACTGTCAATCAAAAAAGGATTCGGCCTCAGACAGATCATCCAATCATCACGCAGAAGCTCAGCGTCCAGGCCAGCCCACTGCCTCATAGACCCCCAGAGACGCTGAGCGTCCGATGGGCGGGACAAAGCCCAGCGTTTATCCAATGACCGTCCAGTTTCCACAGTGAAACAACCCACTCTATATTTAAGCGCTGAAGTCAGAAGACGCTCAGCGTCCAACTCCGTCTGTAACGCTGAGACGCTGCGGGGATGAATGAGAAAGAAGTCGCGCCAGTTACCTGTGATAAGTAGCTGATTCTGAACAAAAGATGAAGGTATTCTAGAGCATATTAAGTCAATGAAATGTACACACAGCAGTACATATCACCACTTTTTGGGGGGACATTTTAGGGGAAGCTGAGCTTCCCTTGCAGTCTTAGAGCAATCGCCACTGCTGTAAACCCTAAATGCATCTTCTATCATGTGACGTTTCCAGCCAATCATAGTTTAAGTGTCATTCGTCTCAGAACGATTGACAGCCAATCATGGTCATAGGAGCTCCGGCAGGAGGAAGTCAGTCAAGTTGAGAGAAAAATGAGCACTGGAGGAGAAGAAGAGGGTGAGCGGGAGCTGAAATGGAGGGCTGTGGAGGAGACAAGTAAGCAGCATGAACTTCAAAAGTACAGAAAGGAATGGGAAAGTGATCCTAATTTTGCTGGATGGCTGAGAATGCCCACAAAAGTGCCTGTAGGACACTAAACAGAGTGATCAATTGTGATTTTCACGCAACAATAACACAGTTATTTTGATCATTATCAGTTATTTTTATTATTTTGTCAGGTGTACGATAATTTCCCCCAAAATACAATAATTTTGAGACTCTGGTACGATAATTTTATATTTCCCATCTGGCAACGCTGGTTAGACCTGAGTTAGACAGTTTCTCTGCGATTAGCCTTCAGGAGCTAAATTCTCTCGTCTCCTCCTTTAAATCATCAACCTGCCTTGTAGACCCGATCCCAACTAAACTGTTCAAGGAGGTCTTCCCTCTAGTCTGTCCATTGTTGCTGGAGACAGTAAATATATCTCTATCAACAGGCTACGTACCACAGTCTTTTAAAACAGCAGTAATCAAACCCCTCTTTAAAAAACCTAACCTCGATTCAGGAACATTAGCTAACTACAGGCCTATTTCTAACCTTCCATTTGCCTCAAAGATCCTGGAGAAAGTGGTAGCTGATCAGCTAGGTGACTTCCTTCAAGACAGTAGCCTGCTTGAGGACTTTCAGTCAGGATTTAGAGCTCATCACAGCACAGAGACTGCTCTAGTTAAAGTAACCAATGATCTACTTTCAGCTTCAGATGAAGGACTTCTCTCTGTTCTTGTTTTGTTAGATCTTAGTGCTGCTTTCGACACCATTGATCATGATGTTCTTATACAGAGATTAGAGATGTTACTTGGGATTACAGGGACTGCCTTAAATTGGTTTAAGTCCGACTTATCTAATAGATATCAGTTTGTACACGTGAACAACAAATCCTCTGTGTACACTAAAGTAAGTTATGGGGTTCCTCAAGGTTCAGTGCTAGGTCCAATTCTCTTCTCTATATATATGCTTCCCCTTGGCGAAATCATGAGGAAATACTCTGTTAATTTTCACTGCTACGCTGATGATACACAGCTTTATGTATCACTGAAGCCAGGTGAGACAAACCACTTAGTTAAACTAGATGTCTGTTTAAAGGACATCAGAACCTGGATGGCCAGAAATTTTCTTCTTCTTAACTCAGACAAGACAGAGGTTATTGTGCTGGGCCCTCGACACCTCAGAGAATCCTTTTCTAGTGATTTAACTGCCATAGATGGCATTAGCCTGGCACCAAGCACAACTGTTAGAAATCTAGGAGTGCTATTTGATCAGGATTTATCCTTTAACTCTCACATAAAGCAAATTTCAAAAACAGCCTTTTTTTATCTTTGTAACATCGCTAAAATCAGGCCTATCCTGTCCCAGAGCGATGCTGAAAAGCTAGTCCATGCTTTTGTTACCTCTAGACTGGACTATTGTAATTCTCTGCTTTCAGGCTGTCCCAGCAAGTCACTTAAGACGCTTCAGCTGGTCCAAAATGCTGCAGCACGTGTACTGACTAGAACGAGGAGAGGAGACCACATTACTCCTGTATTAGCTTCCCTGCATTGGCTTCCCATTAAATATAGAATAGAATTCAAGATTCTTCTCCTCACCTATAAAGCTCTCAGTGGACAGGCACCAGTCTATCTTAAAGAGCTTGTAGTGCCGTACAACCCCTCTAGAACATTACGCTCCCAAAATGCTGGCCTACTTGTGGTACCATTAATCTCCAAAAGTAGTATGGGAGGTAGAGCCTTCAGTTATCAGGCTCCTCTTCTCTGGAACAATTTACCGACCACAGTTCGGGAGTCTGACACTCTCTCTACCTTTAAGGTTAGACTTAAAACTTTCCTCTTTGATAAAGCTTTCAGTTAGGGACCAGCTTATAGGTTATAAATAAATAAATAAATTAGTTCATAAATTAGCCTCATAGTTTAGATGTTTCTACACTGCTGGGGGGGGGGGGGGGGGTCTGGCACAATGGGCTCTCTCTCTCTCTCTCTCTCTCTCTCTCTCTCTCTCTCCACATCTGCTTTTGCCCCTTTTGTTTGCTCCTGTACTCGTCTCTGGCTCTTGTCTTGTAGGTGGTCTGGGATCCTTGGTGGAGACTGTCTGCTGCTGTGGAGCCATGAAGCCTCAAAACTACAGTTATAAACATGACACATAGTTGGCCATTTTATTAGGAACACTCCATTCCCATTATCATTATAGCTGTTAATGTAGATATTAGCATGACCTCCATATCCATGATCAATACATCTACAGTATCTATATTTTACTACCACATAGGCATGAGGTCCCTCTGAAAATGAGATGTCACATCTCAAGAGGCCTTTAACACATTTATATTTAATGGAGACAAATATGGTTGGGATGAACTTGTGGTCTGGGCACCCATGAGTTCGTCACTACCATAAATTCTTATTTTCAGTAAGAATATCATTGCTTATACTTCTATAAAATGATCACCACAACCATTCAGACATGAGGACCCTCTTGAAAATGAGATGTAGCATCTCAAGAGGCTACCCTCTAATAAATCAGACGACAGGTCTATGGTTCATGAACCTGTCCCTAACTTTAGTTCTTATTCTAGTCCACTTGTCTCCTCTTACTTCCCTTCCTTTGCCCTCACACCAACACAGCATGGTGTGGATTTGCTGTTCATCATGAGACTGGGATCCACATTCAAGATTTCCTGCTGCTTAACAGAAGGTTTTTTCTTGCCGCCATGATGGAGGAATTCATGATTGGCTATATGGATTCATGTTGGGTGTTGGATGTATATATTTGTATATATATGTATATGTGTATTTTATATGTATATATGTATCTATGCATATATGTGTATCCATAAAATGAAGAGCTTTATGCTCTATTGTAAAGTGTCTTGAGATAACACTTGTTATGAATTGGCACTATACAAATAAAGATTGATTGATTGATTGACAAAACAAAGAAAGCAAGAGAAAAACAAGCTGAATGCTCGGACCAGAATAAACATTGGTTCTGCGTTCACTCGCTGGTGTGAAATAAAAGACGAGGAGGGATGTCCGACTACTATCAGGTATGTTGGGCGACTAATTTATGACGAAGTTCCTCAAAAAACTTGACAGGAAAAAAGTACAGTACTACAAATCCAGAACGTACCAGTATGTAGTTTTGTTTAGACCTATTTCAAGTGCGTGATATCACCAGCTCGTCGTTGTCTTTACTTTTATTCACTTCAACAGGACGGGGCGACTTCACGGTAATATAACCAAGTTGAACTTAGTGATTTTTAACATCGTCATTTAGTCAAAAATAAATACATTACCTCGTCGCTATCCATCCTGCAAACAGCTGCTGAAGACAGAAGAATACTTTTAGCGAAGTCCTGGCTTCTGTGATTCCCATACAAAATAAATGCACGCCACCGACAGATCCTTACGACAGTATGCGCGCGCTAGAGCTCATGGGTAGTGGAGTTCTCGCTCCGGTCAAGCGGAGATCTTCCGTAGTGCTGCTTTAAAATAGACATTTGTCAGGGGCTCCTATCCTAAAATTCAATAAGTGACCCTAAGGAATCATCATCCAAAAAATGGCGCTTTTATCCACAAGTGCACAATCCTTTCACTAAGCCACCGGACTACGTAGAGAACATTTGGGGATGGATGGCAAAGGGAAATGTATAAAAATGGCCATCAGTTCCAGACAGTTGGTGCTCTTCATGAAGCCATCTTCACCACTTGTAGCAATGTTCCCAAAAGCTTCCTGGAAACACTCTCATCAAACATGCCCAAATTAATTTTTGAAGTGATGAACAAGAACAGTGGAGCTAATCATTACTGAGTCCTACTGAGAAACATTTTTGTTCTGGTTTGGAGAGTTTTTTTAGGGATGGTCTTAAACTTTTGATCAGCTGATAAACAGCCTATTTCAGTTTACTTGTTGTTTTCAATAAAATTACTTTTTCAAAATGTTTTTGTCACACTCCCTCTTCTTGCTTTTGCATATTGTAGCTCTATTTAAAACCTCATTAAAGTCCAAATGTGCAAAATGCATATTCTAGCAATTTTTCAACTGGTCTTAAGATTTTGATCAGGTCTGTATATATCTACATCTATACCTACATAGCTTCATATCAACAGAGTCAAATCCAAAGTCATAAGACTTCTCAACAGTAAATAGTTTGTAGCCTGTTGTTAGTTTTGTGGATGATAAAAAAATATGGTGCTATAATTCAATAATTAAACAAAATAACTTCTGTGAAATCATTTATTGCACTATTCCAGGTTTATTCTGCAATAATTCCAGAATAATTTCAGTGCAATAATCCAGGTGTATCCTCTTTTCAAAGTACTTCAGAACTTTTTTCTGTTGTTTTTTTTTCCTCTGGGTTCTGTTGTAGTTTAATTCACATCAGTTTTATTTACTGTCTGGTTTTAAACCTTGTTTTATAAACTTTCATTTTCAAACCTGTTTTTAATTTAAGTACTTGTGCCTTAAGTGTTGCGTTTTTCAGCAATTAAATGTCATTCACCTGTGTACCTGTGGTGTACGTTTTGAATGACAATAAAGAATCTTTCTATTACAGATTTAATGTGAACTGAAATGATGCTTTAAAATGAAAGTGTTCAGCCAGCCAACCTGCTTCAAACACAGTGATGAATGAATGTCAGGGTCAACAGTAGGGATCAGTTATGGATTATTTTATCTTGTTTTCTTAAGAGGAAGAAGCTCCTGTGAGGAGTTGACACCTCAGAGAGGAATGCTGTCAAAATGAAACTGAAAGTTTGCTGAGCTCAAACTGAGGAGGTCTATTTAGGAATATGAAGCTCTCACTTCACCCTGTTCACAGTCTCAGGCTGGAGCCCTCTGGCCTCAGAGCTCATTCAATCTTTAGGCACTGATTCATCAAGGTGCTGCGACACACATGACAGCATCACACAACAGCTGCACATCCATGGTGAGCATCTCCTGCTCCACCACACCTTTAAACTTCTGGATTCAGGGGCTAAAATCTCTCTTCAATGTTGGGGGGACAATAAAGAGTAAAATTTCAGAGAAGAGTATAGCATTAAAATAAATGCTGTATTTTTGCTGTGTTGTTTTGATACTTTCTCAAATGTCTTGCATTGTTATATTAAAACAATAACTGTAAGTCACTGTTCCTTCTTAGTCCACATCCTACCTGTCTACAGGTTTGTTTAGGCTAAACCAACAATTCTAAGACTTTTATTGGTTAGGAGTGAACTACACCATTTGTGACCTAACAGACTTCTTATCTCATCATTAAATGAGGCACTGAAACTAGAAAAAAAACTTTAATGAATAACCAAAGTCCATCAAACTGTTCTTCAAACATATGCCTTTATTAAACTTTCAAAAAGAAAACAAACTAAATCTGAATATATTACAGAACTTAAATTCACAAACCTCTTAAACTAAATGTGAGTGTAAAATCACCTGACTTAAAAAATAATGTAAAATGTGTTTTGATTGGGGGAATATAAGGAATGAAAATTAACATTCAGAATGTAATCAGAGACTGGATGTGGTCAAGTGAACATCTGGGTACAAGTTCTAAACTTTCTTTTGGATAAATACATTTGAAATATAAAGTAAATCATGTTTAAAATGATTAAAGGGTGTTTTTTTCAGGCAGTGGATCATGCTGGTAGAGAAGGTTTGGTCATAATTCACCTAAAAATGGACTTCTTCTTCCCTCAGGTCAGGCTTGGAACAGGACTATGCTAAAATTACATTTCTTTTATTTTGGGACCTAAAAAAAAGTCTAAAAAGAGACTTTTTGGGACTTTAAAGACAAGCTTTAATACTGGAGCAGGAGGTTTGGTCATATTTCACCTGAAAAGGAAATGCCAGCTTTTTCACTTAGGTCAGATTCTTAAAAGAGTGACATGCTAACATACAGTTTGACTTTTAGTCCATTTTGGAACATGAAAAATAAGTAGGATTAAAATTGACTTTTTGAGGCCGTGTCAGGACGGTGAAATTGCAGTAGGCGTCAAATTTCACCAAAAAGGGATATAAAAGCATATCAAATTCAGGTCAGATTATTCTTAAAACAACAAGCTAACAAATGTAATTTTACACATGACAATGTCCAAAAGGCTTAAAAGTGACATAATGGGAATTTTTCTAGTAGGAGATAATGCTAGTGTAACAGATGTGGAATGACTTCACTGAATAAAGGCCTTATGAGGATATTAAGCCTGAGTTAAGGTTCTTAAAAATGCAGTATGCTAAATATGACTTTTGTTCCATTCTGGACTTTGAAAAAAATACTGAAACATGACTTTTGAATGTAAAACAGGCTGAAAAACATGCTAGCGCAGATGCTGTTGTCATATTTGGCTTCAAAATGGACTAATGAGAATTTTCTCTCAGCTCAGGATTTGAGAAAAACACTAAGGCTAACATATGGCTATTTTTCAATTCTGGACTCCATAAAACTATAGGCTCCAACATGACTTTTTGTGTGTGAAAAAGGCTAGAAAACATGCTCGTGCGGAGGGTTTGGTCATACTTGGCTTCAAAATGGACTCATGAGCCATTTCTCCCTGTTCAGGATTTGAAAAAAACCTCTAAGGCTAATATATGACTTTCCTTTCTGGACTCCAAAAAGAAATAAAAGGCTCAAACATGACTTTTTAGGGGGTAAAAAAGGTTGTAAAACATGTAAGTGCAGATGGTTTGGTCATATTTGGCTTCAAAATGGATTTATAAGCCTTTTTCTCTCAGATCAGGATTTGAAAAAACACTAAGGCTAACCTATGACTTTTTTTCCATTTTAGACTGTGAAAAAAAAATTGGCTCAAACACGACTATTTGGGTGTAAAACAGGCCAGAAACATGCTAGGGCAGGCAGTTTAGTCATTTTTTGGCTTCAAAATGGACTTATGAGCCTTTTACTCTCAGCTCAGGATTCAACAATAAGGCTAGCATATTATATTGTTTACATTTCTGGCTCCAGATAAAAAATATGCTCAAACATGACTTTTTGGGTGTTAAACAGGCCAACACCCTGAAACAGACAGACAGAAGAGCAGGCAGACAAAAAAAAATCCAACACACAAACAAAAAAATTTAATGAAGTACAATTAAAAAAGACAAATAATCAGACTACAACTCCAAGTACATGGACCCCCAATGAAACAGAAACAGTCACAAAGAACCAAACAGATAAACAGACACAAAATCAACAAACAATCACAGAAAAACACAACCAGAAACACACAAAACACACAAAAACAAATAAACAGACAAAAATACTGACAAAGTGACAAACACACACCAACTGAAAAGAAACAAATAGACACACAAATAAAAAAAATAATAAACAAACTGACAAATTAAAATACAAACAAAACTGGTTTCCAAACTATCAGTCCAAAAAAACCCTCAAAAACCTAAAATATCAAATAAACAGTAAAAAACAAAAACACAGACACACTAAGAAAAAGACAAACAGACATTGAACTAATCCACAAACCAAACAGAAAATAAAGAAACAGTGGAGCAGACGTCTTTGGTGCTGTGAAGGACATGAGAGCAGGACATGAAGTCCACAGGGAGGACGAACTCTGACCCTCCTCTCTTGGATGATCATCAGTGTGAGATGTGAAAAGTGCCCTGAGGGGTCAGGGGTCGGTCAGTGTGAGTCTTCGTCAGAGAAAAATGAACTCACTGAACACCACCGAAAGGTCAAAGGTCACTCAAGACTCTCCAAAAGGTTAAAAGTTTATTGAAGATGAAAAAAACACTTTAGATATTTACAGTCAATTCAAAATCAGATGAACAGATGTGGATTAAAAACCATAAAAGTCCAAAAATAATCAGATCTGTGCCCATCAGTGATTTACAAACACTAACTAAAGAAATCCAGCAGCATATTTTTACCATTGTCTCTGATTTATAAGACAACATGTCCGTTTATTTCTTTGCTTTAATCATCTGTAGTTCTATTAATCAGACATTTCTTTACATCTGAGTCAGTGTGAGCCTGCAGGACCTGTTCATGCTTTGGTAAAGATCCTGAGTTCAGAGGAAAACCACAAACTGCAGCGGCTGACACTCTGAAGGCCTCAGGTTTCAAAAACCAAATGAGAGACTCTGTCAGACTGTTGGAGGATCTGCAGGGACCTGAACAGAGTCTGTGTGGACACGTCTGTGAAGGAAACAGCTGCAGGACGTCCCAGTGGATCACTGACTGACTGTGGATGGACTCACTGATGATGATGATCCTCAAAACTCACCCCACCTGTTGTAGTAAACATGAGAGCAGAGATTAGAGCTGCTGATCTGTGGTCAGAGCAGAAGAATGAATCAGGAGCCTCCAATCACTGAGCTCCATCAGTCTGTGTGAGGACTCTCTTCAGTTCAGGCTGAAGCTGCAGCTTTGCTGGATCTTCATGTGTTTGCTGAGTTTTCACTCTGCTCTGTGTCCAGCACACCAAAGCCTGTCACATGTTGGACTGCAGTGGTCCAGCTCTAGGGATGGGACCATGACCACAGTTCAAAGAAATCATCTGCTCTTCATGATCACATTGATTCTTCTGCTGAACTTCAGCAGGACCATGACGGCTTCATGAGCTTGACTTCTGCCTCTTCTGTCAGATCACAGCGTTAATGTTTGTTTTTAAAGAGAATAAAGGAGATTTTCATCAGTGGATTCACATGTTCACACATCAGCAGCAGCTGTTTCTCATTTCTTTGACTTTTCTGAGAGGATTCAGAGACAGCAGCACAAACTGAAGACACTTTGAAGGGCAGATTTTCACCTGGACCACCTGCAGAGTCTCACAGGTTTCATGACTTTAAACTGCTGTCATCATGAAGCCTCTCCTGAACCCAGTTCAGCTCAAAGACGGACAGATCAGCACGGATTACCGTAAAGTCTGGAGTATAAACCACATTTTAGACCTGTTTTAGAAACCAAAGACAGAAACAGATTCATGGACGTCTACACTGATTCTGAATGTAAAACATCTCAAAGGAAAACCATCTTTTTGGACTCCTCTAGTGTTTGAGCTTCACAACAATCCACCTCAAGCTGAGAGCTCAGCTACCGTAATATAAGGAGCAAAGGCTCAGCAGGTCACAGCAGGTGGACTAAAGAGCAGCAGTTTGACACAAACTGAACTTTGAAGGTTTTCTGAACATCACAGAATTCATCAGGCAGGAAGAAGGAGAAATTCATTTTCACTCTGAGAGACTCAAAAAAGAGAAAACAGAGAGATTTATATTCTGGGATTTACGGTAAATTCAACTCTCTACTTACCTCAGATCCTTCAGTCTGTAGTTTGGATCCTCCTGAAGATCTTTCAGCAGCTTCACTGATGAATCATGAAGTTTGTTGCTCCTCAGGTTCAGCTCTCTCAGATGGGAGGGGTTGGACTTCAGAGCTGAGGCTAAAGAAGAACAGCTGATCTCTGACAAACTGCAGTGACTCAGTCTGAATAAAGAAGAGAGAATGAAGAGAAAAACTATTTAGGATCCAATCAGATGTGTCCACATCACACAGTCTGCTCAGCAGAGCCAATCAGCTGCTGCTCTGCCTCCTGGACTTCAGTTTGTCTCAGCTGCTTTCACACACGTCTTGATCCGTTCCTCCTGTTTCTCTAAAGTGTAAACAGCAGAGCTCAGATTTTTCTGTCAGGATCAAACCTTCACATCTAAACACTTCAATCTGAGCTCACAGTCACAGTCTGCTGTCACATGGTCCAGTTTAGATCCAAAAACATTTATTTCTTTTACTTTATAAGGAAATAAATGAGGAAATAAAACAATTTGATAAAGAATATAAAAACATATTTCCACAAACATCCTCCATCTTTGGTCAGGAACTAAATTTTCCTTTTCTCATCAACATTTGAACACACCATGATGAAATGTTCTATATTTGTATTTATATTTGTCCTTATTAACACAGGTGACCAGAGATTAAAAAAAATAACTTTAGAAATACAGGAATAAATAAATTAAAAATTCTATGAATGAATAAATACTTAAATGTGGTAATTTATAAATAAATAAATAAAGGAATGTAGAGATACATGAATAAACTAAGATAAAACACAGGAAATTTTTTTTAATAAAGAAATATAATTCTATATTTATTTTTCATGATTTTATGTATTAACTTGTTTATTTTTACTTTTAATTAATTATTTATTCATCCTGATCATAATTTGTCTTCCCCATACTTTATCATCATCACTGTTTGTACATCTGAAGAAGTTTAACTCTGTTGTGAAAATTAAATCTGACATTAAATGAACATGTGAAGAAGAAATGACCTTCAGTTTTCATGAATAAATGTCTGTATTTGAAAAGAATACATCTGTCATTTATTGTTGAATCAGATGTTGTTTGTCTTGTTTCCTGTTTCTAAAACAAACAGACTGTCACAATCAGAGGAACACATCAGTTCTCCTACAGGACACACTTGGTCTGATTTACGACAGAAGATGAGTGGAGATATATCAGGAGGAGCTCAAAGAAGGTTGAACTGTCAGCAGATCAGATATCAGCAAAAATCCACCATCATGCATCCCTACATATGATCAGTCAAACATCTGGACATGAAGATGCTTCAGTTAATAATCACACACACAAGATCTACAATAGAGACAGAGAAAACATGAACTTACTCCAGAATCTCCAGTCTACAGTTTGGACTCTGCAGAAAATCACACAGCAGCTTCACTCCTGAATCATGAAGATCGTTGTTGTTCAGGTTCAGCTGTCTCAGATGGGAGGGGTTGGACTTCAGAGCTGAGGCTAAAGAAGAACAGCTGATCTCTGACAAACTGCAGCCCATCAGTCTGAATAAAGAAGAGAGAATGAAGAGAAAAACTATTTAGGATCCAATCAGATGTGTCCACATCACACAGTCTGCTCAGCAGAGCCAATCAGCTGCTGCTCTGCCTCCTGTACTTCAGTTTGTCTCAGCTGCTTTCACACACGTCTTGATCCGTTCCTCCTGTTTCTCTAAAGTGTAAACAGCAGAGCTCAGATTTTTCTGTCAGGATCAAACCTTCACATCTAAACACTTCAATCTGAGCTCACAGTCACAGTCTGCTGTCACATGGTCCAGTTTAGCTCCAAAAACATTGATTTATTTTACTTTCTAAGGAAATAAAGGAGGAAATAAAATAATTTGATAAAGAATATAAAAACATATTTCCACAAACATCCTCCATCTTTGGTCAGGAACTAAATTTTCCTTTTCTCATCAACATTTGAACACACCATGATGAAATGTTCTATATTTGTATTTATATTTGTCCTTATTAACACAGGTGACCAGAGATTAAAAAAAATAACTTTAGAAATACAGGAATAAATAAATTAAAAATTCTATGAATGAATAAATACTTAAATGTGGTAATTTATAAATAAATAAATATAGGAATGTAGAGATACATGAATAAACTAAGATAAAACACAGGAAAGGCTTTTTTAATACAGAAATATAATTCTATATTTATTTTTTCATGATTTTATGTATTAACTTGTTTATTTTTATTTTTAATTAATTATTTATTCATCCTGATCTTATTTTGTCTTCCCCATACTTTATCATCATCACTGTTTGTACATCTGAAAAAGTTTAACTCTGTTGTGAAAATTAAATCTGACATTAAATGAACATGTGAAGAAGAAATGACCTTCAGTTTTCATGAATAAATGTCTGTATTTGAAAAGAATACATCTGTCATTTATTGTTGAATCAGATGTTGTTTGTCTTGTTTCCTGTTTCTAAAACAAACAGACTGGCACAATCAGAGGAACACATCAGTTCTCCTACAGGACACACTTGGTCTGATTTACGACAGAAGATGAGTGGAGATATATCAGGAGGAGCTCAAAGAAGGTTGAACTGTCAGCAGATCAGATATCAGCAAAAATCCACCATCATGCATCCCTACATATGATCAGTCAAACATCTGGACATGAAGATGCTTCAGTTCATAATCACACACACAAGATCTACAATAGAAACAGAGAAAACATGAACTTACTCCAGAATCTCCAGTCTACAGTTTGGACTCTGCAGGAAATCACACAGCAGCTTCACTCCTGAATCATGAAGATCGTTGAAGCTCAGGTTCAGCTGTCTCAGATGGGAGGGGTTGGACTTCAGAGCTGAGGCTAAAGAAGAACAGCTGATCTCTGACAAACTGCAGTGAATCAGTCTGAATAAAGAAGAGAAAATGAAGAGAAAAACTCTTTAGGATCCAATCAGATGTGTCCACATCACACAGTCTGCTCAGCAGAGCCAATCAGCTGCTGCTCTGCCTCCTGGACTTCAGTTTGTCTCAGCTGCTTTCACACACGTCTTGATCCGTTCCTCCTCTTTCTCTAAAGTGTAAACAGCAGAGCTCAGATTTTTCTGTCAGGATCAAACCTTCACATCTAAACACTTCAATCTGAGCTCACAGTCACAGTCTGCTGTCACATGGTCCAGTTTCGCTCCAAAAACATTGATTTATTTTACTTTATAAGGAAATAAAGGAGGAAATAAAACAATTTGATAAATAATATAAAAACATATTTCCACAAACATCCTCCATCTTTGGTCAGGAACTCAATTTTCCTTTTCTCATCAACATTTGAACACATCATGATAAAATGTTATATATTTGTCTAATCATCATTTTTCTGAGCTGTCATTGAACACATCATTATATACCTGTCACTGTCTGCTCATTAAGTCTTAAAGTTTGTTGAAATGTTTCAAAGTCATTCAGCAGACGCTTTTGTCCAGAGCCACGACCATCTGAGAGTCAGAACAACACGAGCAAGAATCTGAACCTGAGGAACAACGTTAGTAAGAGCAGCAAACTGCTTCAAGTCCGTTTGGACACACCAGCTGACATGTGGAGCTCCAGGAACACACATTTTTATTTATACCAAGGACATCATCTTCAATATGGAGAAGAAAAAATGACACAAGGATAAATAAATAAATTAATAAAAAAAAAAACACGAAGACAGAAATAAATATATATAGATATATTTTGGTGAAAAAAGGGTTTTTCCTGTATTTTATAATCATTTATTTTATGCATTTCTATTTTTACTTTACTTTATTTTTTTATATATTTCAACATTTATTTATTTATACATTTCCATATTCACTTAATTAGGTATTCTTTTATTAGTTTACTTCCATATTAATTCATTTATATATCCCTGTTTTTCTACATTTATTTACTGATACATTTATTTTTCATAAATTTCCCCATCTTAATTTATTTCTGCACATTTATTTATTCAAACATTTTCTAAAATACATTTCCACATTAATTTATTTATTCAAACATGTATTTTTTTATTTTCTCATTTATTTATTTCTTAATTCCTGTGCTACATTTCTACATTTATTTATTTCTGTATTTCTGTGCACCTATGTTAATAAGGTAGACAGTCCTACCTCAGTCTAAAGCCAGATTGGTCGAGTATGTGAAGCAGATAGAAGCAAACGATTTGTAATCCCATGATTGATGATACCAGCTAGCTAGCCTGGCATTCATCACTACATGCATAACTTCCAGTGGATACATCTGCTACTTCATAAACTTTAACTGAATTAGTCAACCAGACAGACCACTTTCATTTCTGTTTGTCCTGTTTTTGTGCAGGTGTAAACGCGCCTCACCCATCTCCACAGCCTGCTCCGCTGTGCAGCGTTACACCCAGACACCCAGTGGACGGGAGGTTTCTGCCAAGAACATTTTGTGATGCTAAAGACAGAAAAGACAAAAACTCCTCCTTTATCTTCAATAAAACTCTAATTCATTCATGTTATTTCTGCATGTTTTAGCTCTACCTGCAAACAAATGTATTTTTAAATGATTATTTCTTTCACATTGTCAGCTGTCATCATGTGTGCTCCTCCCATGACCTCTGACCTGCAGCAGAGGGAGAGCTGCTGCTGCATCTTTAGCTCTGAGCTCACCTGTGATGTTGTTTCAAACATTTGATGAAGCTTTTCCAGCCCATGGTTTGATCAATCGAGATTACATCAAAAGAAAGATGAAGCTGTCTTAAGTACTCGAACAGTGGACCTCATGGCATCGCAAAAGGAGAAAATTATGGGAAGGAACAGAGAAAAGAAACAACAAACAAAACTGGCCAAAATCAATTCACCTGTGGAGAATCACTCCTTGGATGAGGAGCTGGAAAGTGCTGCAGGTTTGTCAGACATACTCAATGAAATCAGAGGATTCCGCACAGAAAACGCAGGAAACTTTGCAACACTCACTAAAGACATAAACAAACTGAAACAGTGTGTTGGAGACTTGAGTGTGAGAATGGAAGAAGCAGAGTCAAGAATTGTGCAAAACGAGGATCATGAAATTAATTTGACTAAATTGCTTATCCACAATTTACGCAAACAGCAGCAGCTGGAAGTAAAATGCCATGATCTTGAGAGTCGTGCTCGGAGGAACAATTTAAGGATTTATTCAGTGCCTGAAAAATGTGAAGGAAACAACATGATCGAGTACGTGAAAACTCTTCTACGGGACAAACTAGAAGTTGACGGGGAAGTCCATATTGAGAGAGCACACCGAGCGCCGGGGCCAAAAGCAGAGCGCAGTGGCCGACCCAGATCAATAATCGTCTGCTTCCAAAACTACACTGCAAGGCAGAAAGTACTTCAGGCTGCCTGGGCAAAGAAAATCCTCCAGGTGAATGACAGCAGGATTTACTTTGATGAGGATTACACACCTGAGGTGTTTGGGGAGCGCGCAAAATACAGGCAAGTCAGAAAACAACTTAAAGAAAGAAATATCAAGTCACATATACTGTTTCCCGCGAGGTTAAAAATATTTGAGAAGGATGGAAAGAGCAGGGTGTTTGAGAGCCCACAAGCTGCGGCAAAAGGACTGCGTGACTACGACATCAACATGGAGCTACCAGTGGAGGAGGTGGATTTGGAGTCAATGCTGCGCGCGGAGGGCTGGCAGGCACCACGCAGCAGAGGCAGCAGAACCAACGCAGCAGAGAGAGAGTTGATATCGGGAGTTAAATCACTGTTGGGGACCCTGGACCACCACCAAGCTTTGATGAACTGAGGAGGTATGAACAATTGTCAGAAACTGCCACTAATGTTTCAGGAGGGATTTGTTCCTGATCCCTTCAGGCATAATCACACTGCATTAACGTCATGACTGACCTACATACAAAACAATTACCATATACCGACACCAATGAGATTAAAATGGATGATTCTGAATATGAGATTGATCCTGAAAGTCACGTCTTTAACAATATCACTGACAACTGTCAATATTATTCTGAGGATCAAGTCAATGAAGTTGAAATGAATGACACATTTTCTTTGATTCACTTCAATTGTCCAAGTATTTATACCAACTTTGCCAAGATTAATGATTTTTTGTTGACATGTAAAAGTAGATTTAAGTTGATAGCCTTATCCGAGACATGGATGAATGAAGAGAGAGGCACTGACTTTATTATGGAAGGTTATGAGTTGTGTTATATTAACAGAGTCAATAAGAGGGGAGGGGGTGTGGCTATATACGTGGACAGTGACCTGAAATGCAGGAAAATTGAACAAATGACCACAGTATTGGACGACTTCATGGAATGTATAACAGTTGAGATTGAGATGGAAAACATGAAGAACCTTGTTGTCACTTGTGTTTACAGATCATCACAATCAAACATAGAAAACTTTCAGGACCAAATGGAAGAAATAATGTACGAGTTAAATGAAAGTAAAACATATATAATTTGTGGGGATTTCAATATTGATTTACTTATGGCATCTAAACACAAAAATACAACCGATTTTTTGGATTTATTTTATAGTAAAGGTTTGTATCCATTGATAACAACGCCCAGCAGAATAACCACGACATGTGCAACATTGATTGACAACATATTCGTGAATATCATAGAGAAAAACATTCAAGGTGGACTGATAATAAATGATATAAGTGATCATTTACCAGTTTTTCTAACATACAACTTCAAAATAAAGATGAAGAAGAAGAAGGATAATACATGTAGATATACAAGAGTGAGGACTGAGGCAAACATACATAAATTTAGGACTGACCGGTTGAGAGAGGAATGGAAGGGAGTCTATGTAGAAGAGGTAAATGAGGCTTATGAAGCATTTTTAAAGACCTATTTATCAATCTACGATATGTATTGTCCAACAATAACATGTAAACATAAAGATAACTATAATGACAAGCCCTGGATAACAAAGGGATTACAAAGTGCCTGTAAAAAGAAAAATAAACTGTACAAAGACTTCATTAAATATAGAACAAAAACATCTGAGAAACAATATAAAGTTTATAAAAACAAATTGACAATGGTAATGAAACAAGCCAAGAAAGAATATTATAATAAAATGTTCAAAGAAAATCAAATTAATATGAAAGGTACTTGGAAAATATTAAACAATGTACTTGGAAACAATGCTGGGCCAAGAGACTTGCCCAATCATTTTATCAATGACAAAAACAAGATTATAAACAAAATATCAGATGTGGCAGATGAATTTAACTCTCTTTGTCAATGTTGGGCCTGACTTATCAAATAAAATTCATAAAAGTAATGATGAACAACTGAAAAGTTGCTTGAATGGGGACAGTAAAGTGGTTCAGTCCATGTTTCTGGGGGAAGTGAGTGAAAAGGATATAACACTGACTGTGGCAAACCTGAAGAATAAAACATCAACAGACAGTGATGGATTAGACATGAATATAGTTAAGAAAACCATTGATTGTATACTCAAACCTTTATGTTTTATATTTAATCTTTCTTTTGATACAGGTATTTTTCCTGACAAAATGAAAATTGCAAAGGTCATTCCACTATTCAAAACAGGAGACAAACACAGTTTAACGAACTACAGACCAGTATCTCCGCTTTCACAGTTTTCAAAGATACTTGAAAAACTGTTTGTGAAAAAACTTGATAGTTTCCTTGAAAAGAATAAATTACTGAGTGAGAGTCAGTATGGTTTTCGAACAAACAGATCAACATCGCTAGCAATAATGAAAATAGTAGAAGAAATAACGACAGCAATTGAATGTAAAAAATACACAGTAGGAATTTTCATTGATTTAAAGAAGGCATTTGACACAACAGATCACAATATTTTAATTTCTAAACTACAAATGTATGGGATCAGAGGTGTCGTCTTAGAATGGCTGAACAGTTATTTAGAGAATAGACGACAGTATGTACAGTTTGGTGGTCATGAGTCTATGTGTAGAAAAATTGTGTGTGGGGTTCCTCAAGGCTCTGTCCTTGGGCCTAAGTTATTTCTTTTATATGTTAATGACATCTGTGAGGTATCAAAAATATTACAACTTGTTCTATTTGCAGACGACACAAATTGTTTTAGTTCAGGAGATAATTTAGAAATTTTGATAGACAGCATTGGTAAAGAAATGCTTAAATTGAAATATTGGTTTGATGTAAATAAGTTATCCCTTAATTTAAAAAAAAACTAAGTTCATGGTATTTTCTAAACAGAAACGGGATGGTAATGTGTCTTTGTCTATTGATGGATCTGTAGTTGAGAGAGTGTATCAGTTTAGATTTTTGGGTGTAATTATAGATGCAAACATCACATGGAAATCCCATTTATGTTAAAACTAAGGTGTCAAAAAATATTTTTGTGATCAACAAAGTGAAGCATATCTTGGATCAAGAGACAATACGAGTTTTGTATTGTGTGCTTATTTTGCCTTATTTTAGTTATTGTGCTGAAATTTGGGGGAATACCTACACAGCTAATATCAAGCCATTATTGATTTTACAGAAAAGAGCAGTAAGAATTATAAACAAAGTGGAGGCAAGAGAACATACTAACAAACTTTTTATTAAATCAGGATTACTTAAACTTAAAGACATTGTTGAGTTACAGACTTTACGAGTTATGTTCAAGGTAAAAAGCAGAACAGTGCCAGACAATATACAACATTTGTTTGCTTTTAGTTCAGAAAATAAGGATCATAGAAGGAAATTTTATTTTAAACATCCATTTGAACGTACCACTCTAAAACAAATGTGTATTTCAGTGTGTGGTGTCAAATTGTGGAATTCTTTGACAATTGATTTGAAAGCCTGTACTAATAATCAGTTTAATCTTAATCTTACTTTAGTTTGTTCACACACATATCACAATACAAGTGCCTTACAGGTATACCTGTATATGAATATATATACATATATATGCATAGTTCATACTTTTCAAAACTGGATGTGTGAAAGGGTAACCCCAAAGAAGCTATTTAAAGCTTGTAGCAGGGGGCCCAGTTGTCTACAAACAAGATACAGCAAAAACATCAACATGCAGACGGACATAACATTCATTAAGCAGACGATCCCAAATTAGTGATTACATCAGGTTGTAGTGGTACAATTAGAAGATTAATGGTACATTGTCAGAAGTTGCGATTTCAGTCTTTTCTTGAAGATGGAGATGGATTGTGACATTTTCAGTGCGTTGTCAAGCTCGTTCCATATCTGTGGTCCTCTGCATGTAATACTGAAGCTGGTGCATTTTAGTTTCCTTTTTTGACCAGTGATTAAATTTTTGTTCCTGGTGGCATGGGTATGCAGGGGCTGGGAGATAGGAATGAGCTCACAAAGCTTAAGGTTCATTTTATATACAGTTTGATACATGACACAGGCATTCTGGAAATAGTTGAACTCAGATAACTGCAGGAGATTGTGCTGTTTGAAGAGCTTTCTGGTGGGGGAATTGAACTCAGACCATGATATGGCACGCATGACCTTTTTTTGGAGAACCTCAAGTTTTTTGAGATGAGTTGGGAATGTGTTACACCATATGATATTACAGTAATGGAGATGAGGCTGGAATAAAGTTTTATAAAGGGTAAGAAGTGCTGAGAATGGAAGAAAATGTCTTCTTTTAAAAAATAAAGCAACATATTTTGATAATTTTTTTGTAAGGTATTCAATATGGCATTTAAAGTTGAGAAATTCATCAAATATAACCCCCAAAAATTTTATTGAGCTGATCCTTTGAATGTTTTGACCATTTATTTTAAGAGAGATTTGCTTGATGTCAATTTTCTTAGTGGAGCGGAAGACAATATAGTTTGTTTTTTAATATTTAAAGAGAGTTTATTACACTTGAACCACTTATCTATCTCCCCAAGCTCAACATTTATGATTTTTTCTAGTTCATCAGGATTCTTGTGAGACAGAAACAAACTTGTATCATCAGCAAATAATATTTTGTGTGACATACATGAAGAATTAACAAAGTCATTTATATACAGAATAAAGAGGAGTGGTCCTAAAATGGAACCTTGTGGAACCCCATGATTGATGGTTTTATTAGTTGATTTTTGGTTATTTATACAAACATATTGGTATCTTCCAGACAAATAACTGATAAACCAGTCTAAAGCTAGGCCTCTTATCCCATAGTGATGTAATTTATGGATCAAGATGTCAAGCTTAATGGTATCAAATGCTTTAGAGAGGTCCAGAAAAATACCAACACCATAGTTGCCTTTCTCGATTGAATCATGGATTCTTTCAGTTAGGTCAAGCATTGCCATTGAGGTGGTATTATTTTTTCCTGAAGCCATACTGGGATGGGACTATGATGTTTAGCTTGTCAAGATACTTAGTAAGTCTATTATACACCACTCTTTCTAAGACTTTGGAAAGAGTAGGCAGAATGGAAATGGGCAGGTAGTTATTCAAGTCATTCTTATCACCAGTTTTGAATACAGGTGTGACTCTTGCTATTTTTGCCGCTTGTGGCACTACTCCAGAGGCAAGTTAATACAGAAAGTCAAAGGTTCAACAATTTCACTGATAATGTTCTTTAGGATTTTACTTGAGATTTCATCGGTTCCGGCTGAGTTTGAACTATTCATGTTCATAACAATACCATGAACTTCATTACAATCAGTTGGCTTCAGAAAAAGAGAGTTTGTGTAGTTACCTGAGAGGTAGTGCTGAAAAGAGACACCCTGAGGTTGACTGATTTTACTAGCTAGGTTATCCCCAATGGAGGAAAAATAGTCATTAAATTTGTTAGCAAGATTTTTATTTCTGATGGTGTCAGATATTGTGTCTCCATCACAAGGGAGTACAGGGTTTTTTTGGCCCCGATGTAGGACCTTGTTAAGTACTCTCCAAGATGTCTTGGAGTCACCCTGGCAAGCATTTACAAGTTCTGCATAGTAGTTGCTCTTGCTCTTTCTAATGATATGTGTAAGTTTATTTCTATAATTGGTATACTCATTTTTATTCCTAGTATTTGGGTTTTTTATGTATCATTTATATAGTTTATTTTTCTGCTGGATAGATTTCATTATACCCTTGGAGAACCATGGACTTTGGGTGATTGTTCTGTATCTGACAGTCTTCACAGGAATAGTCCTCTGGATGGAATCTGTAATTTCTTTGGTGAGAGTGTCAAATGCAAAATCAGCATCAGTACAGCTATAGATTCCATCCCATGACCTGGACTGCAAGTCCTCCCATAAACGTCGTATAGTTATATCATTAAATATTTTCCTTTTGATTTGACGACGCGTGAGAGAAGGCCTAGCAACCAGGTCGAGGAATAGTACAATGGGAAAATGATCAGAGATCTCGGAGAGCACAACTCCTGATACCATTGTAGAATTGTGAATGTTTGTGATGAAATTATCTATTATGGACTTAGTAGAGGAAGTGACTCTGGTGTAGGTGTTAATTGTGGGGAAGAAGGAAGAGGAGTGTAATGTATTTATGAAGTTTAATTTAGCTGCATCGTTCCTAGAGAGATCAATGTTAAAGTCTCCAAGGAGGATGCAGCTCTTTTTCCTGCTTTCTATTAGGAACAAAGTTTCCTCTAGTTTGGTCATAAAAGTTTCAAGGTCAGCATCTGGGGGGCGATATTTTACCCCTATGACAAGGTTTTTCCCGTTCTTGATGCTGATCTCAACAAAGAGTGAATCAGAGTGATTATCCGCTATGACAATGTCATCACAAACATTTACATGGTTTGTGGTGGAGATATATAAACACACGCCACCACCAGATCTTCCACATCTGTTCTTGGTGAACAGTTTATAGCCATCAATGTTCAAGATGTCTGTATATGACCCATCATTCAGCCAAGTTTCAGTACAACCAATCACATCAAAGTTACAGCCGGTATTGGCGAGCAGAGTAACTAGATCATCATGATGCTTACTCAAGCTCCTGATGTTTAAATGCAGAATAGAGTATCTTTTGTTATTTGTAAGGGGTGTTAATTGTTCAGGAGTAAGCTGTTTACAGCTTGTATTCGTATTGTAGTCAATAAACTGTGTCACATCATCTTCTTCATCAGTACTGTTATTGAACACTATAATCGGTGATGATTGCAGGGATCATACAACTAAAGCACGTACTTAAAGATACATACAAAAATACGTAGACATGCACACTGAAAACAGCCAGACAGACACACGCACATGGGCATAAACCCTCATTCATACAGAGACGCTCTGGTGGCATTACCCACGTCATCACAGAGCAGACAGAAAATAGTTTGCAGCCCAGTGGCCTGAGAACACAGATATACTGGTCTCGTCACACCAGGATGTAGGCCAATTCCCGAGCGAAACGACAATGTTGATAAAGAAGAAGGGAGAGCGAAGGAAAGAGGATACGGAAGAGAAATCATTCACCGTATTCCAGGTTCAGCTGTTGCTATGGCAACGGAGAAGCTTGATGACATCATCATCCCGCGTCCGTGTTTACGTGACTGGGAAGACAGCATGCTGCCGCAGCTCCTCAGAGATAGTGTTTTAATCGCCTCCGCTCAACCAGTATGTCAGTTGGGGATTTTTATACAGCTTGCCATCGATGTAAAGTTTATCAATAAGAAGACGAGTGTTCTTTTTATTTTTCCTCGCCTCCGCCATGATCGGGTAGAGCAGCCTCCGTCTGCTCATGATCTCTGGTGGGAATTGATCAAGTTTAAGAGAATGAAAAAAAACAAAATAATAAGGAAATACGAAGATGATAGGTAAAAGGTCCTCTGTTGCTTTATATGTTATTGTTGTTGATGGTGAGTTGTGCATGTTTGCCAGTTGTTTTGTGATTACTTGTTTCTATTTTATTTATATATCGTTAATGTATTATTATTAATTCTGACTCTGCGTTTTCAAGAAGCATCGGTTGTTATAAATCTGAAGGTTAGACCATCAAGTATTTTTGCTTTATTATTTCAAGAAAGGGGCTGGTATTAATAAGTTTGTCTTTTTCCTGCCCCTTTTCGATCATGAAATGGAAAATGTGACAGAACTTATAAATGTACAGTATGTGACCTGTAATTTCATGATACTGAATAAACTGAAATTGAATTGAATTGAATTCAACTCTCTTACTTTAATACATCATCTGCTGTGAAAGGTTCAAGCTTTAAAACGGAGGCGTGTCCACGATGAAGCTTCAGAAAAGACAAGAAACAGGGAGTCCATAAACAGCAGAGCTCGTTTTTGAAGTGGAGGATTTTTACAGAAAGATATCATGTTTTTATGAGCATGTCTGCTGAGTGTGAGAGCTGTCAGTCTCTCCTTCACTCTCTCTGTCATTCAGTAACAAACTCAGGTGTGACAGTTATTGTGTCATCTGTTCATCACACATCAACCACATCAAACTAAAAACTGAGTCATTATTAAAGTGACACAAGTTTAAGAAAACACTGAGATTTACAAAAGCTCCTCAAAGATCACAAGACTAGCTCCTGATTATTATAAAACTGTTCATAAAAAGTGATCAGAATGCAGGAAAGAAATGACTTCAGTTTAAAAATGTGAGGGGAAGACCCTCTGACCCCCATCTCACCTGATGAAGATAAATAAATATTTATGATTTACCCACTGCAGGTAAAACCTGATCCTGTGGAAAAACCTGAGGAACAACAAAGACAAATAAAATAATAACAGAGATAACACAGGCTAACATGAACTGTTATTTTTGTTGATGAGCCATATTATCAAAGTAAACACACCACTGTTGTCATTTAGCTCTAAATTCATTCTGACAATATAATATGGTGGAACAAAAATACCAGGTTAAAGCAACAAAACAAACATGAGCCATTACAGAGCAGTCATGTCAGGTGGTAAAGCAGTTTGCTAACAGATCTGAAGTCATTATAATATCCATATCAGCAGTGAGCTCAAGTCAGTCCTCCATCATCCTTCAACACCAAACTCTAGATAGTCTGTGGGTGCTTTGTTTTCAAAGATGATCACCAATTATCTTAAATCAATGGCTCCTAAAAAACTTTCCATCACAGGACTACAGAACTATAGCGGCTAACAGGCTGCTAGCCAGCTAAAGGCTAACCTGTGTACCAGCACAGACGGTTAAGGAGCTGAAACAGCTCTTTGGTACCAGTCAAGTCAAGGCAGCACTGAGAGATCAGATCACACCGATGTAACCAATCAGGCCTCAGACTGAGGTAGGACCGCCTACCTTATTAACACAGGAGCACAGAAATAAATATATAATTACATAAATAAATTTAGAGATACAGGAATAAATAAATAAATGTATGTATAAAAAAATACATAAATGTGGTAATTTATTAAAAAAAAAAAATGTAGGAATGAAGAAATACATTAATAAATAAATTTAAAAACACAGGAAAGGCTTTTTTAATACAGAAATATATTTCTATATTCATTTTTTCATGATTTTATGTATTAACTTGTTTATTTTCATTTTTAATTATTTATTTATTCATCCTGATCATAATTTGTCTTCCCCATACTTGATCATCATCACTGTTTGTTCATCTGAAGAAGTTTAACTCTGTTGTGAAAATTAAATCTGACATTAAATGAACATGTGAAGAAGAAATGACCTTCAGTTTTCATGAATAAATGTCTGTATTTGAAAAGAATACATCTGTCATTTATTGTTGAATCAGATGTTGTTTGTCTTGTTTCCTGTTTCTAAAACAAACAGACTGTCACAATCAGAGGAACACATCAGTTCTCCTACAGGACACACTTGGTCTAATTTACTACAGAAGATGAGTGGAGATATATCAGGAGGAGCTCAAAGAAGGTTGAACTGTCAGCAGATCAGATATCAGCAAAAATCCACCATCACGCATCCCTACATATGATCAGTCAAACATCTGGACATGAAGATGGTTCAGTTAATAATCACACACACAAGATCTACAATAGAAACAGAGAAAACATGAACTTACTCCAGAATCTCCAGTCTACAGTTTGGACTCTGCAGAAAATCACACAGCAGCTTCACTCCTGAATCATGAAGATTGTTGCTCCTCAGGTTCAGCTGTCTCAGATGGGAGGGGTTGGACTTCAGAGCTGAGGCTAAAGAAGAACAGCTGATCTCTGACAAACTGCAGTCAATAAGTCTGAATAAAGAAGAGAATGAAGAGAAAAACTATTTAGGATCCAATCAGATGTGTCCACATCACACAGTCTGCTCAGCAGAGCCAATCAGCTGCTGCTCTGCCTCCTGGACTTCAGTTTGTCTCAGCTGCTTTCACACACGTCTTGATCCGTTCCTCCTGTTTCTCTAAAGTGTAAACAGCAGAGCTCAGATTTTTCTGTCAGGATCAAACCTTCACATCTAAACACTTCAATCTGAGCTCACAGTCACAGTCTGCTGTCACATGGTCCAGTTTAGCTCCAAAAACATTGATTTATTTTACTTTATAAGGAAATAAATGAGGAAATAAAACAATTTGATAAAGAATATAAAAACATATTTCCACAAACATCCTCGATCTTTGGTCAGGAACTCAATTTTCCTTTTCTCATCAACATTTGAACACACCATGATGAAATGTTCTATATTTGTCTAATCATCATTTTTCTGAGCTGTCATTGAACACATCATTACATACCTGTCACTGTCTGCTCATTAAGTCTTAAAGTTTGTTGAAATGTTTCAAAGTCATTCAGCAGACGCTTTTGTCCAGAGCCACGACCATCTGAGAGTCAGAACAACACGAGCAAGAATCTGAACCTGAGGAACAACGTTAGTAAGAGCAGCAAACTGCTTCAAGTCCGTTTGGACACACCAGCTGACATGTGGAGCTCCAGGCACACACATTTTTATTTATACCAAGAAGGAGGTCATCTTCAATATGGAGAAGAAAAATGACACAAGGATAAATATAAATAAACAAGCAAAACAAACAAATAAATATAAATAAAAACATGAAGAAAGACACAAATATATATATAAATATATTTTGGCGATAAAAAGGTCTTTTCCTGTATTTTACATTCATTTATTTTAACCATTTCTATTTTTATTTATTTATTTATGTTTTCTATATTTCAACATTTATTTAAAAATTTCCATATAAACTTCATTGGATGTTCAAACATTTATTGATTTAGTTCCACATTAATTCATTTCTGTACTTCTACATTCATTTATTCAAACATTTTTCAAATACATTTCTACATTCATTTATTTATTCAAATATGTATTTTTATCTTAAATTTTCTCATTTCTTTCTTTCTTAATTCCTGTGCTACATTTCTAGTTTTATTTATTCCTGTATTTCTGTGCACCTATGTTAATAAGGTAGGTGGTCTTACCTCAGAGAATAGGAGCCACTTCTCTGAAGAATTTATCAAATTAATTTACTACTGTATTTTTCCACATATGTCTTTATTATCTTTCACAAAATAGTTGAGAAATCATTCTTTACCATCTTTCTTAATTACACTGTGTATTATTGCCCATGTCGTCTTAATATTTGTGCCACTTTTACGATAGAATTGATTTTTTATTTTCTTATTATCCAAACAAACTCATTTTTATATTTCCTATACATATTTTCTGCTTTTTTCTCTTATTTTTGTTTCTAATTACTCATAATGCATTAACATCTCTCTG
Source organism: Scarus forsteni (assembly GCA_036419115.1). NCBI lineage: Eukaryota > Metazoa > Chordata > Actinopteri > Labriformes > Labridae > Scarus > Scarus forsteni. The sequence continues at coordinate 180,898 of JAZDUH010000029.1, read as the reverse complement.
AGACTGAGCAGTTGTGACAGGCAGTCAGAATGCACAGCTCTATAACAGAGTGCACAGCTCTATAACAGAATGCACAGCTCTATAACAGAATGCACAGCTCTATAACAGAATGCACAGCTCTATTACAGAGTGCACAGCTCTATAACAGAATGCACAGCTCTATAACAGAATGCACAGCTCTATAACAGAATGCACAGCTCTATAACAGAATGCACAGCTCTATAACAGAATGCACAGCTCTATAACAGAATGCACAGCTCTATAACAGAATGCACAGCTCTGTAACAGAATGCACAGCTCTATAACAGAATGCACAGCTCTATAACAGAATGCACAGCTCTATAACAGAATGCACAGCTCTATAACAGAATGCACAGCTCTATAACAGAATGCAGAGCTCTACAGCTCTATTACAGAATGCACAGCTGTATAACAGAATGCAGAGCTCTATAACAGAATGCAGAGCTCTGTAACAGAATGCACAGCTCTATAACAGAATGCACAGCTCTTAAACAGAATGCACAGCTCTATAACAGAATGCACAGCTCTATAACAGAATGCACAGCTCTATAACAGAATGCACAGCTCTATAACAGAATGCACAGCTCTATAACAGAATGCACAGCTCTATAACAGAATGCACAGCTCTATAACAGAATGCACAGCTCTATAACAGAATGCACAGCTCTATAACAGAATGCACAGCTCTATAACAGAATGCACAGCTCTATAACAGAATGCACAGCTCTATAACAGAATGCACAGCTCTATAACAGAATGCACAGCTCTATAACAGAATGCACAGCTCTATAACAGAATGCAGAGCTCTATAACAGAATGCACAGCTCTATAACAGAATGCACAGCTCTACAGCTCTATAACAGAATACACAGCTGTATAACAGAATGCAGAGCTCTACAACAGAATGCAGAGCTCTAAAACAGAATGCACAGCTCTATAACAGAATGCACAGCTCTATAACAAATATAACAGAAAAAAACTCTGTTAAAAAATCTCTATAACAGAATGCACAGCTCTATAACAGAATGCACAGCTCTATAACAGCTCTATAACACAAACAGCTCTATAACAGAATGCACAGCTCTAAAACAGAATGCACAATTATAACAGAATGCAGCTCTATAACAGAATGCACAGCTCTATAACATGCACAGAGCTCAGTATAACATAACAGCTCTTAAAAGAATGCACAGCTCTATAACAGAATGCAGCTCTATAACAGAATGCAACAGCTCCTCAGTGGACAGCTTAGACAGACAAGAAATTCTACAGATAACAGAATGCACACTGATGAATCAGACAGAATGCAGGATAACAGAAACAGCTCTATAACAGAATGCACATAGCTCTAATAACAGAATCCTCTATACAGACACAGCTCTAGAATGGAGCTCTTAAAGTTTCTTATGAATGCACAGCTCTATAACAGAATGCACAGCTCTGTAACTCTGCAGCTCTATCAGAATGCACCTGCAGAACAGACAGAATGCAGCACAGCTCTTTATGGATTCAAAAGAAAAGACAGCTGATTCTATAAAAACAGCTCTTAATGCAGCTCTTTACAGAACTGCACTGTATTGAGATGTAAAGAATTCACTATAAAAAGCCAAGATATCTATAACAGAATGCATAACAATGCACAGCTCTACAGAATGCACAGCTCAAAGCTTCAACAGTCTAACAGAAACAGCATTGCTTTTGTTTTGAAGCTTTTAAAACAGCTTTAACAGAACTCTGCACAATCTAAAATCAGAATGACAGCTCTATAACAGAATGCAGCTCTACAAACAGAATGCACAGCTAAAAATGAAAGTTTGTATTAATAACACTGTCATTGATATTGTTGATAACAGAATAAAGGGTGCAGCTGACTAAAACATTTTCAAGTCTCAGAAGAGCTCAAATGCACACATTGTTTTATCAGGTAGTCATGAACAGTTTATTTTCAGATAACAGCTCTAATTTTGTTAAATGCTACAGTGTCAAAGGCCTTGGATAGATCGATAAAAAGAGCTGCACAGTGCTGATTATTGTCAATAAAATCTATAAAATCATTAAAAACTTTAAGAGCTGCTGATGTTGTATAACAGAATGCACAGCTCTATAACAGAAAGCACAGCTCTATAACAGAATGCACAGCTCTATAACAGAATGCACAGCTCTATAACAGAATGCACAGCTCTATAACATGTTTTCACTCTATGATACACATTCATTTTTATTCATCAGACAATAAAGATGTTATTGATAAAATGTTCATGTTCTGTGACAAATAATGTCAAAGTAAGTCAATACATTTGGAAATAATTTGATCATTTTATGATGCAGATAGTCTAAAAAAAGGAGATTTTAATTTTTCATTGATAATCTATTGCATATTTCTATAACAATTACTTTATCTTCACAAAAAGCTGTAAATAAAATGTATGTTTTACAATCACAACTTTTATAAGAATAAAAAGCTCATGACCAGGAATCTTGTTTGACAGTCCTGCTAATGGACAGCTCCAAACATAAGTCTGCTCTAATGTCGTTTAAAAATATGAGTATTTTCACAAATAAAATTATAATCACATAGATAAGTAAATTTTTTTCATACAGTAATTAAATTTTGTTGTTATAATTTTTAATATGAAAACAGATGTTGATATGGCAACAATATACAAATATAAAATCATGTATACAACTAATGGAGCTCCATTCATTTACATGCAAACTATCCTGAGACTTTACATCTTTTACAGTTTATATAAATATAATGAAAAAGGTCAAGCTCTTTGTTTCATTCATAAGTCTTTTTGCTTTCAAAAGACAAAATGAAAGATCAAATTAATAAAATGTTATTAAATGTTGATCAAATGAACTGAAATTGAGCGTAATGAAATTTAAATGAAGAGATAGATCTGTTTATTTAGCCAGGCAGATTTTTGGGTTTTATTAGCACTCTAGATAACTATTGAAATTATAAAATGTTTTTTCACTGTATAAATATTTTATTTTACATTTTGATGAGAGACATGGTTTTTAGTCAAATAAAAATCCTTTTGGTCAAAAATGTTGATTTATGGTACTTTCATTGCATATTTTGCATATGGCAACATTGATCAACAGCTTTAAACTTTTTTTTATTTTTTTCATTTATCATCTATTATTTAGGCCTTTTAAGTAATAAAATTCAAAACATTTTTACCATTTTTAATTAATAGTTAGGGTTATAGTTTTGCATGATACTTAAAATAGATATTTCGCTCCTATCCATTCAATAACTGCCCTGAGGAATCATCATGCAAAAAATGGTGCTTTATCCACAAGTGCACAACTTTTCACTAGCCAGCTCTAAAAAGTGATAACTTGTAAAAAAGAGTCAGGAGACATCTCACTTCACAGGTATTCAAACCTCAGCAGAAGCAGGTCATTGCCTGGTTTAACACTCCACAGCAGAATATCTGCTGCTTTATAAACTTTAGAATGAGTCAACCAGACAGAATGCTGTTTCTGTTTGTCCTGTTTTTGTGCAGGTGTACCCTCATCTCCACAGCCTGCTCCATTGCAGAGTTCCCAGACACCCAGTGAATTTCTGCAGGATTTTAATGATGCTAAATACAGAAAGACAAAAACTCCTCCTTTATCTTCAATAAAACTCTAATTCATTCATGTTATTTCTGCATGTTTTAGCTCTACCTAAACAAATGTATTTTTTAAATGATTATTTCTTTCACATTGTCAGCTCATCATGTGTGCTCCTCCCATGACCTACTGCAGCAGAGGGAGAGCTGCTGCTGCATCTTTAGCTCTGAGCTCACCTGTGATGTTGTTTCAAACATTTGATGAAGCTTTTCCAGCCCATGGTTTGATCAACTCTCTTACTTTTTTTTTTTTTTTTTAAATACTTTATTTAGGGCTTTTCTTTTTATACAAACACACCCAGTTCATCAGCTTCAGAAGAAAAAGAGAGGATACAATCTAATATGAATGTAGAATTCAGAAAGATATCATTCAGGAAGAGATTGTCCCTTTTCCTCTAAAAAAAAAACAACAAACAAAAAAACAAACAAACAAACAAAAAAAACTCTGGGTACAAAACATACAAGACAAAAACACACATACACATAAGGGTGATTAAAATCATCAGTCCAGAAATAAACAGTTTTGATAATAAAGTTCAGTGATCATTATATTCATTTAAATTTTATCTAACAAGGAAAATGGTTTATACTCACATAGTACCTGTTAGAGTTCTGTGGAGATCTTCATCTGCAACAAGAAGCATTGTTGACACCTGAAACATGAACTGTTTTGTTCAGTTGAGCAAGACAATTTTTAGCTCATCTGCATTAGAATATGCCTTTTGTGGAAAGACTTTCATCATTGACCTTTTTGAGTCTGAGAGCATTGTCACGGTTCACGAGTTGAAATCAACTTTTTCTGGTTTCAGGCTCAAAATGGTCTCATCTGCAGAAAAGCACCTCTTTATCTCACCAGAGGACTGAAATGATCAGTCTGTCAAAGACATAGAGATATAACTTTGGTTCTGACAGGACAGCAGCCTGTAACTGAGTAAACTCACTAACTGTTTGTGTTGACTTCACAGTGAGCTCTGTGAGCTGCAGCCCACACTTTGATTCACTTAGAGAGTGCATGTATGTTTGAGTGTGAAAGTTTGGTAAAGACATGTTATCAGACATTAAAAAGTCCTACAGTAAGGTCAGGCAAAGGTCAGTCTCTCCATCAGACACACACAGAACACACAGATGCATAGACCTACAACAGGAAAAATGAATTCAGTGTTGAATCTCCATCCTTCTTCATACTGTCTGTGTCTTCTATGTCCAGCTGATTCTGAGTGTTGATTGTTGTTTACAAAATAGTTTAAAACATGGAGGATAAATGCTCAAACTGATAAAAAACAAGGATGATTTAAAATGTTTAAAAAGTGGACAACAGCAGTCAAAGTATTTTCATTGTTGTTTTTACCACAAGAATGACCATTGTTTTATCCATAGACATACAGTAAATTTGTCCATCTCATCAAACACTAAAATGTTTTTTTAATATTTTTTTTTCTCTATAATGAAACCCTGAAATCAGAGAATGCATGATTATGTAGTGTAATAACAGTGGGATTTCATAATTGTGGTAATGGGACACAATGGAACATTATTGTGTTGTTTATGTGACAGGCTCATAAGTTAGAATCTGACACGGCAAAAAAATTAAAAAAAAGGATGAAAATCAATTTTAGCTCTAATCTTATGCTTATTTATGCCTGATCTTTAAAAATAAATCCCCCACCCTCTAACATTTATTTTCCTGGATATAACTCATTTTATATGTTTTTTCATAAAAAGCACAGACATCATTTATTCATATTAGAATTTAAAGGCATCTCATTAACTTTTCAGATTGTTTATTAGCACCTAAAAGTTTAGTGAAGCACAAAATTTAGTGAAAATTTTCAAATTGTCTATAAGGTCACCATTTTCTTACTCTTCATAAATTTTATATAATGTAAATGCTTTTTAAATGACAAGATATAAAAATAATTATCTTTATTTGAAGCAAATTATACATTTAATAAAACAGCTTTAAAGTGCTTCACATGAAATTTACAACTTTAAACTAAAACATTAAGCAGAATAAAACATCTTCAAATAAAAGTGCTTGTTCTTAACCCTTGAAGGCCAACAGAATAATGATATGAAAAATTCTATTTTTTGGAGATTAAATTCTTATTTCACTTTCTGGTAAAATCCTACAAAAATAAAAAAAAAAAAAACGTAAAATTCTACAATAAATTTTTTGTATCTCATTTGATACATTAGGTGTTTGTGGCAACTGATAATCCATTTGAGGACATTTTTATCATTTATCTGATTTTATTTTGATTTTTTTTGTCATTTGATGATCAAATTGTGTAGATACAGGTATTATAAAAGTATGTATCAAATATGGTACAATTGGCATTATAGAGTTAAAAGTGTTTACTGAACTGAAATATAATATTTTAAATAAAACATCTGTTAAAGGTGCTATGAGGAGAATCATATTGGCGTAATGCTGCTTCCTGTAACCTCTGTGACATCATCTCTGACTTATCAGCGTTAGTTGAAGTCAGAAAAAACATGCCGATCTACCAGACTATTGTTCTGTTGTTATCGCCCTCTTTTGTATGAAGAATGTGATTATCACTATGGCAGCATTTTTGTAAATATAAATCTAACAATACTATTACAGCTGATGTACACACAAGTCAGAAGTAAAAATAAATTGATTATTACACTAAATAACTGTTCACACTCATATCTTTGATTGACATTATTTCACTGAGTTCCCAGTAATTCAGACTTACTTTCCAGTTTAGTTTTTTCAGCTCAAAATTCCTACTTCTGACTATAAGCACACAGTCCAAATGTTTTTTGTTTGTTGTGGTAATGCAGCTGACCTTCCTCAGAACTCTGCATTGCTTTACAAGTTCTTTTTTCAACAACTTAATGCAAAGCCACATAATGTATCTCTTTCTAGTTAGTTAGTTTTTTTTTGATGTGTGACACAAGCAATCAGAAAAGTTATGATCGTAGTTGTGCGGCTTTATGCTACTTACACCCCTCACTTAATATAAATGATAAAATAATATAAATTTCTCTAGTTTAATTTCTTGTTCTTGAAGTTGAGTATCCAGGCCAGTCCAGCCTGACCGACTGACCAGGAGGCTAAAGAATAGCATTTATAGATAACCTATTTAGATGCTATAAAACTCTTGATAAGTGTGTATTTGATCTACATATATATCTAAAGTGAGACTTTTTTTAATTACTTAAAATCCTCACAGTCTCTTAAATAAAATATTTCAGGATAATAAAAGCTAATGTTTATTACTGTGCTGAAAAAATGAAATAAATATCCAGATTTTAACAACCAACAACATAACATAACAGCTATAAATATTGCTCATTTTTATACCAGCATTTGCTCACAGAACATCAACAACACCAGCTACAGAACAGCAACAGGTCTCAGAGATGAAGCATATTCCTCATGAGCACTTATTGACAGTGGAATACACCTGAAAGAACTGTGATAAATTCTATGTAGTAAAAAGAACTACATTACCATGCAGTATGTTGAATAATGTTGTAGGCTGTTTTGTTTCTAAATACACAACTGTACAATCGATGTAAACAGCGATCCATGTTTTGATGCTGACGCCAAGACAACACGGGGCCGTCCTCGTGTGAGGAGGGCCTAAGACGATTCAGCGGAGCTTCGCTGTGTCGCTTCCTGCTGTAGTCTGACACGGCAGAGTCTGGGCTCCTCTGCATACTGACAGGTGATTGGATGATTCCTGAGGGCTGTGTGTGTGCATGCGTACGTGCGTGCATGCGTGTGTGTGCAGGACCTGCTGTTGAACGGAGAGGCAGAGAGACAGAAAGAGACTGCAGGCGCGGTGTTTTGTCCGGTTGTAGCGGATTATCTGCCACCGCCGTTACCTTTGTTTTTTTTTTTCACCCGGGGAGCGCTGGGTGCACCAGTGCGACCAACAAAAAAAGTTAGGCGCGCAAAATGGTCGCACTTGAGAGCCCTGAAAGGGTTAAAATAAAATTAAAAAATAAGTATTTGTCATTTTTATTAGAAACGGAGTTCACTGAATGATTTTAGGGGAAAAAAGTACAAAAAAATATTAATCTGTGATGTTTTTATTGCAGCTTTTGTGAGAGGACATTTATGTCCTCTGGTTACCTCAAAGGGTAGTAAATCATGAATCTGGCACTGAAAAATTATAATGCAACAAAAGCATTTTTTTTTTTTTACTAATCTTATGTATATTTAAGCCTGATCTTTGAAAAAGTCTGCAGTCCTACAACATTTATTATATTGATAATAACTCACTTTTTGTGTTTTTTTCATTTAAATTCGTACATCATGGAATCAAGTTGGCATGTAAAGGGTTAAATTACAATAAATAATTAAACATCTGTTATTTTTATTGGAATTGAAGTTGACTGAATGATTTGAAGTACATACAAATATTAATCTGTTATGTTTTACAGCAGGTTTGGGAGAGATTACCTCAAAGGGTAGTAAATTTGTTCCACTGTAACCTTTGACCTCTGACAAAAATCAAACTTTGACTTTTAAGACTTTCCATGAAAAAGACCTTCCTACAAAAAAAAAATCATTTTATTCTGAGTAACACTGCCGAGATTATGGCCAAAAGTTGAGCAAAAAAATGTCTATAAGGACAAAAATGTCCCTGATGACCCACAAGGGTTAAAGAGACACAAGTTTAAGAAAACACTGACATTTACAAAAGCTCCTCAAAGATCACAAGACTAGCTCCTGATTATTATAAAACTGTTCATAAAAAGTGATCAGAATGCAGGAAAGAAATGACTTCAGTTTAAAAATGTGAGGGGAAGACCCTCTGACCCCCATCTCACCTGATGATGATAAATAAATATTTATGATTTACCCACTGCAGGTAAAACCTGATCCTGTGGAAAAAACTGAGGAACAACAAAGACAAATAAAATAATAACAGAGATAACACAGGCTAACATGAACTGTTATTTTTGTTGATGAGCCATATTATCAAAGTAAACACACCACTGTTGTCATTTAGCTCTAAATTCATTCTGACAATATAATATGGTGGAACAAAAATACCAGGTTAAAGCAACAAAACAAACATGAGCCATTACAGAGCAGTCATGTCAGGTGGTAAAGCAGTTTGCTAACAGATCTGAAGTCATTATAATATCCATATCAGCAGTGAGCTCAAGTCAGTCCTCCATCATCCTTCAACACCAAACTCTAGATAGTCTGTGGGTGCTTTGTTTTCAAAGATGATCACCAATTATCTTAAATCAATGGCTCCTAAAAAACTTTCCATCACAGGACTACAGAACTATAGCAGCTAACAGGCTGCTAGCCAGCTAAAGGCTAACCTGTGTACCAGCACAGACGGTTAAGGAGCTGAAACAGCTCTTTGGTACCAGTCAAGTCAAGACAGCACTGAGAGATCAGATCACACCGATGTAACCAATCAGGCCTCAGACTGAGGTAGGACCGCCTACTTTATTAACATAGCTGACCAGATATAAATATATAATTACATAAATAAATTTAGAGATACAGTGATAAATAAATAAATGTATGAATAAATAAATACATTAATGTGGTAATTTATAAAAAAAATAAATGTAGAAATGAAGAAATACATGAATAAATGTAGAAACACAGGAAAGGCTTTTTTAATACAGAAATATATTTCTATATTCATTTTTTTATGTTTTATGTATTAACTTATTTACTTTTATTTTTTTATTTATTCATCCTGATCTTATTTTGTCTTCCCCATACTTTATCATCATCATTGTTTGTACATCTGAAGAAGTTTAACTCTGCTGTGAAAATTAAATCTGACATTAAATGAACATGTGAAGAAGAAATGACCTTCAGTTTTCATGAATAAATGTCTGTATTTGAAAAGAACACATCTGTCATTTATTGTTGAATCAGATGTTGTTTGTCTTGTTTCCTGTTTCTAAAACAAACAGACTGTCACAATCAGAGGAACACATCAGTTCTCCTACAGGACACACTTGGTCTGATTTACTAGAGAAGATGAGTGGAGATATATCAGGAGGAGCTCAAAGAAGGTTGAACTGTCAGCAGATCAGATATCAGCAAAAATCCACCATCATGCATCCCTACATATGATCAGTCAAACATCTGGACATGAAGATGCTTCAGTTAATAATCACACACACAAGATCTACAATAGAAACAGAGAAAACATGAACTTACTCCAGAATCTCCAGTCTACAGTTTGGACTCTGCAGAAAATCACACAGCAGCTTCACTCCTGAATCATGAAGTTTGTTGCTCCTCAGGTCCAGCTGTCTCAGATGGGAGGGGTTGGACTTCAGAGCTGAGGCTAAAGAAGAACAGCTGATCTCTGACAAACTGCAGTCAATAAGTCTGAATAAAGAAGAGAGTGAAGAGAAAAACTATTTAGGATCCAATCAGATGTGTCCACATCACACAGTCTGCTCAGCAGAGCCAATCAGCTGCTGCTCTGCCTCCTGTACTTCAGTTTGTCTCAGCTGCTTTCACACACGTCTTGATCCGTTCCTCCTGTTTCTCTAAAGTGTAAACAGCAGAGCTCAGATTTTTCTGTCAGGATCAAACCTTCACATCTAAACACTTCAATCTGAGCTCACAGTCACAGTCTGCTGTCACATGGTCCAGTTTAGCTCCAAAAACATTGATTTATTTTACTTTATAAGGAAATAAAGGAGGAATTAAACAATTTGATAAAGAATATAAAAACATATTTCCACAAACATCCTCGATCTTTGGTCAGGAACTAAATTTTCCTTTTCTCATCAACATTTGAACACACCATGATGAAATGTTATATATTTGTCTAATCATCATTTTTCTGAGCTGTCATTGAACACATCATTATATACCTGTCACTGTCTGCTCATTAAGTCTTAAAGTTTGTTGAAATGTTTCAAAGTCATTCAGCAGACGCTTTTGTCCAGAGCCACGACCATCTGAGAGTCAGAACAACACGAGCAAGAATCTGAACCTGAGGAACAACGTTAGTAAGAGCAGCAAACTGCTTCAAGTCCGTTTGGACACACCAGCTGACATGTGGAGCTCCAGGCACACACATTTTTATTTATACCAAGAAGGAGATCATCTTCAATATGGAGAACAAAAAATGACACAAGGATAAATAAATAAGTATATAAATAACAAATACAAAAACAAATAAATAAATATGAAAACATTTTGGTAATAAAAAGGGGCTTTTCCTGTTTTTAACATTTATTCACAAATTTCTATTTATTTAATCATTTATTTTATGTATTTCTATTTTTATACATATTTGTATTTATAAATTTGCACATTTATTTATTTATTTCGTCAAACATTTATTAATCGTTTACCAAAGTTATTTGTTTATTTCTGTATTTCTTTGTTGTTTTTTTTAATCATGGTTTTATTGGATTTTATTCTTGGAACACTTACAGTATCCGGGCAGAGCAAATTCCATCTCATTCATCCATCCTCCTCACATCAATGTCCTTATTGTCCAGAGAGAGTGCTGCTGTCCTCTTTGTCCATTTTTCACACTTTTCCACAAATTGTGATTCCTGTCATCTTAATTTGTGTTTGAGTTTCTCCATTACAAATATTTCCTCGACAGTGCACACCCACTGCTCCACAGTCTGTGGTTCTACTTTGTACCACATTCTGGTGATTCCTTCTTTACTTGATGATAATAGTATTTAACAAGATACTCGTCCTTCTCTTGTATCATATCATATGACAAATTCTCCAAACACAAGGTCTTACATGTTTTGTGTATCTGATGATCTAATATTTTTTTGCAAACTTTGCCATATTTCTTCCCAATACCCTTTTAATTTTGGGCATGACCAGAACATGTGTGTGTGTGCATTAACGTGTTCACATGATCTCCAGCACAGCTGCTGTGTAGATACCAATTTCCTCCTAATCTTTGGAGTTATAAAAAATCTGACAATATTTTTCCTGTTAAACTTTCTCCAAATTCTGGAGCTAGTGGCCGTGCACTGCCATTACACATGATAAACTAGAAAAGCACTTGGAGAGCACAGACCTCCGCCAGCACCACAGACCTCTCCCATATTGTGATTTTTACCATAAATATTAGTCCTACCTTTATTTCATCTGAATATTTAGATTCCTTGACCATGAAAACATACCATTAGCACTTGGTTTCATAATGATATCTATTTTAGTTCAGTAGTTATTCACGAAAATTGCAATTTTCGTCATGGCGGATCCAGACGGTGATCCGGATCAACACCAAAATCGAATCAGTTTTTCCTTTTCCCATGCTGAACATTTCCTGAAAACTTCATCAAAATCCATTCATAAATTTTTGAGTTATTTTGTTCACAGACAGACAGACAAACTCTCTTGAAAACATAACCTCCTTGGTGGAGGTAACCATTCCTCTTCTGTTATTTGTTCTTTAATCTCTTTTTCACATTTTTCTTTAATACACAGTGAGGAAGAGTCCCTGGATGACATTAAAATTGAATAAAAAAGTGAGATTACTCTACTCTTTTTCTTCTCATAGGCGCTCTGAAATAGCCCAATAATCACATTATCAGTGTTGGTTTTTATCTCCTTTTCAAAATAATCCTTTATCTGTAGATAACGATATCCTTCATTTTCATTTAGTCCAAATTTGTCCCTAAACTTCTCAAAACTCTGCAGCTTACCCTGTTTCACTATTGTGCATATTGCTGTTATTCCCTTGTTTGCCCATTGCTTAAAACCTTTATCAACTGTCCCTGGTATAAACCTGGAATCAAACACAAACCAACTCAACATCCAGATCTCTTTCTCCATCTTTTACCTTTCAACTTCTGTGTTTCAGATTTCAAACTGTGGTTTTGGTGATCATATCCAGCTAGTTATCTATTTTTTTCAGCAGTCCTTTGTGTGCTATTAAGTTTCATACCTCCATGTAGGGGTGTGAGATATGATGAGATTAAATCGTGAAGGATTAATACAGCTGCTTTAGAACAGATTTTTGTTCAGACATCTTCAAACTTTTATTTCCTTTTTTCTTTCCACCATGGCTTCACGCTACATAACCAAACAGGAGATACTACCATGCACTGTGCTTAATGTGCCACGATTGGCTAGTTGGGTGTGCGTCAAAGTCTCTGTGCCTACACAGACGATCTGACGATCTTTCTGCTTTATGACAATATTAAATCGTTTTATTCACTCAGATTATAGACATTGCAGTTAGATAACATTTGTTTTAAATTGTAGCACTTTTAGAAATAATGTTGATATTGTTGTTCATTACCATTTATGTTCACATTTATTGCACATTTTTATAAAAACTGCACTATTTAAATTAAAACCTGTTCAGAAAGTTTTTTCTCTTTTCGGGTTTTACATGTTTTAAAGGTTAAACATTGGGAAATAACGGTCAAACATGCAAATTAGTCTAGAAAAATCAAAGTAAAAAAGGCAGACCTCCATGTCTGTAATACCAAGTTCTATAGTTTTCCATCCCGCAACAAATTCATTATTGCACCAATATATCAGAGGTCTGATTTGTGCTGCATAGAAATATTCTTAAAGACTTTGTAAAGCCAGACCGCCCTTCTCTTTAGGGAGCTGAAGGGTTGTGTACCAGATCCTTGGTTTCTTTCCTCCCATATAAATCTTGATATCCATTTATTCCATTCTATGAACTGTTTATGTGGAATTATCTCAGACAAAGACTGAAATAAATATAAAAGTCTTGGTGGAACAGTCATTTTTATTATCTCGATTCTTGAGCTGAAATCCAAACACAAAGCTGACCGTCTCTCCAGGCCCCTCCTTAGTTCTCGGTTTATTTTAGTATAATTTGCATCATATAACTTATCTATTCCTTTTATGATGTTCACACCCAAGTATTTAATCAATTGAGCATTCCATTTGAGCTTGTACCTATCTTTAATCTCTTGTGATGTGGGATAATTTATTGTCAAAATCTGTGTTTTGTGACATTAATTCTATATCCTGAATATTCTCCATAGGATTCTAACAATCCCATTGTTTTGGGGAAGTTTTCGTTAGAATACTTTAAAAAGAACAATATGTTATCAGCAAATAATCCTATTTTATGTTCCTCTTCTCCTGTCTTCACCCCGTTCACTTCATCCTCTTGTCTAATCATTTGGGCTCGAAAAACAGCACAAAAAGACTTGGAGAGAGGCTCCATCCATGTTCAGTCCCCTTTTCTAAACTAAAAGATTTATCAAACTGCCGTTTATTTTAATCCTTGCCTTTGGCTCCTAATACATTGATCTAATACAATTGACAGATTGTTCATTGAATCCAATTTTTTCCAATACCCTGTACAGAAAAATTCCAATTGACACTGTCAAAAGCCTTTTCAGCATCTATGCTCACCAAAATTGTGCTTCCCCCTCCTTTTGAATGTTTTCTATAACATGTAAGCTCCTTCTAAAACTATCTTGTGTTTGCCTTCCTTTGATAAACCCACATTGGTCCTCATTAGAGCTGCAACTATCGAGTATTTTTGGAATCGAGTACTCTGTCGATTATTTCTTCGAGTACTCGAGTACTCTAACAAAATATACTTTTTTGTTTTTAAATAAATAAATCAATTGTATACAATGCAACATGTTAGGGCTTTCAAAATGAGCAACCAAATGCTGTTTACTCCTCAGAAAAGGGTTTTTATTTTAACAACTTTCAAAGTTTAAACCAGTACTGGCTTAAAACAAAGCCAATACAATACTGATCTACAAAGCAGTAATATAATTCTGCAATTATATTTGTGAAGTGTGTTCTGGAGGGCATTGTGTAGTTTGGATTGAAGTCCTTGATCATGTTCTTAAATCCTGTGTCCTCCACCAGGGAAAGAGGATGCATGTCTGTGATGAGCATATTTAAAATGCTGTAATAGTGATAAGTGTAGCCCTAACAACGTGCTATCATGCTAAGCTACGTGCTAAGCTAACTCTGTTTGACATAAGACACACTGCACTGTGTTTTCTTTCTGTCCCTTCTTGTAGTGACCACACACTTGGGACACTCTCTGCCGTTTCTTCTGTGGACTCTCTCCTTTCTGTCCCTCTCTTTTCTCTTCCTTCATGATTTTACAAGCCGCGCAGCAGCAGAGGTAGCAGGCGTGTTGTGCCACAGAAATTACCCTCCGTGTCAAACATCGTGCACTGTATAGTAGTCCAGATATATATTTATATGTATAGTTATATATTACACGGGGCTTCGAGGCACAAAATTTGCTTCAAGGATATTTTGTAATCGAGTACTCGTGATTATTTGAGGAATCGTTTCAGCTCTAGTCCTCATCCATCAGATCCTGCATAAATATCTCTCATCTCTTTGCTATAATAGAGGTGCAATGTTTGTAATCCACATTTAAAAGGGATATGGGTCTGTAATTACCACAGTATTCTTTATCTTTCCATCCTTTGGAACAATGGAGATGATGGTTTCATTCCATGAAGGAGGGATCCTGCCTGACCTGAGAGTAAAGATGAAAGACTCTTGAAGTAATGGGATTTAACTTTGAAAGTTTTATAAAATGAAAACCCATCAGCTCGGGCCAATTTCCCTCATTTTGCCTGACTAATTGACTTTTCTATCTCTTCTATTGTTATTTCTGAAGTCAGTATCTCATTCTGTTTTGTGCCTGTTGCTGGTAGGTCTAATCTAAGAACTCTGTTAGATGCTCTCCGCCTACTGACAAAGGCTGTGAGTACAACTTCCTTTAATACTCCTCAAAAACCTTCTCAATGTCCTCTTGTTCATATGAAATCTCATCAGTTACAGGGTCTCTTATTTTATTTATATTAGACAATGCTTGCTGTTTCCTGATACGTCTGGCTGTGTTTTTAGATGGTGTACATCCTCCCTCATATTGTATTTTTTATTAAACCTTGGCAGCATTTCACCAAACATAAACGGTGAATAAAGGTTATAATGTTTCCATTTGTATGTTAAGTCCGTCAAAATAGGAGTACAATCATCCCCATTAAACGTTTCTTTTATTTTTACTTAGCTAGAAAAAGCTTTAAAAAATTACATTACCGCGGGCCGCTTCATGTAGGCTGACATTACGATCCGCCATGTTGTCTACGGGTGGATTTCAGGGACAAAAAGAACGAAATGTGAATCAATCTGCCGGTTCTGAAATCTACCTGGAATGCAGGTGAAGAAGAGAAGAGAGGGCAGCGGTGGACGTAGAGACAGTTGTTAATGTGCACGAGGGATTTAAACTGTGTGTATTTTATAGTTAAAGCTTTGGAAATGGAAGACCACATTTATTCAGAATCACTTGAGAGTCAGAGTCCAACATTTTCTTCCGAAAAAAGAAAGCATGACCAAATGAAGCGGAATCGAGACAGAAAACGTCAGAAAACAAGGATAAACATTGGGGTTGCTTTTACAAGGTGGAGAGCCTTGTTTACAAAGTTTTGTCTGAAGACTGACGTCGAAGTTTCTTGTTTTCTGCTGGACAGGTAAGGGAGCAATATGTAGTTTTATTACGTTTTGAAACAGTGTTTATTATGATTAAATTACATTGTTTATTGGATAAACACAGACTGTAAACCACTGAGCTGCTACACAACTCCTGTATCTTGTTGGTATTGTAAAAAATGCCCATAAGCAGTGGAAAATAAATACTCCATTAATCATATTATAAAACTCTCATTCATCCGGTCCAGCTTTCCTCCACATCGTACTCTCTCTCTCTCTTCTTTACCTTATTTTACTGAATCCACATCAGGCTTGATCTGATTAGCTTTAATGTGCTAATGTTTGTGTTAGAACAAGTTTAGAAAACCTGCAATCGGCAGCTAACAACTGACCTATAATCTATAAAAATAATAGTTTCAAACCTTGTCACATTAGCAAATGATGCAGTATTCAGGATCCTTTTTGGTCCTCACAGGATTCCGTTGCTCAGCAACGTGACGTCTTGGCTACGGTTAGGTTCATTCTAGAATTTGAACACTAGATGTCGCTAAAATGCCAAATTCTACAGACTGCACCTTTAATTTATGCATTTCTGTACTTCTACATTAATTTATTCATACATTTTTCAAAAACATTTCCACATTAATTTATTTATTCAAATATGATTTTTTAATGTATTAATTTGCTAATTTCTTTCTTTCTTAGTTCCTGTGTTACATTTCTAAATTTATTTATTTATGAATTTTTGTGCATGGACGTTAAAGGTATAGTCAGCGATCTTCTAATCTTCTAATCTAGTGCACTATTTGTATTTGTATTTCTCCTCTCCATCCACAAGATGTCACCACTGACAGCATGTTGAAAAAAAAAATTCCAGTTCAATACACAGCCTTGGCTCTGAATTTCAGCAGGTAAATACTGTGGCTCGGGCTGGGTCACCAAAACAGAGTACATCCCCCCACATCCAGGGGGCGATCATACTCATGTGCAAACCAGGCAAATGGGGGAGGGAGGGTAGTAGGTTGTGTAGCGTGTGAAGTTAGCGTAAGAGAGAGATACATTAGGTGCAGTAGCAATGGCTGAAAACAGCCCAAAAGAAAAAGTTTAGAGGGGTGAAAAGTGAAAAAGAAGGACTATGACCATGAAAGAGCGAAGACCCGGGTCAACATTGGTGTTGCTTTCCGACAGTGGCTTCACATAACATTCACATAGCTTTGTGGTGCTTCACATAACAGGAACAGCCGTTGGACATTCGTCTTATTGTCTAATCTGCCAAAATGTACTGTTGTTATGATGTCATCAATAATGTCAGTCGAGTTGACTGATGATTCGGGGTTACCTTAGCTACATTGGTCAGCTACGCAGTTTCTAAAGCCGTTTCCATGACAATGCACGTACATCAGCTTTCAGGAGGTGAGTCTAAATTTGTTTATCAACAACCTCTTCACTCGTTTTCTCCCACATCGCTGACTACACCTTTAATAAGGTAAGCAGTCCTACCTCAGTCTAAAGCCAGATTGGTCGAGTATGTGAAGCAGACAGAAGCAAACGATTTGTAATCCCATGATTGTAACACCAGCTAGCTAGCTTGGCATTCATCACTACATACAATGGCTTCCAGTGGATATATCTGCTACTTTATAAACTTTAACTGAATCAGTCAACCAGACAGGCCACTTTCATTTCTGTTTCTGCTGTTTTTGTGCAGGTGTAAACGCGCCTCACCCATCTCCACAGCCTGCTCCGCTGTGCAGCGTTACACCCAGACACCCAGTGGACGGGACGTTTCTGCCAGGAACATTTTGTGATGCTAAATACAGAAAAGACAAAAACTCCTCCTTTATCTTCAGTAAAACTCTAATTCATTCATGTTATTTCTGCATGTTTTAGCTCTACCTGCAAACAAATGTATTTTTAAATGATTCTTTCTTTCACATTGTCAGCTGTCATCATGTGTGCTCCTCCCATGACCTCTGACCTGCAGCAGAGGGAGAGCTGCTGCTGCATCTTTAGCTCTGAGCTCACCTGTGATGTTGTTTCAAACATTTTATGAAGCTTTTCCAGCCCATGGTTTGATCAACTCTCTTACTTTAATACATCATCTGCTGGCTAACATGAACTGTTATTTTTGTTGATGAGCCATATTATCAAAGTAAACACACCACTGTTGTCATTTAGCTCTAAATTCATTCTGACAATATAATATGGTGGAACAAAAATACCAGGTTAAAGCAACAAAACAAACATGAGCCATTACAGAGCAGTCATGTCAGGTGGTAAAGCAGTTTGCTAACAGATCTGAAGTCATTATAATATCCATATCAGCAGTGAGCTCAAGTCAGTCCTCCATCATCCTTCAAGACCAAACTCTAGATAGTCTGTGGGTGCTTTGTTTTCAAAGATCATCACCAATGATCTTAAATCAATGGCTCCTAAAAAACTTTCCATCACAGGACTACAGAACTACAGCGGCTAACAGGCTGCTAGCCAGCTAAAGGCTAACCTGTGTACCAGCACAGACGGTTAAGGAGCTGAAACAGCTCTTTGGTACCAGTCAAGTCAAGACAGCACTGAGAGATCAGATCACACCGATGTAACCAATCAGGCCTCAGAGTGAGGTAGGACCGCCTACCTTATTAACAGAGGTGACCAGTAATAAATATATAATTAAATAAATTTAGAAAAACAGGAATAAATAAATAATTGTGGAAATAAATAAAAAAATGTAGAAATGCATAAATCAATAAAAAAATAAATGTTAAATTACAGGAATTTATATTATATAAATATAATTAAATATATTTATATATAATTTTTTTTCATGTATTTATGAATTTAATGATTTATTTTTAAATTTATTTACATCTTTTTTGTTTATTCTCATGTCATTTTTGTTCACCATACGTCAACATCATTATCAGTACATCTGAAGAAGTTTAACTCTGCTGTGAAAATTAAATCTGACATTAGATGCATATATGAAGAAGAAATGACCTTCAGGTTCCATGAATGAATGTCAATTTGAAAAGAAAACATCTGACATTTACAGAGGCACGGTGGCACAGCTGGTAGAGCGCGTGCCTCACAGCAAGAAGGTTCCTGGTTCAATCCCGGGTCGAGAGGGCCTTTCTGTGTGAAATTTGCATGTTCTTCTCGTGCATGTGTGGGTTCTCTCCAGGCACTCCGGTTTCCTCCCACAGACCAAAAACATGTTCAGTCGGTTAATTGGTGACCCTAAAATAGCCCTTCAGTGTGAGTGTGAGTGTGAGTGGTTGTCTGTCTCTCTATGTGGCCCTGTGATCGACTGGCAACCGGTTCAGGGTGGACCCCTCCTCTCGCCCGATAAGCTCCAACACACCGCAACCCCGAGAGGGACAGCCGGGAATAGAAAATGAATAAATGATCAACAATCATTTATTGTTAAATTGGATGTTGTTTGTCTTGTCACCTGTTTCTAAAACAGACTGTCACAATCAGAGGAACACATCAGTTCTCCTACAGGACACACTTGGTCTGATTTACAACAGAAGATGAGATATACAGTTGCATGAAAAAGTTTGTGAACCCTTTGGGATTTCTTGGATTTCTGTTTAAATTGGTCATAAAACACGTTCTGATCTTCATTTAAGTCACATCACTAGACAAACATAGTCTGCTTAAACTAATACCACACAAAAAAATACATAATTTTTCATGTTTTTATTCAACACACTATGTAACCAGTCAGTGCAGGGTGGAAAAAGTATGTGAACCTTTGGATTTAATAACTGGTTGACCCTCCTTTGACAGCAACAACCTCAACCAAACGTTTCCTGTAGTTGTAGATCAGACCTGCACAACGGTCAGGAGGAATTTTGGACCATTCTTCTGTACAAAACTGTTTCAGTTCAGCAATATTCCTGGGAAGTCTGGTGAGAATCACTCTGCTGTATTTTAACCCTCTGAATACCAAGCCATTTCTGAGCGTTTTCTGCTTCTGTCATATTTTTACTCATTGTGGTCTCATTTTTCTCTGTAAAGTGAAGTCCAGCACCTCTATGGAATTAGGACAACCATGGCTATAAGCTGATGTAACTCAATTATGTCTGTGAAGAATAATTTGACCTTTGTACATATTTTATGTATTCAACTTTTGTACATATTGTATATAATCTTTTCATGTATTTGACTCTTTTGTAATATAATCATGCTTTTAATCATTGTCTAGCTTTTGCATACTTCTGACACAGACACACACACATAACTTACATACTGACTCACTACTGATAATGTGACCTCCGTACGTAACCTCGTATGGAGGCTGTCTCTCAGCCTTTATCAAGTTTGAGGGACATCTTCCATACCAGGTCAGTCCGGCTCGTTCCAAGACAGTGAGATACGGAAGTCAACACACACACACACACACCTTCCTTGACACTCTCATAAAAGAGAGAAAACATAGCACCTCTTCAGTGCAACATCCAGCTTCCTGTTGAAATGTTGCATCTCCAGCGCTGCTAATTAAATCCCATCCTTTTGCCTTCAGCTGTCTCATCGTTCTTCATTTTTGAGTTATGTCAGGGGTTTTTGGTACGAACCGTGAAAGTTATACTGAGCTCTTAGAATTGCAAAGGGACAAAATCCTGACAATGTCTTTATGCAGTGTAAAAAAAATGTAAAGGCTGTAAATCATCAGAAAAAAGAAAACGAAAATTTAATTTTTCTGATTTTAAAAAATTCTAAAAATAGGGTGGGAGTATATTCAACACACTTTCAGGTACCCTCAAACATAAGGAACACAGGAAAAAAGTGGTGTGGTTCTACCTTTACAGAAACTACACATTCTGGGACCTTATAAGTTGATTGGAATTTTAGGCTGTTTTTGCTTCTGTCACATTTTTACTCACTGTGGACTCATTTTTCACTGCAATATCAAGTTCTACACCTCTATGTGCTCAGGAGAACTAGGGGCTGAAGCCAGATATAATTCAACGATGTCTCATAGCAATATAACATAACCAGAATGCAAGAAACTGTTCAATAAAGAAAAACGGACAGTGACATTTTCTGAATATTTATTTTCAGAACAATGAAAACTGTGAGTAACTATGTACAAGGCAACAGGACTCCCCTGACACAGTTTCAGGGGATCCCCTGAAACTGTGTCAGGGGGGTCCTGTTGTCAGAGGGGGTCCTGTTGCCCAATATTCAAATAATTCTTTAGAAGTAGATACAGGACGTATATCGAACATTCAAGGCTTGTTAAAAGCTGTAAGATGTGTAAAATTATTTGTTTTTTTACAGAATCGAGCAAAAGCAAGCGGTTTATTTTCTGCAAATTTTTGATGTGGACGTGTGAATAAATGCGATGTTGACGGCAGACTCGCAAAATCATCGGTCTTTTCCGGCATTGTTTGGAATGTTGCTGACATCATGTGTGATTAGGGATGGGAATCGAAAACCAATTCCAGTTGAGAATCGTTAACAGCTCCATCAAAGAATCGATATCATTAATCTTTTTGCTTATCAATTCCCTTATCAAGTCCTTCCACTGACAGGGCCCAGAGGCATCAGATTTGTAGCTTAATTTTCATTGCACCTACTACACAACCTTAACTGAGTGGAAACTCCAGCAACTCGCAGAAGCAGATATCTATGCTGTGATGTGTTTGACATTGCTGCCACTGAAAATCAGACCAACATTTGCCCACTCGCAAAATCTGCAAAATCTGCAGGAATCGATAAGGGAATCGTGAAAGAATTGGATCGATTAGCAGGATCGTTAACAGCATTGGTATTGATAAAATCTTATCAATTCCCATCCCTATGTGTGATACATTCAGGTACCCTCGGAAACTTGGGAATCTGACGAAAACGCCACTTTTACGGCTTTTTAATAAGACAAACGGTTTGTAAATGCCAGTCGTTTTAAAATAAGTATGTTTTTGAACCCGCCGGTGGGTTTGGGATCTGAGGTCAGAACTCTGACTGGGCCACTCCAGAAGACGTATTTTCTTCTGCTGAAGCCATTCAATTGTTGATTTACTTCTATACTTTGGGTCGTTGTCCTGTTGCATCACCCATCCTCTGCTGAGCTTCAGTTGGTGGACGGATGGTCTTAAGTTTCTGCAAAATCTCTTGATAAACTTGGGAATTCATTTTTCTGGTGATGACAACAATCCATCCCAAACCATAAAGCTCCCTCCATCATATTTTACAGTAGGGATGAGGTTTTGATGTTGGTGTGCTGTGCCTTTTTTTCTCCAAGCATAGTGCTGTGTGCTCCTTCCAAACAACTCAATTTTGGTTTAATCTGTCCACAGAATATTTTGCCAGTAGTGTTGAGGAACATCTGGGTGCTTTTGCAAAATTCAAACGTGTGGCAGTGTTTTAGACAGCAATGGCTTCCTCCGTGATGTCCTCCCATGAACTCCAGTCTTGTGTAATTGTAGATTATTGTAGATCTGTCAACAATTATGTTGGCATGTACCAGGGATTACTGTAAGTCTTCAGCTGACACTCTAGGACTCTTCTTCACGTCATTGAGCATTCTGCGCTGTGCTCTCACAGTCATCTTTACAGTACGACCACACCTTGGCAGAGGAGCAACAGAGGTGAACTATCTCCATTTGTAGACCGTCTGTCTTACCGTGGACACATGGACATCAGGGCTTTTAGAGATACTTTTGTAACCCTTTCCAGCTTCATGCAAGTCAACAATTCTTGATCTTAGATCTCCTGTGAGCTCTTCTGTTTGAGGCATGGTTCACATCAGGCAAATTCTCAGCAAATCAGCAAACTCACAACTGCTGTGTGTCTTTTATAGGGCAGGGCAGCTTTAACCAACACATCCTATCTAACACATTGATGGGACCCCAGGTTGGCTGACTCCTGGCTCCAATTAGCTCTTGGAGAAGTAATTGGCTTAGGGGTTCACATACTTTTTCCACCCTGCACTGTGACTGTTTACATATTGTGTCGAATAAAAACATGAAAACTAAATTTTTTGTGTGGTATTAGTTTAAGCAGACTATGTTTGTCTACTGATGTGACTTTGTGAAGATCACAACATATTTTATGACCAATTTAAGCAGAAATCCAAGTAATGCCAACGGGTTCAAATACTTTTTCATGCCACTGTATCAGGAGGAGCTCAAAGAAGGTTGAACTGTCAGCAGATCAGATATCAGCAATAATCCACCATCATGCATCCCTACATATGATCAGTCAAACATCTGGACATGAAGATGCTTCAGTTCATAATCACACACACAAGATCTACAATAGAAACAGAGAAAACATGAACTTACTCCAGAATCTCCAGTCTACAGTTTGGACTCTGCAGAAAATCACACAGCAGCTTCACTCCTGAATCATGAAGTTTGTTGCTGCTCAGGTGCAGCTCTCTCAGACGGGAGGGGTTGGACTTCAGAGCTGAGACTAAAGAAGAACAGCTGATCTTCGACAAACTGCAGTCCCCAAGTCTGAATAAAGAAGAGAATGAAGAGAAAAACTATTTAGGATCCAATCAGATGTGTCCACATCACACAGTCTTCTCAGCAGAGCCAATCAGCTGCTGCTCTGCCTCCTGTCATAACATTACACAGAAGTAGGGATGTCCAATATCTTCATCATCATGTTGGTGTTGGCAGATGTGAACTCAAACAGGCTGAGATTATGTGACTGAAATGTTCAGATTTTAATTTATCATGGTCTGAATCAGAGACATGTTTTCTTACAGAACACAAATGTCTGTCTGTCGTGTGTCCAGGTGGTTAAATATTTGTGTTTTGTTGCCTGATTAACAATCCCGCTGATGCTCCAGGTTATGGATCTGAGTGAGGTCATATGAAGGTCAACATGTCTGATGTGTGTGTGAGTGTGTTAGTGACCATTTGTATGTGACTGTGTGTCTGCATACTGACTCAGATCCTACTGCGATAAACATAAACAGGTGGACAGAGTCCAAACACACAAAGAGCTGTAAACACATTTAGGGAGCACAGAAGAACAAATGTCTGTGAGGGTCTGGTGCTGATAAAGGCTCAGACTGAGAACAGCCAGATATGAGCCATGCTGATGTTGATTTAAAGTCTGAAATGAGTCTGACAACAGTGAGGATGTCATCAGGGGAGAGGGAGGGGAAGGTGGAAGAGACAGAGATGAAGAGACGTCAGATGGAAAACGTGACTTTCTTTTGTTGAGGACATGGTGGGAGGAACAAGAGGGGGGGGGGGGGGAGTCATGAGGTGGCCTTTTACAGAGGGGTCAAAGGGTCATGTCCTCATGGTGGTCTAACATCCATTTAAAGTCTGTCCACAGAGATGACTGCCCTCTCTCCTTCCAGCATCATCTCTTTCCTGATGGGATGGAGTTGTTTGTGCTGGTTCCTGATTTCTTTGAGATCCTGATCATTGAGTCCATAGTCTGTTCATCTGAGCTGTCTGCCCTGCTGTTGAACCTGGAGCTTCTGCTTCAAATGTCCATATTTGGTGACTGTTGGACGTGGTGGATTAGTGGTGTTTCTCTGGCCCACTGGGTGAAGGTGCTGAAATGTGATGGTGCTGATTGTCTCAGGGGAAGTTGGAGCTGCTGAGTCATCAAATCCTGTCTGTTTATCCTGGTCTGCTGTGGAGTGTTCAGGGATGCTGGTAAAAACCAGATTGTTCCTCATGCTGCGTGATTGTCAGTCCAGATTGTAACTTCCATTTCCTTTTTATCAGCCATGCTGGAGGTGATCTGGCTGCTCAGTGTGTTGACAGATTGTTGAAATGAGTTGTTTCCCTGGCTCAGTGTTTCAATCTGCTCCTGACTCAATTCCAGGCTCTCCCACAGACTTCCCTGTGTAGTACCTCCATAACAACATTTCTGTTGTCCACTCCCCAGAGTTCTTGTTCAGTTGATGAACAACAGGGCTTACCTCTGAGCAGCATGGAGGCTGTGGCTGAGAATTTGGGCTTGTAAAAGGAGAGTTGAGGCGACTGAAACGGGTTAGTCTGGGGTGCCAGTCAGAGTCACATCTGACAAATAAATAAAGGATTAAATTCCTTCAATCAACCAGAAGGAAAAACAAGGCAAAGTAGATTTTTCAAATTAAATTCAATGCAATATGCAAAACAAACAAGGAAAAAAAAAACAAAAAACAAACAAGCGATGGGGCGCATGTGTATATTCGGTTCAGTTCAGTTCCTTCAAAACAAAAAATCCGTTCCGTTTAGAGCTGAAACAATTCCTCGGATAATCTCGATTATTCGATTACAAAATATCCTCAGGGCAAATTGTGTGCCTCGAAGCCTGGTTTAATATATAATTATACATATAAATATATATCTGGACTACTATACAGTGCACGGTGTTTGACATGGACGGTAATTTCTGTGGCACAACACGCCTCCTACCTCCGCTGCTGCGCGGCTTGTAAAATTATGAAGGAAGAGAAAAGAGAGGGACAGAAAGGAGAGAGTCCACAGAAGAAACAGCAGAGAGTGTCCCAAGTGTGTGGTCACTACAAGAAGGGACAAAAAGAAAACACAGTGCAGTGTGTCTGATGTCAAACAGAGTTAGCCTAGGACGTAGCTTAGCATGATAGCACGTCGTCCGTTAACATCCGGTCTGTGCGTCGTCAAAGTGACACAACAGTATGACACTCATGATACATCAACAGAAGCAGCTAATGACACTTGGGGAGAGACTTCCGCAACTTCGCTTGTGTGTTTGGTGCTCGGCCTTGGACTATATTGTTTTTTCTGACTCCTGATTCTGGATCACGGCCATCGGACTGACTGTTGATACCCTCGGTTCTGGACACTGCCTGGTTTACGACGCTGATTTTGGATCTCGGACTTGCAACGAAAGTTGGTTAGTTTGCAAACTAGCTAGCCGACGGCTAGGTTAACAGCTGACCGACGCTGGGCAGCGTTACACGGCAGCAGCATGCCGCCGAAGAAGGCAATGACAGCTGAGGAGGGCGATGAACTCAAGAAGACCCTGGAGTTTTTGTCTGAGGAGATTTCTGCGGTTAAACAGCAGCAGAAAGGCATTCTGGAGCTGGTGGAGGAGGTGAAGGCTCTCCGGATCCAGAACGCCGAGAAAGACCGGCGTCTGGTGGAACTGGAGAGCAGAGTAGTGGAGCTGGAGCAGTACTCCAGGATAAACGACGTGATTGTCTCCGGGCTCCGCATCAATCCCCGGTCATACGCCCGGGCGGTGACCACTGACAACGGGGGGGAGCCCGGTGAGCAGGATGACAGATCTGCAGAGCAACAGGTGGCTGCCTTCCTCCACTCAAAGGGGATTGAAGTGGATTTAAACAACATAGAGGCATGCCATCCTCTGCCCCGGAGAAATGACAGCAATACACCAGCCGTAATCATGAGATTTGTAAACAGAAAACACAAAACTGCACTGCTGAAACAAGGAAGGAAACTGAAAGGAACAAACGTCTTCATAAATGAGCATCTCACAAAACGAAACTCCAACATTGCAAGAAAAGCACGTGACATGAAAAAACAGGGAAGATTCAAAGTACATGGACAAATAATTGTAAAATATTCATTAAGCTTAACGGAACGCCAGAGCAAGCCAAAGTTGTGGTCGTCAGGAACATGGAAGAGCTGGACAGGTACCAATGATCACCATTAACCGGACTGTAAGGTATGATGACTCATTCCACAACACAAAACCATGACACCGTTGGAAACAACTCATTCACCGGCATCCAGAGACACTGAAGACACAACTCAAAGGATTCCTGATCATGACAATATGGAGCTAAAAACCTTTCAACATACAGATCATAATTTACTGGACATAGAAAACGATATAGATCCAGACAACAATTTCTTTTCCAACATTAATGACAACTGTTGTTATTACACGGACGAACAATACAATCAGACCATTAAAACTGACAACAAATTATCCATAATCCATTTCAACAGCAGAAGCATGTACGCAAACTTCAGTAACATCAAGAACTACTTAAAGGAATATTCCACCCAAAGAATGATATGCCTTCATTTTCTACTCACCCTCATGCTGAGCAACACTCTGGAGCACTTTTTTGATGTCTCAAATGCAGCTGGAGGTCCGGGGGGATTTTCGCTGTCAACAAACGTCCATCCAACAGGGGACGACGGAGCCCGAAGAAAAAGGTCCGTAAAAGTCCACAAAAACGTGCCTATTTTCCTTCATACTGCTCGTCCGCTGTAATCCAAGTGTCCTGAGCGGTAACGCGTCCATAATTAATTCAAACGAGGTAATTTAGTACATTTTTCGAGCCCTGTTAGATGGATGTTTGTTGACAGTGAAAATCCCCCCGGATCTCCGGCTGCATTTGAGACATCAAAAAAGTGCTCCAGAGTGTTGCTCAGCATGAGGGTGAGTAGAAATTTAAGGCATATCATTCTTTGGGTGAAATATTCCTTTAAGTCAGTTTTCAAAACCATTCAAAATTATTGACATATCAGAAGCTTGGATTAATGCAGATAAGGGAATGGATTTTGAGATGGATGGATATGAACTCAATTATATAAACAGAAAGAAGAAAAGCGGAGGAGGTGTGGCCGTATATGTGGACAAAAACTTGAATTACAGGGTATTGCCAAATATGTCAACTGCAATTGACAATCTATTAGAATGTATAACCATTGAAATTTGTGAAGAAAAAAACAAAAATGTAATAATCAGCTGTATATACAGAGCACCAGGTTCTAGTATTGAATTATTCAAGGATTGGATCGAAGCATCTTTTACAAGGATGAATCAAAAAGTTATTTTTGTCTGTGGGGATCTTAACATTGATCTTTTAAATCCAAATAAGCACAAAATGACAGACGAATTCATTAATACAATGTACAGTATGAGCCTTTATCCAAAAATGACCAGACCCAGCAGAATCACACCTCACAGTTCCACATTAATTGACAACATATTCACTAATGATATTGAAAACAATACCGTGAGCGGATTACTAATCATTGACATCAGTGACCACCTACCAGTTTTTACAGTTTATGACAACAACTTCAAAGGAAATCACCCAGATACAAGACCAACATACAGACGATTGAGGACAGATGAAACTATGAATGCATTTAAGAATGACTTGCTAGTACACAATTGGGATATTATATATAAGGAAAATAATATTGACAATGCCTATGAAACTTTTTTAAGGATATTCACAGCACTATACAATAAAAATTGTCCAATTCAACAATATAGTCGAAAACATAAATACACGGATCGACCTTGGATCACAAAGGGGTTACAAAATGCCTGTAAAAAGAAAAATACACTTTATAGAGAATTCATAAAACTAAGAACTAAAGAGGCAGAGAATAGATATAAAAAATATAAAAATAAATTAACCAATATTATAAGAGTTAGCAGAAAGGAATACTATAGTAAAATATTAAATAATAACAAAAACAACATTGAAGGAATATGGGATATATTAAATAATATTATCAAAAATAGCTCTAGACAATGTTACCCTCAGTATTTTATAGATAACAACACTAAAAAAGACAACATGGACGATATAGTTAATAGTTTTAATCATTATTTTGTCAGTGTTGGACCAAACCTGGCAGAAAAAATCCCAGATCCATTGTCATCTCGGGACTGGAATGATAATCTTATCGATATAAATCAAAGCTCAATGTTCCTCACAGCAGTTGAAGAAAAAGAAATCATTGATATTGTGCATAAATGTAAAGATAAAACATCTACTGATTGTAATAACATTGACATGAAAATTGTGAAAAGGGTCATTGAGGGGATTTCAAAACCACTAACTATCATCTGTGACTTATCATTCCAATCCGGTAAATTTCCAAACAAAATGAAAATAGCCAAAGTTGTACCGCTGTATAAAACTGGGGATAGACACCACTTCACAAATTACAGGCCTGTTTCTCTACTACCACAATTCTCAAAAATTCTAGAAAAAATATTCAACAACAGATTAGACAAATTCATAAACAAACATAAATTACTCTCTGACAGTCAGTACGGATTCAGAACAAACAGTTCAACATCACTGGCACTAATGGAATCAATTGAGGAAATCACTAACGCCATAGATCATAAACTGCACGCAATTGGAATATTCAACGACTTCAAGAAAGCTATCGACACAGTCAATCATGACATATTAATCAATAAACTGGAACGGTATGGGATCAGAGGGATAGTTTTGCACTGGGTGAAAAGTTATTTAAGGGAAAGGAGACAATTTGTGAAGTTGGGAGACTATACTTCGTCATCCTTGGACATTGCTTGTGGCATCCCCCAGGGGTGGGTACTGGGTCCAAAACTGTTCATTCTTTATATAAATGATATCTGTAAAATCTCTGAGGTTTCAAAATTAGTTTTATTTGCAGACGACACAAATATTTTTTGTTCAGGAGGGAACTTACAGGAGCTTCTGGGAACGATTATGGCAGAAATGTGTAAAATAAAGAAATGGTTTGACAGAAACAAATTATCATTAAATCTAAGCAAAACTAAATTCATGTTATTTGGGAATTGTAAAAAGGATATTCAAGCACCAATACAGGTAGATGGGGTTGACATTTTAAGGGTACATGAAAATAAATTTCTTGGTGTCATTGTCGATGAAAAAATAACACGGAAATCTCACATAAAACATGTACAAAACAAACTGTCACGTAGCATCTCAGTACTCAGTAAGGCAAAACACTTTCTGGACCACAAATCACTCCACATTCTTTACTGTTCACTTATATTACCATATTTAAATTACTGTGCAGAGATTTGGGGCAATCATTACAAATGTACATTACATCCACTGTCTATACTACAAAAAAGAGCCAAAAGGATAATTCATAACACCGGTTACAGAGAACACACAAATCCTCTATTTTTAAAATCAAAAACACTGAAACTCACTGATCTGGTTCATTTTCAAACAGCACAAATCATGTACAGAGCAACAAACTACCTACTCCCAGGAAATATTCAAAAACTGTTTTTTTTTTTTTCAGAGAGAGGGGGGATATAATTTGAGGGGGGAGATGAATTTAAAACATCTTTGTGCTCGCACAACTTTAAAAACTTTTTGCATTTCTATATGTGGAGTGAAACTGTGGAACAGACTGATGGGGGAACTAAGGCAATGTCCAAGCATGAGCAAGTTCAAACAGCGGTACAAACACATGGTATTCACAAGGTACATGGAAGAAGAACAGTGTGGCAAATACTAGGGTTCTCACATATTGTTTATTCACTTGTTTATTTATTTTATTTATTTTCTATTGTTGGCACAGGTAAATATGCTTAGTTACTTGTGTTTGGTGAGTATGATAAAAAAAAAAAAAGAAAAGGGCTGATGAAAGAAAGAAAAAGAAAGAAAAACAGGATACACAGGAAGTAAACTATATTTTTTAAGTGGAGAAGGGGCAGGATTAAATAAGCTACTGCTTCTTCCTACTCCTTTTCGAACATGCTAATATTGTTTTAGTTGATTTAAGTGTTTTATTTTGTTTCTTGTTGATTCTTTGTTGATTTAAATGTTTTCATTTGTTCTTTTGTTTTTGTTTTCTTACACTACTCTCACATGTTTGAAATAAAGCCTTCATTCATTCATTCATTCATTCATAATGTGATCAATAACTGAGATATGGGCGAGTAAATAACCTACTTTGATTATGGCTCTGTGTAAAGGCTGGTTCAAAACATAAATCAATGCGGAGGCTCCTTGCCCAGAATCATGTGTATTTTGTTCACATACTTTTCACATCCAATAACTTTACATTTAGTTTGATTGCAGAGAGTAGAATAGGAAACACTGACAGTGAGTAGAGGAAGCAGGTGTAGGGAATGCTTTCATATGTTAGAGAAATGTACATTAGCTAGTTAAATTATCTTAGTATCTAAGTATGAGATTATTTGGTCCTAGAAATAAAGTAAGCAAAATAAGATCATCAATATGATACAGTAGTAAAGGCAATAATTTAGCATAAAGAGACAAGCATGAATACAAATAAAATAAAAATAACCAAACTTAAAAAAAAAAGCAAGATATGGCCCAGAGTAAAAATAAAAGTATAGATTTTGATTTTGAGATCCCATTTATGCTCAAAATTTATACACACAAATGTGTTTTGTGTGTTGCTAATAATAATAATGTGTAGTGATTCAATGTAAAAAAAAAAAAAAGCAGTGAGCGCAATATAACTGTCATCCAGTTACTCAATTTATCGTCAAAAAATTTGAGAGAGTAATCGATTACAAAAAGAATGGATAGCTGCAGCTCTAATCCAGTTCTAACCAAATGAAATCAGGCTTTGCAATGTAAACCCAGTCCGGGAATTACCATGGACCCACTCTCAATACAACACAAGGTAAATAACAGATTTGCATCTTTGCGCCGTTCAATATCAGACATTCAGAATTCACACACGCACTCAAAAAGGCACTCACGGTACCATAGTCGGGTTATGGTCGGTCTGTCAGTCGTTCTGAGTGGATATTCCAGCCACCTTTAAGGACTCAAGACAAGGAAGAGGATGAGGCGCTCCAGAAATTCCCTCACCGAAATAATGCCTCAGGTTCAATCCTTCTTCGTCCCCCCTCAGACTCGCAACACAAGGCTGCACAGGGCTATAGATCAGAGCACGAGAGGCAGACTGACACGACGTTAACAACGCACGAGTATGCCGACGTCTTCCTCATTCACTGTCCCCCTCAGTCTCTCCGGACATGCTCAGTTGTGCTATTTCCTGGATCAAATTTGAACGGCGCGGGGCATGGGTAATTGGGGATTGGTGCTGCAAGGATCGTGGGTGTGGAAACTGACTCATGATGGCTGTGCACAGGATGATGTGATGAGTGTAATTGTAACAACGGTGCTACACTATTTTCTCTTCATTACCAGGGTTAGAAGAAGTCCTGTTGCTGCTGATTTTGTGTCCTGATTAATGTTTCAAGCTCTGTCAGAGCATTCTTCCATGTGGGTTATGGTCCAGTCATGAGCAGAAAAAAAGTAGGAAACAGTTGAACAGAGATGGAAAAATCAAGTTTATATCTTTGGGGGCAAAAGTGCTGACATCTTATCCAGCAGCAGATGGGGTTATCTTGGATGGATCACAGACTGGTGAGAAGTCACAGCTGCATCAGTCTGCCAGCTGCCATGATGTTTTTTTACTGGTTGTCAGGTGGTCTGTTTGTCTGTCCATGAGAGAGATAATTCAGTCATTTCTCTGCAGATCTGGTGAATTTGAATTCAGAGCCAGGGTTGATTTCAGGGGTTGTTAACATTGTGAGGCAGTTTTCCACAGTTTGATAAGAACTCCTCCAACAACATTAGAAATGCTTTGAAGAGGTTTGAGCTCTAGAGCTCATCTAAATGTTGAATCAGATGTTGTTTGTCTTGTTTCCTGTTTCTAAAACAAACAGACTGTCACAATCAGAGGAACACATCAGTTCTCCTACAGGACACACTTGGTCTGATTTACTACAGAAGATGAGTGGAGATATATCAGGAGGAGCTCAAAGAAGGTTGAACTGTCAGCAGATCAGATAGCAGCAAAAATCCACCATCATGCATCCCTACATATGATCAGTCAAACATCTGGACATGAAGATGCTTCAGTTCATAATCACACACACAAGATCTACAATAGAAACAGAGAAAACATGAACTTACTCCAGAATCTCCAGTCTACAGTTTGGACTCTCCTGAAGATCTTTCAGCAGCTTCACTCCTGAATCATGAAGATTGTTGTTGCTCAGGTCCAGCTGTCTCAGATGGGATGGGTTGGACTTCAGAGCTGAGGCTAAAGAAGAACAGCTGATCTCTGACAAACTGCAGCTCCATAGTCTGAATAAAGAAGAGAGAATGAAGAGAAAAACTCTTTAGGATCCAATCAGATGTGTCCACATCACACAGTCTGCTCAGCAGAGCCAATCAGCTGCTGCTCTGCCTCCTATGATAACATTACACATAAGTAGGGATGTCCAATATCTTTATCATCATGTTGATGTTGGCAGATCTGAGCTCAAGAGTTCATCATCAGGATCACAGATCTGAACATTCGCCTAGGTGCAACCTTCGGGGGTACACCCAGCCGGTCTCAAGCCCGGATAAAGGAGGAGAGTTTTGCATGGGGCTAACACCCCCAGTGTTTCCTCTGCACTTATTTAACAATGGTGGCCCGCCACTGCTAAATCCTACCTGCTGCTCCTTCAATTTTTTTTTTTTTCTTTAAAATGCAAATACACCACCGCAGCATCATGTCGCCGCCTTCACAGCAGAGTCCTGCATTAAGTCGGGCGTTGTGAGTGCTGAGGCACATAACTATCTTGCCCATAATTGTGTCACTATGGTTTGCTTATTTTCAATAAAATGCATTTTTCCTCTAGCTCTGACAAACGCCTCCTCTATTCGGCTCTTTTTTTCAAGCGGCTGCTGCCACCGTGGTTCGAGAGGTAGCTGTGATTCAGCGAACGCCAAAGCAGGGGCCACCTAAAAGTGTTTCATTACACTCCCTTCCCTAAAAACAGTTCAGTCAAAATGCTCTCCCACGTCCAGTTCTTTGATAGTTTGATATGATTGGCTGCTGCCAGGCGACTGCAGCCAGAAAGTTCAACACGCTGGACTCTGAGCAGCAGGGCAAAATCTGTGCGCGTGCTCTTGGGCGGCAACCGCTTCTGGGTCCTACCGCCGCGGTCAAAACCGCTTGCTGTCTGCCGCCTGTCCCTCATTGAAATGACTGGAGGTGGCGCGTTGCCGCGCGGCAGTGTGAAGGGGAGTATAAAGACACAGACACACACACACTCAGGCGGCGGAGGAAGGAGCAACCATAACAGTAAAAAAAATAAAACTCTTTAAACAAACATTAATGGATGACCAGAAGCTTACCAAACAATCTCCCCAAACAAAAATCTCAACATTTTTCTCAACTGCCCTTACTAAGGAGGGAAGCACAGCTAGCAGTGTAGGAAACTTTCAGCATGTAGTTCCTCCTTATTGTCAGTCACTTGCTTTGACTTTATTTAGCATGATTTATCTTCTCTTCACCTGCTGAGCTTACATGGTTACATGAAATGTTACATTCTTCCTGTTTTTTTAATACTATTTATACTTTATGCAGTTTATTTTATATTTTTTTGAGAATGTTGTAGTTGTATGAAAAAGTGCTCCATTGCCAAAAAAGTGAACAAAATTCAGTGCTCACTATTTATTCAGATCTAAATGCTCTTTAATTATGATATAACGGAGCATTTTTGACGGACCACGCTCCCTCAAGCACCAGTAGATCGCATGCTGAGTAAAAATCCCTCAACCAAATACTCACCATGTGCATCTCACACCTTAAATCTAATTGGTGTCCATGCAGTCTGAGCTTGTCCAGAAATTGATATTTTCTTTGGCTTCATCAATCGGGCTGTACAAACTATTCAGCTGCAGCCCTCAATGGTGGGAAATCTTACAAAGAGTTCTGGGTTGTTCACTGCACAGCTTGTCTGAGACAAGATGGAGTGCCCGAATAGAGGCAGTGTGCCCAGTGGCAGAACATCTGCCTGGTGTGATCCAGGCATTAGACACCCTCATCACTACAGGTAACCTTAGCAGTGAAGTCAAAGCTGAAGCACAGGCTCTAAAGACCTACTTTAAGTCCTTCAATGCAGTTTTGCTCCTAACTTTTTGGGTCAAGGTGTTACAAAGAGGATAGAAACCTTACCAGCCAGTCCTCAACCATTTCACTTGATGTGCAAGCTGTCAATATAAAGGAAGGAACATCATGGGGCAGTTTTTTGACAGAAGTCACTGCTGTTGCCACAGCCATGGGTATCAAATCTCAGTTAGACAGGAAACAGAGAAAGAGAAAGTGTTTCTTTGAGGAGTCAGAAAAGCAAGGGACAGAGGAGCAAAGCCCAGAGAACCCGTTAAGAGACAGAGTGTTTCATGTTGCAATGGACAACATATCTCTCAGCTACATGTACAGTTCTCATCCATGCAGCAGATATGTGATGAGTTTTGCGTCCTGTGGAAATTCAGACCTATGTCACAGAGCAGCATCACTGCATCATGCTCAAAGCTGTCTGAGAAATATAAGACGGACCTCACAGAGTCCCTTGAAGACCAAATTCAGCACAGCAAAAAATATATAGTGCAACTTTTGAAGAAGTTCTCGGACCTCTGGACGTACTTAATGCCATATACACAATGGGACTACAGAGCATTTATGGAGACCTGTGTGTCCTGCTGAGAATCTTCCTGTCTCTGTCTCTGCCTGTGACTGTGGCTGGAGGTTAGCAGGCCTTCAGTAAAATGAAGATAATAAAAAACTACTTGCGCTCTAACATGTCCCAGGAGAGGCTTAATGCTTTGGCAATGCTCTCCATAGAGTGTCAACTTGCCAAGAAACTGGACTTTAATGACATCATAGATGATTTTGCCACAAGGAAAGTTCGGTGCATGGCATTTGCAATTCAAATCTAAAAATGTCACACCAGCAGTAGCCTAAAATACAATGGCAATTCACTTATTTCCTACAAGTGCCAGAATTTCAGTGCATATTAACAGTGCGTTTGGAACTAACAGCTTAAGTGTAGTTTGTTAATGTTAACCATTAGTGTCAATGCCTGTAACTTGTCTTTTGCAGAGAGTGATGTAGGAGAGGAGAGCAGGAGAGAAAAAGAGCAGAGGAACAGGAGAGGAGGAGATGTGAGGAGAGGAGGGAAAAGGAGAGATGATGGGTGGAGATATATCAGGAGGAGCTCAAAGAAGGTTGAACTGTCAGCAGATCAGATATCAGCAAAAACCCCCCATCATGCATCCCTACATATGATCAGTCAAACATCTGGACATGAAGATGCTTCAGTTAATAATCACACACACAAGATCTACAATAGAAACAGAGAAAACATGAACTTACTCCAGAATCTCCAGTCTGCAGTTTGGACTCTGCAGAAAATCACACAGCAGCTTCACTCCTGAATCATGAAGATCGTTGTAGCTCAGGTTCAGCTGTCTCAGATGGGAGGGGTTGGACTTCAGAGCTGAGGCTAAAGAAGAACAGCTGATCTCTGACAAACTGCAGCCCATCAGTCTGAATAAAGAAGACAGAATGAAGAGAAAAACTATTTAGGATCCAATCAGACAGAGCCAATCAGCTGCTGCTCTGCCTCCTGTCATAACATTACACATAAGTAGGGATGTCCAATATCTTCATTATCATGTTGGTGTTGGCAGATCTGAGCTCAAAAGCTCATCATCAGGATCACAGATCTGAACATTTCTGTCTAAATGTTGGGCCCATATATCAGCCGGACTTCTCAGCAGGATGTGAAGGAGCTGAATCATGAAGATGATGAAGTTTGGATCAGAACCATCAGACCTTCCTCACATCAACACTTTGACTTCTTCATCCTCATCCTTCAAACCCTCCAGTGAGCTCTAAAGACTCAAGTCTGAGCTCTAAACTACAGATAGTTTCATCTGTCCCACTTGAGAAGAATGTGTTTGGATGTTACTTGAAGCTCTTTGTCAGGATGTTCTCAGAGGACCACCCTGCTGTTTCATCACAATGATTTCACTCTGTTCACTTCACACTCATGTCTGTGCGTGGTCCTCACTGCTCTGATCATCATCAACTATAAAGCCCTCAGATAAACCACGTCTGTCTCTGTCAGCTTTGGCCTCTTTCATTCACACTTCTTCCAACATCAGCTGCCCATCAGCCTCTGCTAAAACTTGAAGTATTAGTCTTCCTAAACAGACTAAATCAGGAATCAAACCTGTTTGTGCTCAACACAAAGTCTGACTTTAGCTCTGAACAGATTTGTGTCTAAACTCAAACTGATGACTGTCATGTCTTTGCAGAGCTGCTGTTTCTCACTCTGTTTCTCCTTCTTTTCAGGAGGACAAACAACAACATGTTAATCTCCTTCTTCTCCTGTCATGCTGTCAGTCTGCAGCTCAAACAAGTGTCCTCTCTTTTTACTGGGACACGTCCCACCATGTCCTAAACTCTGACCTTAAACCCAATATTTACCAGACTTGGATTTCTTTGGACTGTGCAGTGTGAAAGGTTGTGAGCTCAGTCCGTCTGTGATCACAGTGGCTGTAGGTGTGCTGGAGAAAATCTGAACCCAATTCAGAAATGATTCCCCAAAGACAAAGTTTGGCATCATGAACAGAATAAATGAGCAGGTGACTCTATCCTGGCTTTTTCTCAGTCTAATGAGACTCTGATGGATTTGGTTTGATGGTGTGAAGAAGAGTCCATCATATTGAAAAGTCTGCCTGTGTTATTGGAGGAACGTCTACCTTTGAGGAAGCTGCTCTGATCAGGATGATGATGGAGGAGAAGACTTTATCACTTCTGTGTTCAAGTGTTTTTGGGTAGAACTTACACATCTAAAACTTAAAGGAAGCAAGTCAATAGCACTCCAATAAACAAACATCATCAAAAAACAAAATCACTACTTTTATTTTTAATAGTTTAATATTTTTTAAATATTTTAATATTGTCAAATGAAAAAGAAAAATCAAATTCAAATAAGTTCTTCTTGTCATCTAAATTTTCCTTAAATGTTTTATTGATTTTAGTTTACTTAATTCAGCTACTTTACGATTTTAACTTTGTGAGGCAAGGCTGTGCCCCCCCCCCCCCCCCCTTGCCATCCAGCCTCCAAGACCCTCCTCAAACGAGCCCCCAGTGAGTAAAATTGTTTTTTTGGAAGTTTGGAATGAAGAGACTGATCTGGTGCTTCAGTGCATCAGGAGTGTTCTGTGGACTTAAAGGAATTTGTATCAGTGAGCAGCTACATCAGCAGGTGCTCTGATAACACTGTCCACACCAAGCACTGCAAAATCCAAATCAGAAACCTTGGATAAACAGTGGAGGACGCTCCATGCTGGTGCAAACTCCACTGCAATTTCCTCTGGTGTCACAGATGGATACAAAAAGGCCAGAAATGACCCACGCAGATCCATCAGGGAAGCCAAAAGGCAGAACAGACTGAAGCTATAGGGGTACGACAAACCTTAGACCCCTGATACATGTGGCAGGGCCTGAAACACATCACTGATTTTCAGCAGAGGAACAGCAGGGTCACAGCAACCACAACACATCACCAGCTGCACTCACTACAGCTGTAATGAAGAGTTTGAGAGGATGGTCCTGTCACACATGAAGAGAACATCCCAGACACAACAGAGCCTCTAATCTGCATATCATCATAACCGCTCCACTGATGAGGTCAATGCAGCCATCCACACAGCCCTGCTACACCTCAAACACAGGGACACCTGTTCAAAAACTGTTTGTGGACTACAGTTCTGCTTTAACACTGTCAGCCCCAGCAGACTGACTGAAAAACTCTACAACCTCACACTGTCATCCTCCCTCTGCTGCTGGGTCCTGGACTTTCTCACAGATAGACCCCAGGCAGTAAGAGCTGGTACCATGATATCCAGCACCAGGACAGTGAGCACAGGGACTCCCCAAGGCTGTGTGCTCAGTCCACTGCTGTATACCCTCTTCACCTACGACTGCATCCCCTCCCAGAGAAACACCTCCATCATCAAGTTCACTGATGACACCACTGTCATTGGGCTGATCACCGGTGGAGAAGAGACAGCCTTCAGGAGGAGGGGGCTCAGCTGGACTCCTGGAAATGATGATGGACCCAAAGAAGAGGAGAGACCAGCACGCCCTGTTACACATCGACAGGACGCATGTGGAGAGGCTGAAAACCTTCAAACTCCTCTGCACTCTGATCAGAGAGGATTTTACCTGCACACACAACACTCAGCTGATCATCAAGAAGGCTCAGCAGAGACTCTTCTTCAGGAAGATGAGGACATTTGGACTGTCCACCAAACTCCTCAGAAACTTCTGCAGATGCACAGCAGAGAGCGTCCTGACAAACTCCATCACAGTGTGGTGTGGGAACTGCCCTGTCCAGGACAGAAAGGCTCTCCAGCTGTCATTAAAACAGCTCAGTTCATCTGTGGAGCAGTCCTCCCTCCACTACAGGACATCTACAACACCCGGGTCACCAAGACGGCCCACAATATCATCAGGGACCAAACCACCCACAACACAAACTGTTCACACTCCCACCATCTGGCAGACGCTACAGGTGTGTGTGAACAAGGACTACGAGACTCACAAACAGCGTTCACCTCCAGACCATCAGGCTCCTGAATCTTTGACTTTAACTGAACTCTTTGGACAAAAACTAAACTCCATCTACCTGCTGTATGAGTCATTTTTGCACAGTGACTGACACGTGCACATTGAACTGTCCTGTTTCATTCTGTGTGGACAATTTATATTTTATAATTCAGGTTTTTATATTTCTGAAGTTCTACATTTTAAAGTTTTTATATTTTAGGATATGTGGTGATGGGAAGTCAAAAAATAAGATATTCATTGCTCATTAATTACCACTGTTTTTTAGTGTCGATATAATAAGAATTAAATAAATCAATATCTGGAAACTTGAAAAATTTAGGAACAGTTTGATAAAAATATTTTAAATAAATGAGATGATGCTGGTTCATCTATAATCAGCCTAAATGTCCCTGATGCTGAGTGATGGACGTATCCTTCTGCAGCTTCTACTGCATCAGAGGTTGAGACAAAGACGTTACAGAGCAGTGAGTATTTACAGATATTTCTGTGTTTCTTTGTCCATCATGTGTTTTAAAGTGACACCACTGGACTCAAACACTGACCTGTTACTGTGTTAAAGGTTCAGGTGTGGACTGCAGAGCTTTGACTAAACCCTGCTCAGATATCCTGGACTTAAAGATCTGATGTGTCCTCACCTGAGAGCTTCCAGTCTGCAGTTTGGACTCTTCAGTCCAGCACACAGTCGGCTCACTCCTGAATCCTGCAGGTCGTTGATACTCAGGTCCAGGAGTCTCAGAGCAGAGGACTGTGAGCTGAGGACTGAGGACAGAGCTTCACAGCTTCTCTCTGACAGTCCACAGTCACTCAGCCTGAGAAAGAAATCAGAGGAACATAAAGAGCAGACAGATGATGATCATTCTTGTAAAAACACAGAAATCTGATGTAACCTGTGCAGGTAGGTGCACCTACAGAGCTTTGCTGGAGGCTTTGACCACTGGCAGCAGCCTCAGAAGAGCCTCCTCTGAAGCAGAGTATTTCTTCAGGTCAAACACATCCAGGTCCTTCTCTGAGGACAGTAAGATGAAGACCAGAGCAGACCACTGAGCAGGAGACAGTCTCTTTGTGTAGAGACTTCCTGATGTCAGGGCCTGTTGGATCTGCTCCACCAGAGAACGATCATTCAGTTCATTCAGACAGTGGAACAGATTGATGCTCTTCTCTGCAGACATGTCCTCACTGAACTTTGACTTAATGTACTTAACTGTGTCCTGATTGGTCTGGTAGCTACTTCCTGTTTGTGTCATCAGACCTCGTAGAAGGTTCTGATTGGTCTGCAGAGAAAGACCCAGGAGGAAGCGCAGAAACAGGTCCAGGTGTCCGTTTGGACTCTGTAAGGCCTGGTTCACAGATGTCTGATAAAGGTGTTTGATATTAGGTTTGACAAAGATTTTAAGGATCTTGGATGTTCTCTGTTCTTCCGCCATCAGATTGACTCCAGAGTTGATGAAGGTCAGATGGACATGAAGAGCAGCCAGGAACTCCTGAACGCTCAGATGGATGAAGCAGAACACCTTGTGCTGGTACAGACCCTTCTCCTCTTTAAAGATCTGTGTGAACACTCCAGAGTACACTGAGGCTGCTGTGATGTCGATGCCACACTCTGTCAGGTCTGGTTCGTAGAAGATCAGGTTTCCACTCTGCAGCTGCTTAAAAGCCAGTTTACCCAGAGACTGGATCATGTCCCTGCTCTCTGGACTCCAGTGAGGATCAGTCTCTGCTCCTCCATCATACTTGATGTTCTTCACTTTGGACTGAACCACCAGGAAGTGGATGTACATCTCAGTCAGGGTCTTGGGCAGCTCTCCTTCCTCTCTGGTCTTCAGCTCATGGTCCAGGACTGTGGCAGTGATCCAGCAGAAGACCGGGATGTGGCACATGATGTGAAGGCTTCTGGAGGTCTTGATGTGGGAGATGATTCTGTTGGCCTGCTCCTCATCTGTGAACCGTTTCCTGAAGTACTCCTCCTTCTGCTGGTCAGTGAACCCTCTGACCTCTGTCACCATGTCAACACATCCAGGAGGGATCTGATTGGCTGCTGCAGGGCGTGTGGTGATCCAGAGGTGAGCAGATGGGAGCAGGTTCCCCCTGATGAGGTTGGTCAGCAGCACATCCACTGAGGTGGACTCTGTGACATCAGTCAGGATTCTTGTTTGTTGGAAGTCCAGAGGAAGCCGAAACTCATCCAGACCGTCAAAGATGAACAAGACCTGGAACTCCTCAAACCTGCAGATTCCTGCTTCTTTGGTTTCACTGAAGAAATGATGAACAAGCTTCACCAAGCTGAACTTCTGCTCCTTCAGCAGATTCAGCTCTCTGAAGGTGAATGGAAACATGAACTGTATGTCCTGGTGGACTTTGTCTTCAGCCCAGTCCAGGGTGAACTTCTGAGTGAGGACTGTTTTACCAATGCCAGCCATGCCCTTCGTCATCACTGTTCTGATTGGTCCATCTTCTCCAGGTGTTTGCTTAAAGAAGTCTTCTCCTCTGATGGTTCTCTCTGGTCCCTGTGGTCTCCTGGATGTGGTCTCGATCTGTCGGACCTCATGCTCCTCATTGACCCCTCCAGCCTCTCCCTCTGTGATGTAGAGCTCTGTGTAGATCTGGTTCAGCAGGGTCAGGGTTCCTGCTTTAGCGATCCCCTCAAACACGGTCTGGAACTTCTGCTTCAGATTGGACTTGAGTTTGGGTCGGCACACTGAGACTTCATGTTCTGAGGAAAGACCAACAAATGACATTAAAGTCTGGATCCTGGACAAAGTCCTGCTGTCACAGAGGGGCTGCTCACATCTTCTCATTTTACCAAAAGTATATTTCTATTCATACATTGTTATAAATATCATATTAGAGTAGATCTCATAAATCAGGGGTCGGTGACCTTTGTGCTGTGAAGATCCATTTTTAGATGTTCCTGTTGTCCAGTGAACCACCTCACCATCCAGGTCCATCAAGTTTAATAAAAAACTACAACAACATTTAAATCTCTCATAGACCTGTTCCTTCATTTTATCCAAAGAGACAACATGCTCAGAATCATCATTTAATCACATTCATCTCAGTATCAGCTGGTCAATAGAGGGCGCTAGGGCGCCCCTCACCAACATTAGCTTGAATAAGACATTAAAAAAATAACTAAAAAGAAATATTAAAATGTAAATATTTCTAAATATGTTTTAATCTTTTTATAGGGGAGTAAATATACGTTATATGAGTGATGATGGCCAGTAAAGTTGTTTTGTTCATCTGTGTTGTCTGATCTGTGAGGTATTTCCACCTTGGGGCACGAAAATCTTTGCCTATAAACTCTCGTTCAAAATTAACATTTGCATTATCTCCTCTTCATTACAAGAGACAGAGTAAGTCACAGCCCACCACCGTCATGGGAGGGGCTGACGTCAGGGTGATGACTGACAGGTGAAGCTGTGGGAGTTGGAGACAGAGACACAAGATGGCGAAAGAGAAATTACATAATCTTGTTAAGTCACTTAAATCAAAACCTTTCTCGAGGAGAACACATCAGGAGAAGCTGCAGGTGAAAGAGCTCGTACCTGATCAGCCAAAAATTAATCAGCAGTCCAAGGACAACACACTCAGTTTGACACTTCTGACTTTTTTAAAATAGGTGAAATAACCTCCTCCATGATGTATTAAGCTGCATTCACACTAAATGCGACTGTGACCGTAATTGCATTGCCCACTGAAGTTGCATTGTTTGCCAATAAATACCTCATTTTTGTCACTGTTGCACGCCGCCGTGGCTCGGTGACGTCACGTCTTCTCGAGTTCCATCGCAATCATATCATGTGTCATATAATAGGATGTATAAGCTGACATTATTCCAACTGTTTCCGTTTCACTCACCTACCAAACACAAAACTGCAGCTGATGCCCTGCAGTAGCAACCTCTGTGAGTTTTGGACGATCTGTCTGGGCAGTACTAATGTCCTCAGTGACTGTTTCCACACAGACATAGATTGTTACTCTGTAGTCCACAATAAAAACTGTCATGGATACCATCACACACACACACACACCGCTGATTGGCTGTTGCCACACAATCACACACGACATCACTTGAAAAGATCAACTCTTTTAAACTTTGACAACAAGCGCAGCGATTGGTTTAAACACGGCAGTCGCATCGCAGGAGGGTTAACCCCGCCCCATAACAGCTGTACACTGAGAGCACGGACAGTGAGCGCGGGGGATGCTCAAGTCGTGTTCGATGTGTAGGTGCTTTTAGGAGCACAAAACAGAGAGGGTTTACTTTACACATGTGTCGGCATGAGAATGAGGGCACACTCAGTAATTCACTTCATCATGACAGACAGCCTCCAAATCTTTACAACATTCATCAAAAAACTCGGACACCTGACTCAGAGCCATCTCCATATTGTATTAATTGGTGCATTTATTTTTAGATTTGTGGCAACATCTTAGACCATGCAAAAGATTTTGCAGGGTCTTAAAATTGACAATCTTAATTTTAGGCCTTAAAGAGTCTTAAATCTGTTCATTTTTGGTACTGTAGGTCTTGAATTATATTTTGTTAGGTCTTAAATCATGTGTGTAAATTTACCACTCCTATTGTTGCCCCCTTTTTTATTTACTGGTTAAACTAAAATTAAATTAAAACAAAAAAACAACTAAAAACTAAATTGAAATAAAATCCAATTAAGTTTTGTAAACCATA
The DNA here is from genome assembly GCA_036419115.1 of Scarus forsteni. Taxonomy (NCBI): domain Eukaryota; kingdom Metazoa; phylum Chordata; class Actinopteri; order Labriformes; family Labridae; genus Scarus; species Scarus forsteni. Next base: position 136,984 of record JAZDUH010000029.1, on the reverse strand, counting down.
ATAACCCTGACACTCACTTACTCACCCCATTATATAAATTACATTTGTTCTTGATTGTGTATGGGCTGTTCTGTGGAAACAACAACTGTACAGTCTTTGTAAAATCATCCACGTCTATGTCTTAATCCAGATTCTAAAACAGTAATCCTGAAACCTTTTCTTAGTCTCAGTCCTCTGCACAGTTACACATTTACTGTTTCATCATGTTCCCTCATGAACAAAGTGCTGAGGTCAGCAAATACAAAAATAACATGATGTTAGAAGAAATCATTAAAAGAGTTTAAACAGAAGACTGAGAGCACATGAGAAAGCCTCCACCCTCAGACTGAGTGATGATCATGTGAGGAGACAGTTTGGTCAGTGTTTGATCAGCTCAGAGGAGTTGCACTCTTCATGTGTGAGAGGATCTGCTCACAGAGATGTTGGTCCACAGACTCAGTAAAGCCCGATCAGGATCTTCAGGAAAACTGTCCTGCAGGTGAAGCAGCAGCTCCTGTCATGATGCTCTGCTGTGCTTTCACTGACTCTGTGACCTTTGACCCCCACTGTGTTGAGCTTTTGGAGAGTGGGGCTGTGGTCTTCCAGTCCCCCTCCCATCATAGTTGACCTTCAGAATAAAGCTCTTACCTCTCCTTATACACTCAGCCAGCTCATCCTGATTCATCCTCCTCAGGAAGCCCACTGTCATCTTCATAAATCCCTCTCTGATGCTCCTCTGCTCCTCATCCTCACTCTGAGCCTCTAAGCCTTCTGGGTAATCTGGACCTAACCCTCTCTGGATCCTCTTCAGCTGGTCCTTCACAAAGGTGATGATGTTCTCCTCCAGCAGCTGGAGAACAGAAGACAGTGGAGATTCAAAGAGAAAGAGAAGAACATCTGGATCATGGTGGATCATCAGACTTGTAGATCATGGACTTCACTGTTAAAGTGTGATGTTCTCACCTGAAATATGGAGTCCAGATCTGATTCAGACTGTTTGGAGATGAAACTGAGGAGTCTAGATGTTTCCATCTGATCTCTGTAGATTAGAACAGGACAAATATAAGAGATCAGTGACTCAGCAATAATCATCATCAGGATGACTCAGCATGATTGGAGCTGTTTTAAAGTGTTGGGACAGTTTTTAGGGGGTCATGGAGCTCTGGTGTCGTGTGGCTCATCTTCTGGCTGCTAAACCAAAGTCCTGGTTCTTCTGGCCTTCAGATACTTCCCCACACTGAGGAGGGTCTCTGCTGAACACCTGGTCTCACCTCTCAAAGGTCAGCAGGTCAGAGCCACATGTTCACAGACATGTTTACATTTCTGAGCTCCTGACTGGAGGGAGACTGTGACACTCACTCCACTTTCCTCGATAAAGGGACAGATGATGGTTCATCTCAGCATGATGGAGCACAGACACGTGGAGGAGAAGACCCTTCAGGCTGCTCCACCTTCAGCTCACTGAGGGCTCACAGAGTGGTCTACCAAACAGCTGAGCCGGGAGCTAGGGTTAAGACAGTCTGAGGGCAAAGAGAGCTGACCTGTCCTCAGCAGGTCCATCAAACAGACACCTTCATCACCTCTGAGGGACTCAAACATGGAGGTCAAAGGTCATTCTGTGGAATTCTCACCTGTCCTCAGCAGGTGGATTCATCTTAAAGTCAATGGGACGATCGATGGACTGGTCACTCCTCATGGACACACCGCTGGGCTCAGGAGGGTCTGATCTCTTCATCCTGATAAAACTAACATAAACATCATCATCATCATCATCATCATCATCATCATCATCATCATCATCATCATCATCATCACCTCTGAGAGTCGTAATCCTGCTTTTAGTTCAGTTCCATTCTTTGATTTTCATGTTTGTCTGTGTTTCCTATTTTATTTGAAAATTCACCTGCTGGTGAGTTTCCGGTTTGGCAATTCAGGAGAGAGACGAAGAGTGCAGGGGCTCTTGATCAACTCTCTTATCAACGTAAATAACCAAGGTTTTACCCACAAATTGAGCGACAAAGTAGTGTTGTCTTACTTGCATGTAAAGTGCTTTATTTATATACTGTAGTTGCTAAACCTTCACAACAGAGGAATGGAAACAAGGAACACCAACAAGGAAAAACCTGGGGACAATCAACAGAACTGATTACAGAATTATCTAAGCAACAGATCAACTTTAAGGAAAATGTGGACGTGTTAATCTAAGAGTTGATTCAGCCTCTGCAGGCTTCAGTAGATGGGCTATGTGATGAATTTGACTCTTTTCAAGGTCATTATGGCAGAAACCCTGAAATATGTGAAGGTGAAGCTACTGTCAAATCACTTCAGGCCCAGAACACAACCCTGCTGGATCGCCTTGAAAACAGATCTAGCTGGACAAACATTTGTGTCCTGGACTTGACTGAAGGAAGTGAACATGGACAAGATCCTACTTTTTTATGTCAGAGTTGCTGAAAGACGTCACGGGGGATAATGTATTCCCGCCCTGAGCCGTGCACACCACACAGCTGGGCCTAAGCCTGCAGCAGGACGACCCCCACAGCCCATCATCTTGTTTTCATTGGTACCAGGAGAAGGACGCCACATTGAGATGGTCCGGGCAGCACAAAGTGAAATATAAGGGCATCACATTGAGAATAAATCCAGACCTCAGCACCACTCTCACTAAGACAAGATCTGCATTAAACTGAGTTAAACGGGTTCTTTATCAGAGAGGAGTGCTGTCCTGCCTGCTTTTGTCCAGCCAGAGTCACTTTTGATGGAGAAGGCTGCCTCTTTGAGACTCCAGAAGAGGCCCAAAAGTTCTACGATCACTGTGTTGCAAAGTAAACATCTGCCTGCAGGTTCGCTGTGAGAGGAGAAGTTCTGACTGGGGACTTATTCTGTAGCAACTGTGCACACTGTGTTCAGGGACTGACTACTGAAGGAAAAGAAAAAGAACAAGGGTGTTTCCATCAACATGGACTCACTTTGGTTTGGGTTTTCCAGGCTTTAGGGACTGAGTGGGTGAGATAAAACCTCAGTTTCAAGAATCCATTTGTAAACTGTTAACTATATTTCTCAGTATGTACACATCTCTAATATTGGATCTTTTTTCAATCACTTCCATATTATTTTAATTACTTGTCTTGTTTATTTTCCAACCACCTGATCTAAAGGCCAAATGTTAATAACTTCAGCTTAAAGGACCACATGTAGGCCTGTCACGATAATCAATAAATCAATTAACTGAACGATAAGAATAAAACGTCCTCGGGAAGTTTGCCGGCCTCGATAAGTTGATATGTGCATACATGTTTGTTTTTCTCCTCTTTCTCTATCAAACAGGCTGGATGAGAAGATGGGTCACTCTGTGAAACTTTCTTAACACCTGGGTGCTTAATTTCTATAGCAGATTTACTGAATTTATAGCCTAGTGAGCATTTGTCATTCATTCTATCTTTGGGGGGGGGGGGGGGGGGGGGGGGGGGGGGGGGGGGGGGGGGGGGGGGGGGGGGGGGGGGGGGGGGGGGGGGGGGGGGGGGGGGGGGCGCTCGTACACACACAGAGAGCTGGAAGTGACTGTCGTGAGTAATAACGCGGAAACAAACACTAATATGAAGGAAGGCACAAAAGCTATGGATCTTAAGCTGAATGCCACAGCCCCGGTGTGGGAGTATTTTGGTTTTAAACAGAATGAACAAGGTGTGAGCCCATGAACACCAACAAGCTGATATGCCGAATTTGTTTTGAAGAAGTGGCAACGGAGAAGGTGAGGTGCAGCGGGGCCTTCGTCCTGACAATCAGCGCTTACTGAGGCATTGGGTGGCAAAGTAAATATAAATTAAGCATCTCATTGAACAATGAGATCCCTCTGATGCTTTGGATGCTCTCTGCAGACCATGTGTTGTGCTGGAAGAAGTGGCGACAAAAATGTCTGGAAAAGCCTACAAGAACAGCTGAACTTTATTTGGGGTTGATCAGAGGCACTTTAATTGGTGACCTGTGCTGACTCCAGTTTGAAGCATATGTCATTGGCTAAATCTGAACACAGCCACATCGACCAGGTATAAAAGGGTGTACACACATATGCAAGCACATCATCTCAGTTGTTTATTTGTACTCCACCTTCCTGAAAGATTTTTTTTCCTTTATCAACTGCGTTGTACAGGTTATAGGTCACATTAAAGGTGGAAAATGTTGTGATAATAAATAAAGAAAACCTGGCATTTGAACAGGGGTGGCAGTGACCAAAATGACGCATTTGGTGTGAACTCAGGTTAAGAATTAGAGCTTCAGCGGACCATGTGCCCTGCTGCAAAACTAATTTCCCTCCACGGGACAATAAAGAGATTCTGATTCTGATTCTGATTCTGATTCTGATTCAGCAGTATGCTTTACCAGTTAGAATGTAAAGGGCATGAGAGGGCCAGTGAAATGTGCAAAAATCTGTGCCCACCTTAAAAAAATAAAACAGAAATTGAATTTTTAAAAGAAATACATTTGGTAACAGCAGACCGTATCAAACTTAAGAAAACATGGGTATGACAACTTTTTCATTTACAATTCAACACCAAGGCAAAAGGAACAGTGATGTTAAAACACAAAAATGTACAGTTTACTGTTTGAAGTCCAGATAAGACCCAGGAGCCCATACGTCATAGTGACTGGCTCCCTCTTTAATATTCAAGATGCACTTGCTTGTTAACATGCTCCTTACTGGGATGATGCCAGCTTTGTATCTTGGCTAATCTCTGCTTTATCGAATATTTACTTTCACCATTTGATCTTTGGTGGTGACATAAACTGTGTTATGGATCCCACCTTGGACCAATCTAGCTCCAAGACAGTGTCTTCATCCAAGATGGCTCATGCCCTGTCAACATTTGTGAATGCAGCTGGCTGTGTTGACCCCTGATGGTTTCTTTTTATACATAATAAAGAGTTCTCATTCTTTTCACATGACCACATATCATATTCTAGAATTAATTATTGTTTATTGATAAAAAAAACACTGCTACCCTTTGTTAAGAAAAGTGAATATTTAGTCATTGTGGAGTCAGATCATGTCCAGTATTTAGCAGTTTTTAAAATCTTAAAACAGATTTAATGAGCAGCATTTAGTTTAAATTAAATATGCAGTTATTTTCCTAATGGAAATAGGCTCACACTCCTGCACAGTAGGAGGCGGTAATGCTCCTCTGACACTGGATGCCATCCGCCAATAAACAAGAAGAAGAAGAAGGCTAAATGTATAGAGCCGTTATCATGGCAGAAGCAGCAAAAAAACAGAAGCAAAAGAAGTTTTATCAGAGGTGACAAAAAAACGAGAGTAACAAGTTAAATAGCCAGTTACGGAATAAGCACTGGCCTGGCGTTCCTAAGCTGAAAGACGAGGAGGGATGTCTGACCAATGCTGATTTTGACCTGTTATTGTTGGACTTGTCAGTACATGATGATTTATTTGAACAGAAACATGATCAGAATGAACCTGATCAGTCCACATGGTTTATTTGTCTCCTGTCAGCTTCTCTTCCCTCTGTATGTCAGCAAATGCACGTCTGTGTAAAACACTGCAGTTACAGTCAATGACCACAGAGGGCGCTAGAGAGCTGACAGCATGACTCTTACTTTGTGGGGCTTTAAGCTTTTCAGCTGTTTGCGGTGCATTTGGGTCCAAACCTTCTGAGTCACATACTGTTACACTGAGTGATTCAAACATGAAGGTCAAAGGTCATTTTTCTGAATTCTCACCTGTCCTCAGCAGGTGGGTTCACCTTAAACTCAATTTCACGATCTTGAGAGCGGTCACTCTTCATGGACACACCGCTGGGCTCAGGTGGGTCTGATCTCTTCATCCTGATAAAGCAAACTTAGATTGTATTATATATTTCTTTATTAGATCCACACAGGGAAATTCTATTATCATAATTCTATCATCTTCGTCACCATCTTCATCATCATCATCATCAGATACGGTGAGCTGTTACCACAGGATGAACATGCAGACAAACAGAGAGAGATGAAGATGCAGTGATGATGATGAAGATGATGAAGAGTTTGGCATTGAGCTGCTCTTCTGTAAAGTGTCTTCAGGTAACACCTGTCATGGTTCGACACTGTTGTAATACAGACTGATGAAGATGAAGATGAAGATGAAGATGATGATGGTGTCAGAGTGTGATGGCTGCAGATCTTCATCTCACCTCAGACCCTGGTCTTCTTCACTCACAGAGGTTTTAGATGGTCTGGTCTCCTCTGGTTCTTCAGTCTGATCCACAGCAGAGCGCCCCCTGCTGTCTGTCAGCTGTGATGAAGGAGTCAGAGAGCAGAGCGTCAACAACAGACTCTGATGGGTTGAAGGAATGAACTCATATCTATGGTCATATTTCTATAATCACATTTCTATGACTGTATTTCTATGATCTGTCCTCAGTGTCTCTGATAAATGCTGCTCAGTTCTGGGGCCACAGTGAGGCCTGAGAGGTGAACACACCTGAACACAGGTGAGCACAGGTAAGACAGAGGTGGCTCCATCAGCCTGTGGTCCCTGAGGTCAGGGGGGTCATGATGTGGTCTATGAATCAATCGGTCTGTTATTGTTCAGCAGCAAATCCTAACAAATGTCAACTCAAGACGCTTTACAAATCAATATTCTATATTTACATTTCTTAGTATGCCATTATTTTTTATTCTTTCTTTCAGTTTTATTTTATGGTTTCATTTATTTTGTAAAGAGAAGTAGAAAGATAAAGAGGTGTGCAGAGGCAAAGGGACTAAAATAAAACAATCATGAGTGATGTGATGTACACTTGGACAGATTAACAGATTTGAATGTGTTTGAACATAAACTTTACTCCAACTCTGTCACTGTAAACACAGAAATAAAAGCACATCAGCATGTATTTCTGCAGAGTTTGACTGTTTTGTTGTAGCTGTGTGTATTTCTGTTAAACGTACTTCTTCTGCAGTTTCCATCTGGTGCTTTAATCTCTGTATTTTATGTAGTTTCAGTGCTTATAGCTTTCTTTAATTTGTTCTACTGTTTTTAACATGTTCTTAGAAAACACATGGCAACATCATCTTCTCCATCATTGATAACACCGTCCATGTATTCTATGATTAGCTTGATTAACTCTTGTCTTGTTGGGACATTTCCACTCCAGATTCTGGATGACACACATACCTTTTGTTGCTGACTCTGCTCTAGCAGACGTATCCTCTGTCACACAGACATCGGTTTCTCCTTATTTTGCATGTCCAAGGTGTCCACGCCCCCGAGGCTGCTCTCTTGTCGTCCTCACTCCAAGGTCTCTGTCCTCAGTCCCGTCAAACTTGACACGTTAACAAGTTTATTAAAAGCACTGGATTTGCTTGGCACCTTTGGACAGATATCCGGATATGAAATTAATATCCAGAAAAGCAAACTTATGCCAGTCAACTCTACATGTCACTTAGCCTCACTTCACACTCTGTCTTTTCCTATCAAAATAAGTTTACATAAAATAAAACACTTTGGTATCTGGGTGACTCAGAAGTTCACCAATTTATATGAAGCAAACTTTCCCCCTCTGCTGAACAGCTTAAAGAAATATCTGGAATCTGCTACCTTTATCCTCAGGAGGCAGAATAAACACTGTTAAAATGAATATTATGCCTCGATTTTTATTTCTTTTTCAATGTATTCCAATTTTCTTGACAAAATCTTTTTTTTCCTCTATAAATAAACTAATTACTAATTTTATTTGGAATAAAAGGACTCCCAGAATAAAGAAAGAAATTCTACAAAGACACCGCCAACATGGTGGACTTTCTCTGCCCAACTTCCAGTTTTATTACTGGTCAGTGAATACTAAGAATGTGTTATACTGGATTCATCTACCGCAGGGTGATCGTGGCCCAAAGTGGTTACAACTCGAACATGCATCATGCCCTCTTGTCTCCTTGCACGCCCTGGCTTGTTCTAAGTCGCCTCTTTCAGAACCATTATCCTCATACTGCAGTAACCCAGTGGTGAAGCATTCTTTAAAAATATGGAACCAGTTTAAACGTGCATTTTCTCTGACTGATATGCTAAAACATACCCCATTAATCAGGAATAACATGTTCAAACCTTCTGATACAGATAATGCTTTTGAAATTTGGGTCAGCTGTGGTGTGAGGATGGTTAAAGATTTAAACTCAAATGGAATTTTTGCGACTTTTGACTATTTGGTAAATCAGTTTTGTATTCCTCGATCACGCTTCTTTGGCTGTCTCCAACTCCGTAGCTTTGTTTCATCTAAATTGAAAGGTTTTCCATCACTTCCTGCAGATACTCTTTTGGATAAAAATTTTAAAATGCTTCCTTGGTCTAAAGAAACCATTGGTAAAATGAATTCTTTGCTTAGCCTCCATAACTTAAAACCTTTGGACATATTAAAATCTAAATGGGAAAAGGAACTTAATATTGAATTGACAGATGAAATGTGGTAGATAGCTTTAGATGCTATTCACACATTCACAATCTGTCAATGACAGGGTTATTCAGTTTAAAGTGGTTCACCGCTCACATTGGTCTCAGATTAAACTTTCTCTCATAAAGTCGAACATTGATGATGTGTGTGATCGTTGCCGTGGAGAAGCTGGCACTCTATCACATATGTTTTGAAGCTGTTCAAGGTTGGGTGAATTTTGGAAATCAATTTTCAATTTTTTCTCTAATGTTGTAAAAATTTGCATTGAGCCCTCTTCAACGTCCACAAGTTTTGAAATTGTACCACCCAGCTTAGGTTTAAATACTGCAAGTAAAACAATTAAAGCTTTAGGTATTCTCTTGGCTCAAAGACTCATCCTCAAAAAATGGAAGGACAAGTTTCCACCCACATTCCAACAATGGATTAACGACTTGATGCAACATCTGACATTGGAACAAATCCGTAATTCTACACATGGCAGAACTCAAAAATATGATGAGATTTGGCAACCGGTGCTTCGGACTATTAAAGAGATGGACTCTGATGTTATAATTTCTTAAATTCTTGGCCTAACATTAATGTATGCATATATTTCATTCAAATTTCATACACACTTCATGTTTTCTTTTCTCTCTCTTATTTTTTTTACCCATTCATTTATATACTGTTGTTGTTTAAGTTGAGAGAAATTGTTTTTCTGTTTATTTATTGTATCCCTGTTAGTCATGATCCACTGGTGCAGCGGGGAGGAGGGAGGGACAGAGGGTTGTTCTTTCTGTTGTGTTCAAAAATGAAAAATAATAAAAAGAATTTTCAAAAAAAAAAAAAAAACTTGACACGTTAATGATCTCAGCGGTGCCTCCAATATTTGCTGCACACTACTGGACACAATAACAGGTTTTCCAGTCAGCTCACACTGGATTATGGGACACTGAAACACATCCAGTCTGGAACAAACTTCAATGAAACACCCAACCAGGAAATGTGGCTAATATTCACATCTATTAGCATTAGCATCCTTAGCAATAGCACTGTTGGCACTACCACAAGTAGCATTAAGGGGCCGTTAACATGGAAACTCCTGACTTGAAGATGCAAAAATTCTTCCTTTGCGTTTTCAAATTCTTCTGCGTTTAGATGACAACGCTCGGAGACGAGTTAATCCCACTGTAAATCTGCTGTAGTGTGCATGCCGGTTGAGTAGATGGCGGTGTTGGTCGGCACAGAGGCAGCGCCGCTACAACACAGGAACGAAGAAGAAAACTTTCACAAACAACAATGGCGAAGAGACGCACAGAGAAGCAGGAGTTTCTTTTCTGGACAACAAATCAGTTCGGACAAAAAATCTGTCTGGATAGTTTTTCTGGATAACAAGCCGAGCACAGTTTGAGATTGCTAGCATTGGGCCTTGTAGCATTAGCATTGTTAACATGAGCACTGTTCTCAATGGGATTTCGGTATTAGCTCTTTTACCATTAGCACTGGAATCACAAGTTTTGGCATTAGCTCCATTAGCATTAGCAGATCTGTGACGCAGCTGCAGAGAGAGTATGGAATCACAGGAGTGCCAATATTAAAATGAAATAAATGTGGAAATTAAAACAGAATCAATAAAATAAATTTGTAAATTAAAAGAGAATCAATAAAAGAATCAATGATAAAAAAATATACAAATGTAGTCATATCATTGCTTTTGCTTATTCCATTTTGACATTGTCTTTTCCATTTGCCTATTGTCATTGCTTTTACCAGATGGCTCAAGCTGTCAATCAAATGATTGTGGGCGGGTCTTTCTGTCCAGGATAACTAGCAGGTACCTGATCAGACGATTCCTGCTTGACAGCGGTTAGCAGTAGCTATGTTTATGTGTTATCTCTTATGCTGCATTCCATTAACCTCTGAACTGGGAAATGGGCATGACGTCATCCCTGACTTATCTGCATTCCAGCTGAAGTCGGAAAAAAAACATGCCGATCTACCAGGCTATTGTTAGCCGTTGCTAGCACACCCTGCGTTGTTGTTCACAAATATCACATGAAGAATGTGATTATCACTGTGGCAGCATTTTTGTAAATATAAGTCTAACAATACTATGAATACAGCTGATCTAGAGCGACACACCCCAGTCAGAAGTGCAAATAAATTGATTATTACAGGAGCTAAATAACTGTTCACACTGGGGGCATCCATCTTTGATTGTCAACTCGAGGGTGGCGAGGTTTCACCGAGTTCCTAGTAGAATATTCCGACCTCGTTCCAGATAAAATTTCCTACTCGGAGGTGGGAAATTCCAACCTCCGACTCGAACTGTAATGCACCATAACACATAAACATAGCTACTGCATAGCCACTGTCAAGCAGGAATCGGCAGATCAGGTATCTACTAGTTATCCTAGACAGAAAGACCCGCCCACAGTCATTTGATTGACAGCTTGAGCCATCTCGTAAAAGCAATGACAATAGGCAAATGGAAAAGACAATGTCAAAATGGAATAAGCAAAAGCAATGATATGACTGCGTTTGTATAGATTTAATTATTGATTCTTTTATTGATTCTCTTATTATTTCCAAATTTCTTTTATTGATTCTGTTTTTCTTTCCAAATTTCTTTTATTGATTCTGTTTTTATTTCCAAATTTCTTTTATTGATTCTGTTTTTCTTTCCAAATTTCTTTTATTGATTCTGTTTTTATTTCCAAATTTCTTTTATTGATTCTTTTTTTATTTCCACATTTATTTCCTTTTAATACTGGCACTCCTGTGATTCCATAGCAGAGAGTCGAAGAACCAGAACACACTGACACCAGGATGTACCAAAGTCCATTTATCACCGTGTCCACAGCCAATCAAAGGTCAAAGTCTCCATTTTACTGCAGAAGCTTTATTGTTTTAATCAGAGTGACCTGAGACAGATCAAAAGACATGTTTTTGCATTTTTGCACAGGGCAGGTAAACAAATATTAACACAACAACATTACCTCTTCGTAAAAAATGTGCAGGAAGTTTGAAATGAGTTTAACTTTTCTCACTGATTGGATGATTGGCCTTCCTGATGAGCATGTCACGGACACTAAGTGCTCAAACCTCACAAGAAATACAGTATCTGTTAATAATCAACTTCGTAGAGTTTTAGGAAATGCCAAGTGGATGAAAACTGAAATGCCTATACGTTAAACATCATGTTTATTGGAAAACTCATTGTGAAAAAAATGCTCTATCTTAAGTGGTTCACTATTAAGACACTGAAAAATCAAACTGATAGCTGTTTGTTTGTCACTGCACTGAAGGAACAGTAAGAGATAAAACAAACACTACAGAATAAAAATGTATCTGCAGTGTCATAAATTAATGAGAAAGACAACCTTGACCCTGTTCAGGGGTGGACAGTAACAAAGTAGATTTACTCGAGTACTGTACTTAAGTACAGTTTTTGAGTCACTGTACTTTACTTGGAGAATTATTTTTTTGGAAACTTGTGACTTTTACTCCACTACATTTGAAAGATAGATAGTGTACTTTAAACTTCACTACATTTCTATGACGGTCTCATTCCTCATTACTTTTAAGTACAGCTCTGAAGTCAGTGGATCAAATTTCTTCTCTTTTAAAATGCAGCCTGAGTGAGATTTGTTCAAGTGGTGATACTGTATCTGCACCTTGTGCATGTGCGGCTCAGACTGAAAACAGGTCAAACCAGGCATCATGAACCAAAAATTTAAACAATGTACAAATAAGGGCCTTACTATATTAGACAGAGCTATTGAGAAAAGAGAAATCCAAAACTTCTCTAAATTAACAAGAGAATTTAAAGTAGAACAACAAGATTTCTACATGTATTTACAAATGAGAGACTACTTTAATAAAGAAATAAGACAAGATCTCCTGGAAGAACAAAATAAAGTGATTGTGACTCTATGTAATGCATACAAGAACAAACTTGGAAGAGTAATATCTGAACTATACCAAAGTATGGTTGCAAATAGAAACACTTAAACATTATATGTAAGAGATAAGTGGGAAAAAGAGCTAAAGGAAGTAATAACTGAAGATATGTGGCAAAACATGCTTAAAACACACCAAACAACTTGTAACTCCGGCACGTGGAAAGAATTTTGCTGGACAAACATTGTAAGAGTTTTCATCACACCAAAAATGAAAAAGGGACCAACATCTGCCCAACAACTCTGCTGGAGACAGTATGGAGAACAGAATGTGGGGCACGCGCATATTTTTTGGCACAAAATACTGGGATGATGTGTGGAAAGAGATGAAAAAGATATTGGGTTATGAGCTACCAAAAACATCTACTGTATTGTATTTAGGAAATGTGAATCGAGAGAACATCCAAGACAAGGACTGGTACCTGATTAAGATTTTACTGGCATCTTCAAAAAAGGCCATAACAAGAAAATGGCACAATGAACTCCCCCCTACCCTAATGAACTGGTTGGATATCACTGATGAGATACATGAGACTTGCATATAATATAAAACTACAACTAATGAAATGGGAACACAGATGGGAATAATGGACTATCTACAAACACCAGCAGAAAGACTGAAAGTAAAGCTTCTGACACTGTTTTTGTGTGTATTGTTATTTTTCTTTCTCTTTAAATGAAAAAATAAATAAACAATAAGTATAAAAAAAAGAAAACAGGTCAAAGTTAAGCTAACAGATAATAGTTCTTCTTGGCACTAATGATGGCAACGGCAGATACAGACGATTCCAAACCAGCATGGTCACTCTGGTGCAGAGAACAACAGAACAGATCAATAAAAGACAGCAGCAGGTGAGGCCTCATAGATCTGCTGATGCTAAAGTTAGCATTCCTCTGATTACATGAAGTAACGACTGCAAACAAGTGTATGTGCTTAACAAACAGATAAATACCTGTTTGTGGATTTATTCACAGCTGTCCTTGTCTCACTTAAGAAGAGTTTTATAACTCATTTTTAATATTACTGTTGCTGTGTAACTGGATTAAATTACCACTGGTTACTTTGGGCTCCTTTGTCTCCATTAAAGTCACGTTCGACATCACGTGGGGTGAAATTGTGGAATGGTCTGGATGAACGAACAAAAATTAGTAAAAATGTCCACTAAAGAAAATTAATAGAAAAGCTGTTATTGAAAGGTATAGAATTATGGAAACAGAGTCAAGTAACTTTTAGAGGCGGTCGATTAAGCCTTAAGTGAACGGATTTTTCTCGTCACGGCTGTTAAACTGTGCATAATACAGGCCAGTTTGTGGATTTGTATATTTGTATGTTAGTGTCTATGTATGAATGGGTGGATGAGTGAGGGGGTGAGTGAGGGGGGGTTTGAGGTACAGAAAATATTTTGGTTAATATAGAGAGAGTAAGTGGGGGTAGGACATGAAAAGCTTTTGCTTCTTCCTACTCCTTTTTCAGACATAATTAATGCTTTATTTAGTATTTAAGCAACTGGGGCACTATGTACTGTTATGGACTGTTTTATTTTCAACTGTTTTGCTTTTTTCTTTTGTCTGAAATAAACTGAAACTGAAAATGTACATCACAGACAGTCTAAGACATCTATATGTTGTATTATTTGTACGTTTCATTCCAGTTATTATTTCTTAGCATTGTAACGGGTTAGTCTGGGGTGCCAGTCAGAGTCAAGTCTGACAATTCAATAAAGAAAACCTTTAGTAACCGCACAAATCAATAAGACATGAAAAGCAAAAACAGGATATTATCAGGCACATATCAACCAGAAAGGAAAAAAAAAAACAAGGCAAAGTAGATTTTTAAAATTATAGTCAATGCACTATGCAAGTCAGATCCAATCATGAAATAACAAACCCAGTGGTGTGTGCACGCAAGTCAACTCAGTTCAGTTCGGTAGTTCAGTTCAGTTCAACGCAAAGTCCATTTCGGGTTTTCAACATAAATTTCACACACAGTTCAATCCAGTTCCAAACAAAATAAATCAGGCTTGGCAAGGTAAACCCAGTCCGGGTTTTACCACGGACCCACTCTCAATACAACACAATGGGTGCATCTGAAAGCTCCAAAGTTCCATCCTCGCCTCCTCCTCTTGCGTCGTTCACTTGCGTCTTAGTCCCGCCCACCAGAGATACATGCCAGAGACGCGAGGAAACGAAGAGAGAAGAGAGGAGACGAGGAGGTTCATTTTAAGAGCATTGAGACGTCCTCTCCTCCGGAGCGTCACATGAAGCGACGTCTTTTAGTGATGACGGCGTCACAGCTGGATATGCCGGTCCGAGCGCATGGGAGAAACTGAATTAAGGAAAATAAAGTAAACTCCAGGGCGCTCGACCGCGGTAAATTCATATACACTTTATATCAATTTAAAGTGAATATGTACATGAATGAAAAAGAAAAATGTCAAGTTTTCCCAGGCACAGAATGATAGTTTTTAATTGTTATATTGCGGCCACTTTGTGTTCATAAATAATGTTTTTATTCTGCTATAAGCACTTAAACCCCCTCTCTCTGTACATTTAATAGAAAAAAAAGGTAAAGGCCTGAGATAAAAATGTACAGTTCACCACTTTCTCTCCTTATTTTAGCTTGGTAAGATCAGGAACTACATAAAACATGCTTTTCGCTCATGTGCTTTAGAATCTGCCTGACCCTGGAGTTTATTGGGTGCTGATATTTGTCAATGAGCATCTCTTTTTTTATTTTATTATTGTCCATGTTTGCTGTTTGTAAATGTATGTATGGTCTGGGTAGACTGAAAAAACTGAATTGCCCTTTGGGATAAATAAAGTTGTCTAATCTAATGTAATGTAAAATGTGTTTTCCTGAACAGACCTGTTTACTGTAGCAGCCTCACAGTTACAGACATAAACACAAACAACACAGATAAATCAGGACAGACAACAGATGGAAAACCTGGAAGAACTGCCCCATGATAGTGTTCAATATTTTCTGTGATATTAATATGTCCAGCTTATTTTTTTTAAATGATGAGTAAATATTTCTTTACACAGTGAAGAAAATAAAAAAGAGATAAAAGAGACACTGAAATTTAGTAACTGCTCACATTTTGAGGGAACATCAGGCCTACACATCGACTGCTTTGTGTGAAATGTGTGAATTTTACCATTACACCATTACATATATATACAAAGACATTGTGAACCACATGGTCCAGACAAACTGTCCAGACAAACTTTTACAATGTACAGACACACATTTAACATAAATATATACATATATACAGATAGGGGTATGAATAGGTTAAATAGTGGATTTCATGAGTTATAATATTCACAGGTTTTTATAGGCCGAGCTGTTTTGTTTTCCACCTTTTTGATTAATTCCATGTAATATTTAATTTCTATTTTGAATGCATAATAGTTTGGTTTCGGTGGAGTCCATTTACTTTTATGTAAGTGATATTTCCCTAGAATTAGGAAGAGATTCAACAAAAACAATTCTTTGTCTCCAAGTTTTTTCCCATGATATGTAAGCATTGTGTCTTTTTTGCTAAATTAATCTTAATTCTTGTCAAAGATTCAAACAAAGATTCAAATTTATTCCAAGATGAATATGTATATTGACATTCAAAGAAAATATGACACATGTGGGCAGCTGACGCTTTACAGCCGGCTGCTGATACGTCACAAGGGGGCGTGTCTGTCAGTGAAAAGACTTCCGTGAAGCCTGCACTTGTGTTTCCTCGATGACGGCCCAATCCCAAACCGCCCCCTACACACTCCCCCTACCTATGTCCTCGCGGAGGGTCCGCCATATTAAGGGCTGTCCCATTCCCAGAGTGCAGAGGGGGAGTGGATCAATCAGCCGTTAAACAGCAAGTCTGCATCGATGCAGGCTTTCAACGACATTTGCAGGAAGTGCAACGTCTAAATGGGAGAGGAAACAACATGTAAGTGCTGCATGTGTCCATATGTTTCCCCATACCTCTGTCACAGTGACAGAAAATCACATAAAGCGTGGTTTTGAAGTTTAAATGAAACAAACAAATCATAGATGCTGACGTTTGATATGATTGTGCAGCCCTGGAGCCATAAAATGTGAGCACAATTGGCAACATTTATTCATTTCTTTGATTGAAATTGTCAGATGGTAATTGGATTGAATGACATGTGGAATCGCTTAAACTATTTAAATTAGGCTATAACGTAACTCATGTCCTAGCGTGTCATAATCTTTGCCACAGTGTAACAGCCTTACACGGGGCGTCTTTCTGTTGCCATGGCCACGAAGTTTTCCTTTTCCGGTGAAGTGAAGAGAGCCTCCCATTCCTGCCTGTCTTTTTTACATACCCTCCCCCTTCAATGGAAGTGCCCTCCATATCTACGAGTGTGACTCAATTTTGGAGTGACACTCGTTAGTGAAGGGGTAGTGTGTAGGGGGCGGTTTGGGATTGGGCTGACACCTCTTCCAGCTCAGTCTCCTCTCTCCTCCAAGCGCATTTGGCGCTTTGGAACGTCCTTCAATATGGCTGCTCACAAAGTACTTCCGGTGTCGCGCAGGAGAGAGGAGAGAGGAGACTTAGGGTGCATCCGAATAGTCCTTTTTTGATAAGGAACCTTCCTAACTGAAGAAATGACCCGGAAGCATTTAAGCGTCGGCCATGATAAGTGCTGTTCGAATTCTCCAAAAGTCAAGAAAAGGAGGGTCGTTGCTTCCTTTATTATCTCCTTTAGCTTAGGAAACACTGGACCATCCTTTCCGAAAGGAGAGAAGAAAGGAACGCCCCATAATGCACTGCGGCAGTTGACGTGTATCGGCATCGTACGGAAACTTACGAGGAAGAAAGGACGAGTTATGTGGGACTATCAAGATATGTGGGCTATATAATTAAAAAAATAAAAACATTTTTTTGCAGTCATAGAGAAGAATATATGCTTTGCTTTCAAAAATATCACCTTTAGTTTATTTCTTAATCAGTACTGAAATGGTGGACCGATAAACAATTAAATATTAGTCTATAATTCATAAAGCACTTGATTTAAAACATTTTTTCTCCATACCGTTCGGGCCGTCTACAATGTTCATCAGGTAATAAACAATTGTGGTCCTTGTGTCCTATTTTAATATATTAGTTACCAGATTTCTATCAATCTTCATTTATGAAGTAAATCATGCCAAGACAGAACAATGGGGGCTCTAATAACGTTTATGAAAAAAAAACAATCAGTAAAAGACGGACAAATGAGGTATTTTACAATACTTAAAATATAGTAACACTGTTTAACAATGTGTGATGATATATGTGAATGAAACAGGGATAAAAGTCTTCCTGAAACATTTTTATGTTTTATCAGACTTCAGGTTTTTTCCCATGTGCTGTCAGAGATGTGAACATTTATAGAAGCTCTCACTTAACCTCACATCTGTGTGCAGGAAACACACACTGCATGACCAAAGACAAAACACCATCACAGGTCTGATCATGGAACAACAGGTAAACCTGACACAGAACAGCTCTGTGAGGTAGAGCAGATGACAAGACGCTTCTTGTAGTCCATTTTCAGAGCACTGTAGTTCTTCGTGGTTTACCTACGTCACAGGAAATCCTCGTCACATAAATATGACACCAAAGTGAAAGTGCAGTCGAATTCCTTTTTTACCGCAGTTCTCCTTTCCTTTAATCCTTTCCTCTTATTTCCCCTTCTTTCCTTGACCCTGTGACGTTTTTTTTATCGGGGTTAAGGTTTTGGCACATTGGGAAGCACCCAAGGAAAACAACAGATTTTTAACTTTTCGACATTCAAGAACGGACATTCAATATTTACTCACACTCAAAGAGGCACTCACGGCACCGTAGTCGGGTTAAGGTCGGTCGGTCGTCCTGAGTGGTTATTCCAGCCAACTTTGTCGGACTCCTGCCAAGGAAGAAAATGAAGCGCTCCAAGAAATCACGGAAATAAAGTCTCCGTCCAATCTTTCTTCGTCCCAGAAGACACGGACTCAAGGCTGCTCAGGGCTGTAGAACCAAGCACGAAACGCGGACTGGACACGACGCTAACCCACGAGTATGACGATGACTTCCTCACACACTGGGTGAACCTTAACAGCTAGAAAGTTCCCTCCTCGCTTCCTCCACTTGCGTCGTTCACTTGCGTCTTAGTCCCGCCCGCCAGAGATGCAGCCAGAGACGCGAGGAAACGAAGAGAGGAGACGAGGAGACGAGGAGCTTCATCTTAAGAGCACTGAGACGTCCTCTCCTCCGGAGCGTCACATGAAGCGACGTCTTTCAGTGATGACGGCGTCACAGCTGGATCTGCTGCTGTTCTGTCAGATTTTTGCTGCCGCTGCTTTTTTCCTACAGCTGCTCCCGTTATTGTCGTGTTTATCTAACCGTGCTAACATAACCATGAAGCAAGAGACTTTCTCATCAAACCTGAAGTGTGTGTGTGGGGGGGCATGGCCTAAGACTCTAATAGTTTTCATCCCATCAAAAAATGCTCCCTGTACTCAAAGTGTCAACAAATCATTAATAATCACCTCTTTAGCCCTCTGTCATTAATCCCAGCTAGTTTGTTTTTAATTGGTACTTTAGTCTTGAGGAAGAATTATTGTCAATAAGGGTAAAATGTTTACATTCATTGTCATATGGACCCCTTTAGACACAAAAGCATGTTTCTTTGAATGAAAATATTTTTCTTTAATATTGGCAATGGATGACAGTTTACAGAATAGCTTAATATATGATTTAAACACAGAAATCAAAAACAAATGGTAGCATTTGGTCATATATAAAATATATACACACACATATCTCCCTCTCTCTATATACGTGTGTGTGTGTGTGTGTGTGTAGGTGTGTGTGTGTGTGTGTGTATATATATATTACTGCTGTCAGACGATTAAAAAAATTGATCTATTTAATTACCGGATTTATAATTAATCTAATGAATCACATTTTTATCTCATATCTGCTTAAAGTCCCCAAATAAAGAATTTTAATTCTAGGATATTATAAAATTGTAGTGCATGACTAATCAAATGAACACACTAAGAAGTGAAGATTTGTAAATCCACATTTTTATTGGTGACTAAATAAAACCAAAGTCAGGGCAACTTGTCCAGAAAATTCTAAGATCAATCAGGTAACTCAAATTACACTTTAAGTGTGTTTCATAAATCAAATTCAAAATAAGAAAAAGATCGAGGACATCCAGCAAACCAATCAGGCCTGATGCATTATTAAAGAATGTAGTACAAATATAGATAAATAAATTCAATAATAAAATAAGACTAAGTCTTAAATATGCCATTCCTGTTGTCACCTGGGCTTTGTTTGGTTTGACTAGAGACACATGTGTGAAGTGACATGTGCCACTGCCATGTACGGGTCCTCCAGCTGGACAATATCTAAATGTTTGTGAGCTAAAATTAATCTTGTGATTATTTTTTTTAATGCATTAATTTCATGAAGGGCATCAACTGTCTGGAACTGACGGCCATTTTTATAAACTTCCCTTGCCATCCATCCCCAAATGTTCTCTATGGGATTTAAATCAGGGGAACATGTGGGATGGTCCAAAAGAGTGATGTTACTCTCCCTGAAGAAGTCCTTGGTCAAGCGAGCATTGTGAACTGCAGCGTTGTCCTGTTGAAAAACCCAGCTGTTACCACACAGACGAGGGCCCTCAGTCATGAGGGATGCCCTCTGCAACATCTGCACGTAACCAGCCGCCGTTTGACGACCCTGCACCACCTGAAGCTCCAGTGTTCACTGAATGAAAAAGCTCATTTCACATTACACACTAAAGTACCAATTAAAAACATACCAAAGCTAGCTGAGATTAATGACAGAGGGCTGAAGAGATGATTATTAATGATTTATTGACAATATGAGTACAGGGAGCATTTTTGATCGGCTGCAATTACAGGATTCCTACAGCTCAAGCCAAGTTAAATTCAAGACTTTTTAAGACTTTTTTAAGGCCGTTTGAAATCAAATTTAAGACCAAGTCGACAAAGAACCACAATTGAAAAAAAACAAAACAAACAAAAACACCACATGTATTACCTGGGTTAGAGGCAATTTTAACCCAATGTTTATTTTAAATAAAACATCACTTTTTGCCTTTTTTTAACCCCATTTTTACAACTTTATGCCTATTTTACCCCCATTCATCTTTTTTGGCCACTGTCAGAACCATTTTTGGAATTTTTACACAGTTTTTGAACTTTAAAATCAAATTTAATTCCCAATTTTGCTGCCATAAGCAATTTTTCTAAGCCGCTTTTTGAATTTTTTTTGCCAATTTTTCCCCATTTTTTGCAATTCCATACCTATTTTGCACCTATCTATTAACCTTTTCCACTTTCATACCATTTTTACCCAATTTTTGCAAGTTCATCCCTTTCTTTTTTACCTCTATTCATACACTTTGCCTCACATTTGGACCATATTTACCTTTTTTAAACCCATTTTTACAACTTTATGCCTATTTTGCCCCCATTCATCTTTTTTTGGGACACTGTCAGAACCACTTTTGGAATTTTTGCATGTTTTTTGAAATTTAATTTCAAATTAAATTACTAATTTTGCTGCCGTAATCAATTTTCCTCAGCCACTTTTGGATTTTTGGACTCTCCAGGCACTGTAGGTAGAACCAAGACATGCGTCTGCTCTAAAAGATCCTGGTGCAACCACATCACTGTTTTGTTAGTTCTGCTATTGTGATGACACGATGTCGCCATGACAGTAAATCTGTGAATTAGTTTTGAAAAATAGATAAATGTTACTAAGTATTTTTTTAGTTCAATCGAACATAAATCTTACTAATGTGGTCAAATTTTTAAAACTTTTGAAAATTGGATTTAAGACATTTTAATGCCAATTAAGGCCTTATTTTTAGAATTATGAATTCAATGTCTTTTAAGACTTTTCAAGGATCTGCGGGAAGCACCCATTATGGACACGCGACGCTACATCAGTGGGCGATGCGACTTTGGTAGCTGGGGGTGCTTCCCAATGTGCCAAAATGCAGTCTCCTCTCTCCTCTGCGACACCGGAAGTACTTTGTGAGCAGCCATATTGAAGGACGTTCCAAAGTGCCAAATGCACTCGGAGGAGAGAGGAGAGAGGAGACTGAGCTGGAGGAGGCATAATCGAGGAAACACAAGTGCAGGCTTCACAGGAGTCTTTTCACTGACAGACACGCCCCCTTGTGACGTATCAGCAGCCGGCTGTAAAGTGTCAGCTGCCCACATGTGTGAAATGTAAACATCATGGAGCAAGACAGAGTGTTTAAGTGTAATCAACAACTTTTTGGGAGTCATTGTAATGAGTAGATCCACATTTCACACAAAGCAGCCGATGTGTTGGCCTAATGTTCCCTCAAAATATGAGCACTTACTAAATTTCAGTGTCTCCTATCTCTTTTTTTATTTTCTTCATTGTGCAAAGAAATATTTGACTCATCATTTAAAAGAATTCTAAGCTGGACATATTGATATCACAGAAAATATTGAACACTATCATGGGGCAGTTCTTCCAGGTTTTCCATCTGTTGTCTGTGTGGCAAAACGAGCAGTAAAGTACACAAAAATGACAACGCCACCTGAGGACTCACATCCCAAGATTTGGAAGATAGCCTCTCTCTAATGAGACAAACAAGGACCCGTAGTTCATAGAAATTCACAGGACGGAGACAGTGAATGTAATGAGCAAAAATACTTTGATAATTTAAAAAAGAGCAGACTAAATAATAAGAGGTATGGGACCTGCCACTGCAAACTAAACCAGGACAGGACTGGGCTTACCACGACAGCGGTAACTAAGGAGGGAAGGATCCAAACTACACCACACCTGTGAAACAGCAAATAAAAAGTGAATAAAAGGGATGTTGAGTTTTGTGTCCTCATCCACTGTTTGTCTAACATTTTTGGTATATGTTCTGGGAGATACACATTAAGTTTTATTTTGAAGCACATGTAACTTCCTGTCAATGTGTTGATTGTTCACTCGCTTTACGGCACGTCTATGTTATGTCTGTGTGGTTTTACGTCCCTTGCTGAACTGATGAAGCGGGGAAAAAAGGACAGGAATGTGTATCTATTCTTTATAAGTATCTATGGCCACTGAAGTGAAGATGTGCCAGTGTCTATAACGGATATGAAGAATAAAGTTACAACTGAAGATATCAAGTGTCGTCTTCAATGACATGGCTGACGAAGCAGCAAACGCAACAGGTTATGGGCCCAGACGTGACACGGGAGGAAGATGGCAATGGCGGGTGTTCGACGGTGATGAAAACAACAACGAACTTTGGGAGGTAAAATTCCTCGGACATCTGAGAACATTAAAATTAAAAGACATTATAGTATCCACTGATGAACCAGACCAGGAAAAGAACGCACAATGCTACGCAGAGCTCATTCAGTTCCTCGACGACAAGAGCCTGTCGTTGGTAATGAGAGATGCTGCAGATGACGGCAGAGGAGCCTTAAAAATATTACAGAATCATTATGCCAGTAAGGGAAAGCCCAGAATTATTGCCCTGTACACTGAACTAACATCCTTAAAGAAGGAACACGGCGAAACAGTGACAGACTGTGTCATTCATGCTGAAAAAGCAGCCACTTCCCTGAGAAATGCTGGGGAAACAGTTGGCGATGGACTAATAGTAGCCATGATTCTGAAGGGTCTTCCAGAATCATACAAGCCTTTTGCCGTCCATACCACACAGAGCAGTGGAGAGTTAACATTCACACAGTTCAAATGTAATTTACCGAGCTATGAAGAGACTGAAAAAATCAACAACAAACCAAAGACTGACAATGTCATGAAAGTGGACATGTCATCTGTAACTTGTTATGGATGTGGACAACGTGGGCATGTTGCAAGAGACTGTAGGCAAAGGGGAGTGCCAAAATGGTGCAGCTATCACAGAAGCTCATCACACAGCGACGAGACATGCAGGAGAAAGAACAAAAATAAAGATGATGCAAAACAAACAGCTGAGAGACGAGATGAAGGAGAACGAACCTTTGTGTTCAAAGTTAGTCCAAATTTTTTACCAGATATGAAAGAAAAAGGACTGATGGTGGACTGTGGAGCTACATCACACATCATAAAAGGGAAAGACAAATTCACAAGATTTGATGAGTCTTTTGACCCGAGGAAACACTTCATGGAGCTAGCTGATGGATCCAGAACAAACAATGTGGCATTGAAACGTGGCGACGCACAAGTGTACCTACAGGACAGTAAAGGAGAAATGATCAGGGTTATTCTGAAGGAGGCCTTGTTCATACCAACATATCCTCAGGACATATTCTCTGTGAAGGCAGCCACAACTGACAGTGCCAAAGTGATCTTCAAGAAGGGACAGAATGAACTTATAACAAAAGACGGGACAATCTTCCACATCGAGGAACACGAAAGACTTTATTATCTGAAAACGGTAAATAATAACACACGATGTGATGACACAGTCAACACTATGGTGTTCAGTGATAATGCAAACTTAACTTGTGATGTCAAAACGTGGCATGAAATTATGGGACACTGCAATGTAGATGATGTGCTTAAGCTACCAAATGTGGTAGAAGGTATGAAGATCACAGGTAATGCAGAGATAGACTGTAGTGTTTGTACAGAAGGAAAATTCACTAACAGCAGAAACAGAAAACCTGATGCCAAAGCGAGAGCACCTCTGGAACTGGTGCAGACTGATTTAGCAGGTCCCATCGATCCAGCTAGCCAGGAAGAACACAAATATGCTATTGTGTTCACAGATGACTTTTCAGGAGCAGTGTCAGTTTATTTTCTCACAAACAAAAGCGACACAACATTAGCAACAGAAACATTTCTGGCAGACAGCGCACCATATGGTAATGTAAAATGTATAAGATCTGACAACTGAACTGAGTTCATGAGCAGCTCTTTTCAATCATTTTTAAGAGATAAAGGCAGAAGACATGAGACATCATCACCATATTCCCCACACCAAAATGGGACAGCTGAAAGACCATGGAGAACCCTCTTTGAAATGGGAAGGTGTATGTTGAAAGAAAAAGGGTTACCAAAGATGTTGTGGCCTCATGCTATTCAACATGCAGCCCACATTAGAAACAGATGTTACAATGACAGAACCAAAAGTACTCCATACTGCATGATGACAGAGAGGAAACCAAAGCTCTCAAAGATGTGGGTATTTGGATCAGATTGTTATGCATAACATGACCAAAAGAAGTTGGATCCCAGGTGTGGAAAAGGAATATTTGTGGGATACAGTAAAAACAGTCCAGCTTACCTTGTGTACAACCCACAAACAGAAAAGTTATCGAAACACAGACTGGTAAAATTTATCAAAAAGAACTGCATTGAACAACAAACACAAACAAATGAATATGACTCAGATATGCCTCCAAACAAAAACAGAAAACATGAAAGTGGAAAACAAGATGATGTGTTACAGGGCATAGAAAGTACAGAAAGCCGGGCCAAACACGAAGATATGGATGGAGCAAAACTGGATGATAAAGGTGTTTCAGAATGAAAAGAGAACACAGATGAGGACAGAAAAGGTGGTGAAAATCGGGGCAATCCAAAGAGAGAAAGAAAAGCTCCAAAGTATTTGGAAGATTACACATCAAACTGTAGAGATGATGATTTAACCCACATGAGTGTTGACTATTGTTAAAGAATGGTGTGTGGAGTTCCACAAACCTTTAATGAAGCCATGAAAACACCAGAAGAGCGTGAATGGAAACACGCCATGGAAGATGAGATTAACTCGCTCAAAGAAAATGACACATTTGAGCTCACGACAGTACCAGAAAACAGAAATGTAGTAGGAGGAAAGTGGGTCTATGCCCTCAAAGAAAATGCAGAAAATGGAAAAATCCTAAAAGCTAGATATGTAGCAAAAGGATACAATCAAACAGAGGGAATAGACTACCATGAAACATTTGCTCCTACTGCAAACATAACCTCTGTTCGAGCTCTGATGCAGATTGTTGTCCAAAATGATCTCCTCATACATCAGCTGGATGTTAAAACAGCTTATTTGCATGCTCCATGACAGGAAGAGATCTTTTTAGAGCAACCAGAAGGTTTTGAAGAAAAATCCACCACAGGTTACTTGGCTCTGTTTGCACGTTTTATTTCATTTATTTTATTTTAGGTTTTTCTTTTTATCTCAAACAAGGGGCTTAAAATAATTTGCCTAAGATCATTTTCATTTATGGTAAAAGAGCTGGCTGTGCACTCAATAAAACCTCCTTCATTAGAAACTGATCATAAATATTGTTTAAACCATGTAAACCTGGACATATGGGAAGTCTATGAGACACAAACTGGACTTTGGTTCAGACCTTTCATTGGAGGAAATTTTATTAACTGGACCTCAGTGACTTTTAATTGAATACCCATGGTTAATATCCTCTTGTTACCCACATTCTGCTGTTTAATTTGATGTACATCCCTATTTTTGGTCCTGATTAGAACCTAATCTTTCAATGTGTTTGCAACTGCCTCTCAAAGTCCCCCAAATGGGAGGAGCCTCGTTTTCCAAGGGTTAAATACAACCACTTTCTGACATAGATGAACATGACAGGACATTAAGTGTGTATCTGTAAGGTTACCATGACAACAGGACAAAATCATTTGGGCCTTTAAGTCAGAGAATCTCTCACCTCGTCTTCTTTCACTGTATTTTTTCTCCAACACCTGGGATCCATCCTTACCAGGAGAAAGGTCAAGGGGAGTGATGTTCACTGAACAAGAGGGAAAGATGTATTAAAATACATCAACAGCTAAATGAACAAAGATTTTAAAAACAGACATTACCTTAAAATCATAGGAAAACTTTACCGTATGCCACCAGGTGAATCTGTCTGCATTTCACATGAGATTTTGTTGGCTTATGTGGTAACACTCCTGTGGAGGAGGCATACTGCCCATGGCCTATGGCAGAACTGGCTACATCCAGCAAGCCCTCTTTAACTCCACTGTAGATTCATACATTTAATTTATTTAACATTTTTTGTGGCTCTCAAAACTTTCCAATTGTTATCAGAGAAAACTGATCAAATTACAAATGTAAAACTCGTCTTTTTTTCAGAGGTTGTGTAATTTATCCAAAACAGTCACAACAGACTGACTGACCTACAACAGAGCCTATGATGATGTTTAACACGACCACTTTAATACCTAATTTTAGTAATTAATAAGTTATACATATTTAAAAGGGTATCAGTGAAGTCAGATGTGCTTTTATTTCAGTCAACACAGAGTTGGACTTTTTCATAACTGTGACAGAGCAGATCCTGGTTCATTCATTCACACATGGGCCTTTAGATCACCACCTTTATTTAAACAGTTACAGAACAGTAAGAAAATGATGATCTTAATAAATATACAGTCTAAAACTTATGCATTTGATTTTGTCTGACACTTTTTACCTACATATCATGTATCAAAACCTCATCTTTAAGAATATTCTCTAGGGGTGTCAACATCTAAACGTGTAAACGGATACATGGATAACAAATCATAACCACTTACACGTCATTTTTTTCCTCCCCCTCATTCATTTCTCACTAATTTATTATTAGTAGTGGTGACAATGTTGCCTGAAAGCTTTAGATAATAATATTAACCAACTATACACTTAAATGTTCCCACTAGTGCAGTAATCTGCATATATAACAGATGAATGGAGCCCAATGTTACATTAATATAACAGATCTGCAACCACAGCCAGTGTCACGTCACTTCAGGTTGCCTCGGAGACGCGGAGGCAGCCATCATCAAGCAGAGCACTGTGTGGCAGTTTTTCAAACAAACTACCAGTTTAGTGTGGCCTATGTCAGGCTAAACTGGTTTATACCAGCAGCACAGGATGCCAAACCACCTGAAACACCTGAACAAGTCTGAGGAAGAGACGCTGCTGCTGCTGTTATGTTTGAGCTCAGCGCTCATAATCTTCTCCACACACAAATGTCTGCAGCTAAAAACAAAAACTGTTAATGGTTTGTTATTTTTGTCTGTATTATTACGTGTTGTTGTTCATTATTTTGTTCGTTGGTGCTCTGTCAGCTTTTCTTGACCTGATCACAAATTCTCGCGTCTAAAGAGGAGGAAGAAAAAACATTTTTTCAGACAGTTTAGTGAATAATTCTGAGAGTCCCCCTCTACTTTTTTAACTTTGTGCTTATAAAGGTGAAGGTTTTTCCTCTCACAGCTTACTTTGGCTTCTTTTTGAGTTTCTTTCTCTCTCCAATTCCAGATTACTTTTACTATGAGACATTTTAAATTCAGACGTGGCTCCAGTTGTGAAAGAGGGATGCAGTTTGACTTTAAGTTTTAAAAATACTGTACTATAGTTAAGTATATAGTATATATATATAAGTTAAAACAATGAATTAAAAAGGTTAAACCTTTTTTCAGCTTTCACTTGTACATTTTCTTGTCTGTCATAATTATAAATGGTTTTATTTTCAGCTTGTTTTACTTTCTGTCATAAGTAGGCCTAAGCCTTAAAATGGTGAGATGGATTGCCTACTTATTAAGTTCTGCTTGCCGAGTAAAGGTTTTTGTCTGATAACTACTGTAATGTTTTTGATTTAAAGTGATATTCCAGGATTGAACAAGTTGGGTCCTATCACAAGGGTTAGGGCAGAAATTACCTCTACAGCAGTGTTTATGTGGAGAAGAAACCCAGGGCGCTAGGACATAACTCCCTCTGCATGCTTCGGATGTGCTCGTCTGCTGATTCCGCTGCAGTCAGACGGGGCCATATTTTACTTGACCAAAAACACAAATAAACGGACTCCCACCGAAAAAGTCTGATATCGGTCTGCATTCACGCTTTGTTTAGAGAATTTTCAGTGCGTTACTTTCACACAAAAACACCGCTAAATAAGGCTCTATAGTTCTCATAGCACCGTGAAACGGCCTCTGCTGCACAGCCAGAGCTGTGGCTGCAGAGCCTCCGCTAACTATAACATTATAACTATAAACACATTCTGCTGACCCCTCTTGTGTCTGTCCACGGCTCCGTTGCTCACAGCAGAATGTGGGATTTCTTGTTCTACGCTCCTAGTTATTGCAGAGTGCGCATTCGTTTGGTTTGGTCAGCTGCGGCTCCCGTAGGCACCCATAAGTGTATCATAGAAATGCCAAGTAGTACTGTTTAGGCTATAAACATGTGCTAAATGATGTCGTTTCGAGTAAATGGTGGACGTTACCCGCTCAGGACACTTGGATTACAGCGCACGAGCAGTATGGAGAAATATTGCCGACTTTTTGTGGACTTTTAAGGTCACTGTTCGTTCGGGCTCCGATCTAAGCATTGATATCAATGTCAGTGGACAGCGAGTATACCCCCAGATCTCCGCCTGCATCCTAGATGTTCCAAAAGTACTCCACAGTGTTGTTCAGCATGAGGGTGAGTAGAAAATGAGGCCAAATCGTTGTTTGGGTGTAATATTCCTTTAAGCTGAAGAAAATGTTCATAACTAAGCATTATACCATGAAAATCAAAGAGGTCATATTCTAAAAGTGTTTCTTTCAATCCATTTCTGCTTAAATATGATTTTTTTCTTGATAGTAAAATCTTCATTATTCCATATTATAGCTTTGTGCGGGGAAAAGTTGTGAGAATAGCACAATTTTCATGTAAGGAGTGCCTGTTGGTGAAATTCTGATAGTTTTAAAGGTAACTTGGTGACATTAAAATTACAGGTGAGGTGAACAACTTGAGAAGGAAATTGATCCCATTCGGTCCATAACGTCAAACATCTTAGCTAATGAAGAGGAAAAGCTACAGCACAGCACAGGAGATGACAATTTACAGCACGACAGTGAGGATGACAATGTGGAACACAATATGGAGGATGACAATTACAGCAATCCTGATGACCCAATATGTGAGTTTCTCAGAATCACCAAGGCAGAAGTACTGTTATTGTTACTAACTTTTGTTCTAAAGCACAATTTGACCATGTCTGCTCTCACAGATTAAAATGATTAACCACATATTTGCCAGCATAGTGGTGCCAGGCACTAAACATCTGTTTATAAAGATTTTCAAACACTTGAGCTCTGCTGCAGTTCAACACTATGTGTGCAAATTCTGCCAGTCGTATGTTGGAAATGACAGAGACCCACCCAAGCTTCAAAAATGTTCTACTTGTAACCAGCCACACACGATCACAGATCTAAAAAATACCAGCTGCTTCATCCCATTGCCATTAGATGAACAGGTGAAATGTTTACTGGAAAAGAACAGTGACTGGTTAAACCACAGGTATTCAAAGTTAACAACCAGTGGAAACATAAACGATATATATGATGGAGATATGTATCAAGAGCTAACAAAACGTGGAGGACCACTAAACAGTAAACACAATCTTTCCTGTTTTCAACTCTGATGGACGCCCATTATTCAAATCATCTTCATCCATATGGCCAATTCAAATTTCCATGAATAAATGCCTTCCAGTGAAAGATATAAAAATATGTTGTAAGCAGGACTGTGGTTTGGCAAAAATGAGCCAACGATGGACATTTTCTTAGAAAGTTTTGTCCAAACTTCAAGACAGTCGTACGCCGAGGGTGTTAACTGGAGAAAAGGTGTAACTCTCACTCTCAGTCAGATTCATTGTCTTGAAGCCTTCAGATAAACTTTTTGATTTGAATTAAAATTAAATACTCGTACAAAGAAATTACCACACAAACTTGTTTTGAAAAGACATCTAAAAAAACTTTAACGAACAAGCATTTCTTTTTTTTTTTTTTTATGTATATCTTTATTAGTTTTCAAGTTATACAAACAAACAAACAAACAACAACAGTCCCACACAGTGAAAACAAAACAAAAACGTACAATATAAAAAGCTCGGTATTGTTTATAAGGATGTAAACAGATATCCAGGGATTACAGATACAGAAGTTTGGATGATTTGTAACTCTGGTGTTGCTCCCTCTGGGAATATCAGACCAGATAAGTCTGTAGAGGCCCTTCTGTAGAGTCTGTGCACTCTCTACACCAATATAGCTCAAAAATGGATGCCAGGTTTTATGAAATAACAAAGGTTTATCTTTTAATCAGTAGGTCATTGCTTCCAAAGGAATAAGTTCTCTTATACTCTGCAACCACTGTGAAAGGTTAGGAGGTTTGTCAGAGATCCACTGAAGAAGGATACATCATCTGGCACCAAACAAAAGAACATCCAGCAGACGCAACATACAAGAGTTTAGGTTCAGAGCAGGATGTAAACCAAGGATACAAGACAGTGGGGTCAGGTTTAGGATTCAACCAAATGTATTATAGATTTCTTTACAGACCTTATACCAAAATTTTTAATGAGGGGGCAGTCAAAGATACAATGATAGTATGATCCCTCTGAGATCTTGCATTTATTGCAGTACTTGGAAAGTGTGGGATTGAATTTGTTCCTTAACACTGGTGTGATTTGGTGTCTGTGAGTGATTTTGAATTGAAATTCCTTAATTTTGTTGGTGGACAGACAACCGACAGAGCTCAGCCATACATCACCCCAGTCATGATCGAAGATTGACACCCCTAGATCCGCCTCCCAGAGCTGTTTAAGACGATCTGTGCCATCAGCTGGGGGGAACAGAGCACCATACAGCCTGGTAATCAGTTTCCGGGGCTCTGGGTCTTGTAAAACTTCCTCTATGGGAGAGCGAGAGAACCCGTCAGGATGTAACCTTGCTTTTGAAAAAATAAAACTACGGACCTGCAGGTACCTAAAAAATTGTCTGGAGGGAAGGTCGTACCGTTCATTTAGCTTATTAAAGGGACTGACCGTACCATCAGTTACTAAATCACCTATAGTACTAATACCCCTCTCGGACCATGAAAGAAAAGCGTTGCCATCAAGGCCAGGAGGAAAGTCTGGATTAAAATGTATGGGGGTCGAGAGTGAGAGAAAATCCCCCCGAGTCCATATCTTATTAAGAATTCTCCAAACCTTCAAAGTGTTTTGCAGGAGGAAATTTCCCCTCACTTTGTTTGACACCTTTGTTTGGATTGGGTCCAGAGGGGCAGCCTCAATATTAAGCCAGGTGGATTGAGGGTCGTTTCGCAGCCATTCCCACAGATAACGACCGAGGCAAACCAACTGATAATATTTAATATTTGGCAAGGATAGCCCTCCTTCCCCTAGGCGAGATTGCAGCTTTTGTAGTTTCAGCCTGGCGCGTTTGTTCCTCCACAAAAAGGAAGATAATGAACTATTTAGGACTGACAGTGACTTTCTGGTCAGAAGAGCTGGAACCATTTGGAACACGTAAAGCAGACGGGGCAATACATTCATCTTAAAAAGATTTACTCTGCCTATAAGAGATAAAGGGAGACTGGTCCAGCGAGCCAGGTCCTCTTTAATTTTACAGATTAAGGGTACAAAATTGGCCTTGTAAAGATCTGAGAGGGAGGGAGTTATGTGTATGCCAAGATAACTGAACCCAGAAGGTGACCATCGAAAAGGGGCTGAACTAAAAGAGGACCAGGAGGTGTGGAGAGTTAGAGGCATAGCTTCTGACTTTGAATAATTAATCTTGTAGCCCGAGAGCTGTCCAAAGGTTCCAATAATCTCAACAATTCTGACGATAGAAGTTTCAGGGTTGCTTAAAAAAAGCAGAACATCGTCCGCGTAGAGAGAAATAGTGTGTTTCTGGGGACCTATATTGATGCCAGCTACCTGAGGATCGCTTTTTATTGCCTCTGCCAGGGGCTCAATGGCGAGCGCGAACAAAAGAGGGGAGATTGGACAGCCCTGGCGTGTGCCACGAGCAACTGAGAATGAAGGGGATTTCCAACCATTAGAAATCACGGACGCACGAGGGGAATCATATAACAGAGAAATCCATTTAATGAAGTCGTCTCCTAGATTAAATTTAGAGAGGACATTCAGTAAATATGGCCATTCGACTCTGTCGAAAGCCTTCTCGGCATCAAGAGAGACTACGACAGCTTTAGTTTCCAGATTAGTGCCGAATTGGATGACATTCAACAGTCTTCTAATATTGTTGCAGGAATTACGTCCTTGTATAAAACCGGTTTGATCCATTGAAATAAGGTCTGGGAGGACCTGCTCTAATCTTCTAGCTAAGATTTTTGCGATAAGTTTCCTATCTACATCGAGCAAGGCAATTGGTCTGTATGAGGAACAGTCCACTGACGGTCTACCCTTCTTCAAAATCAGCAAAATGTTGGTATCCATCATAGTATTCGGGAGATGACCAGAGATAAACGAGTGGGATAACATTTTAAGCAAAGGATCAATTAGCAGGCTCTGAAAAGATTTAAAAAACTCAGGAGTCAGGCCATCGGGGCCCGGGGCCTTATTATTTTACAGATTATAATAGAAGCAATAACTTCTTCTCGTGAAATGGGGCTGTTTAAGAGATCTTTCTGGGCCTGAGAAGCTTGAGGCAGGTTAATGGCCGAAAGAAAGTTTTGCATCAGGGGCTGAGACTGAGGCCCAGTTTCAGATTTATATAGAGATTCGTAGAACCCCTGGAAGCGTCTATTGATATCCTTACCATAATGGACTATTTTACCTGTCTCGTCCCTTATAGCAGAAATAGCCTGTGAGTCAGATCTGAACTTAACTAAATTTGCCAAGTATTTACTGGACTTATTTCCAAACTCGTACATTCTATGTTTAGCATAAAACAGGGATTTCTGAGCCTCTGATGACATAAGTGTGTCCAGGGCCGCTGTTGTAGTATCAATTTGAGATCTCAAGTCACTGGAGGGGTTGAAGTCAAATTCTCTCTGGAGCTTCTCTAATTTCTGTTCTAGATCCAGTCGTTTTGCTTCCTTCTTGTGCTTGAGATGGGTGGAAAAGGATATTGTAATGCCCCTAGACACGGCTTTAGCTGTCTCCCAAAGTACATTAGGAGAGACATCTGGGGTGTCATTCTCAGCCAGAAAGAGTTTGAACTGCTCAGTAAAATATTTTATAAAATCTGGGTTTTTAAGCAGGTGGTTTTTAAAACGCCACTGTGGCTGGGGATGCTGCTCTTTGCTGTGCATAACTAAAAACAGAGGGGCATGGTCTGAAATAATAATATTACCAATTGGACATGAAAACACTTTTGATAGAGCATAGCTAGGAGTGAAAAAATAATCGATCCTTGAAGAGGATTTGTGTGCTTTCGAGTAGAATGAATTCTGTTTGTCTGTGGGGTGGAGGGCCCTCCAGGTGTCAATGAGATCTAAATCATTACAGCAGCCTAGGAGTGACTGATTAGCACTGATATTAGATCTCGACCCAGTATGGGATTTATCTAAGCGGGGGTTGAGGCAGCAATTAAAATCGCCTGCGAAAACTGAGGATGCAACAATCCAATCGGAAAATAGGGAGAAAGCTTTGGTGTGAAAGTCAGGTGGGCATATTGGTGGGGCGTAAACATTTAAGTAAGAAACCCTATCGCCATATAGAGACCCTGAGATCATTACATAACGACCTACTTTATCACTCTTAACCTTCACTTCTGTGAGAGGCAAGGCTTTAGATCACAATTGCAACGCCTCTGCTCCTCGATGTAAAGGAGGAGTAAAATATTTGGCCAACCCAATCCCTCTTTAATCTCTGGTGTTCTACATTATCTAAATGAGTCTCTTGGATGAAAGCAATTTGTGCCTTTTCCCTCTTTAAAAAGTTACGAACTTTCTTCTGTTTAACAGGGCTCTGAATCCCGTGTACGTTCCATGAGCATGAGCAGAGTTTAATTGTTGAGCTATCAACCATAATCAAACAGGATTTGAATAACTGGATACATCCCTGAGATATCAAGAAATGAAAAAACAAGAAAAACACACGTGTGAGAGATAAACAACAAACACAAATAATAAACCCCGACCCACCCCCACAGTACTTCCCCAAACGAAGCACCAAAATCCTAAACCACTGTGCATCTAAACTGTGCACTAGACCAGTACTCCAAATGAATACGTACATTAGCAAAACTACAATCAGAGAAGAAATTACAAACATGAGATTAAATTGTAATATAAACTGTTTTATGGGACAATATCCCAACCAGACATCTTGATGGCACCTCAAACAGTTTGAACAGGTTAAGTGCAGTTTGAGTTGTCGAGTCAGGCGTAATTAAGGAGGAAAAAAGAAAAAGAAAAAAAAAAAAGAAGGGGAGAGTTTGTAAGAACCGCCACAGTCACGGACAAAATATATAGTTTGTGGGGCCAGTTTGTTTTACAGTTCAGATTTCCATAGTCTGTGACTCACCTCGAGGCAGGAGGCTGTGGTGCCGAGCTGTCAGACCAAAATAATATGTCCAAGTCCAACTGGTTGACCGGGTACATAGACCTTGGGTGGAGAGATAGTGAGCCCAGGAAAAGACTTGAGCGTCCAGGTCAGGGAACGCAGGACCTGGCCGCGGTGGCCGGACTGGTGCTATTTTCTCCTCATAAAATTTTTCTGCGGCGCCTGAAGTGTTGAATATATGCTTCTCGCCATTAAATGTGAGCTGCAAACGTGCGGGAAACAAGAGGCCGTACCTGACCTCGGCGGCTCGGAGCTTCTGCTTGATGCTGCTGTATGCAGCTCTCTGCTTAGTGACGTCCACGGTGAAATCCGGGAAGATACGCACCTGCTGTCCACGGAACATCAGCGGAGCTTTCTCTCTCGCAAGCCGGAGGATCCGTTGTTTAACCTGGAAGTGATGGACTTTAACAATCATCGGGCGTGCCGGGGCACCTGCTTTGGGTCTGGGGGCCAGTGAGCGGTGGGCTATATCCAGCAACGGGAGGTCTCCGGAGTTATCAATGCCCAGTAGCTCAGAAAAAAGTTTGACATGAAGGAGGTTGGTTGAGGCCCCTCCGTGTTTTCGGGGACTCCCAGGACCCTCAAGTTGGAATGCCTGCTTCTGGACTCTAAGTCCCCAGCCCTGGACACCAGCATCGCGTTGCTTTTGCTCAGCGCCTCGTATTTCGCCTCCAGCTCGGCGACCCTTCCATCAATATCTTGAAGTGACGATTCAACATCCGTGAGGCGAGTGGCGCATTTAATCAAGCGTGGACTGGAGTGTACCGATGGAGGTGCGGGACCTGCTTTCGAAGGATTCAATCAGTCTCATCACGGAGGAGAGGGACGGCTCCTCTTCCTCCGAGTCGTTGCCGCTATTGTGTGGTCGCGGGTTAGCATCAGAGCTAGTATCGATCTTGTCCGTATTCCTTGTCTGGCGGCTCCTCTCGGCCCGCTCCTGGCGAGAACTGCCTTTCCCTGTCATCCCGCGGATCTTATTAACAAAGGCTGGGCGTTTGAGAGCAAGAGAGTAGTTTGCAAGCTTATTTTAACAAAATATATGCAGGAGCTGGTCAGGACGCGTCTACTCCCTATGCATGCTCCACAGCGCCCCCGAACAAGCATTTCTGAATGATTTGTTCAATAGTGATATTCATGCCACTTCTCATATACCAGACAGAGAGTTAGCCTTGCAATATTTCTCCAAAACTTTTCATGCTGTTGTAAACAAACATGCACCATTTAAAAGACACAGAGTAAAAAATCGATCAAATCCCTGGTTTACCAGCGATCTCTCAGATTTATTTATCGAAAAGAACAATGCATGGGTTCTAGCCAGACAGTCTGGGCATCATTCACATTGGCAGTCATTCAGAAAACTAAGAAATAAATGTACATCAATGGTGAGGAAAGCAAAATCAGAGTACTTTGTCAATCTAGTTTCCAGCTCCTATTCCAATCCTGCAAAATTCTGGAGAGTGATTAATTCAAATAGAAATAATAATCATTCCTCCATTCCTAATCAGATCCTTGTAAATGATCAAGTTATCTCTGACCATGAACAAATCAGTCTAGCCTTAAATAAGCACTTTGTTGACTCTGGTTACCTTCTCCAGCAATGTCCGAAAAGTCACTCAGATAACATGTTATTGTGTTCCCCATCCACTCAGCTGTTTAGTATTCATCCAGTCTCCATTAACTCAGTTAGAGATGCTCTGATTGCAATTGACCCCAAAAAATCCACCGGTGAGAATAGTTTAGACCCTTTCTTTCTTAAACTGTCTGCTCCGCTCATCTCAGGTCACATAACAAGCATTTTTAACTCCTCAATTACATCTGGTACTGTTCCTAAGATCTGGAAAATGGCACATGTCATACCCCTTCATAAAGGTGGTGACAAGGAAAAACTTAATAACTACAGACCAATTTCAAAACTGCCTTGCTTAGCCAAAATCCTTGAATCATTAATTAATTATCAACTAAAAACCTTCTTATCAAATGCTAACATCCTAAACCCTTTCCAGTCTGGTTTCAGAGCTGGACACAGTACCATTACTGCTGTCACTAAAGTTGTAAATGACATTACGTCAGCACTTGACAAAAAACAACATGGCGTAGCGCTTTTTATTGATTTATCAAAAGCCTCTGATACTGTTGATCATTGCCTATTGCTGCAGAAGCTACAAAATATTGGATTTGATAAAAATTCTTGTGATTGGTTTAGGAGCTATTTATCAGACAGATGTCAATCTGTTAAATTTGGAAGCTATTTTTCAGAATTTTTAAGTGTTACCAAAGGTGTTCCACAAGGTTCCATCCTAGGTCCTGTCCTGTTTACTATTTATATAAATAATGTAGTCAGTTCTCTGACTGTCATGCTCATCTTTATGCAGATGACACAGTTCTTTATTGTTTTGCAGAAAATATACGATCTGCTTGTAATATGCTGCAGCAATCTTTTAAAATATTACAAGACAATTTCTCTGATCTCAACTTGGTCTTGAATGCAGAAAAAACAAAATTGATGGTTTTCTCCAGATCAAGAACAGTTGACAAAAATGATGTGTTAATTATTTCAAAAATGGAGTAACGATTGAAAGAGTCAGTTCTTACAAATATTTAGGTGTATGGATTGATGATAAAATGACTTTCAATTATCATATTGATGACTTTGTTGGCCGACTAAGACAAAAAATAGGGTATTTTTATAGAAATAAATCAAACATCCCTTGGTTTTGTAGGAAGAGGATTGTGGATGCTGTTTTCATGTCAGTCCTTGACTATGCAGATGTCATCTACAGACATGCAGCCCCCTCAACCCTAAAACGGCTTGACCCTGTTTACCATTCTGCATTACGGTTTATCACCGGTGATCCTTTTAACACGCACCACTGTGATTTATACAGTAAGGTTGGCTGGTCCTCTCTACAGATGAGACGTGATTTTCATTGGCACCTCTTTATTTATAAAGCCCTTTTAGAAAAGTTACCATCCTACCTCACCGAGCTTCTCCATATTTCTTTTAACAATCAGTGTCATACACGGTCCTCTGACAGGCTCCTGTTGCATGTCCCACGAGTCAGGTCTGAACTGGGAAAGACCGCCTTTTCCTATTCTGCTCCTGAGTCCTGGAACAGACTACAGGAGCTGCTCAGGATTGATGACCTTCTACCTTTTGGGCTTTTTAGAAATCTTATTTTAAATTTCCACTCTTACGTGTGTAATTGTTTTATTTAAGTGTGACCTGTTGTCATATTCATCATCACAGGTCTGATGATTTTAATGCCCTTTCTATAAAGTTTGTCTGTTTTATTGTTTTGTACTCTCTCATTTCCTCTGTACTTGACTCGACATCATTGTAAATGAGGCTGCCCCTCAATGATCTCTCGAGTATAAATAAAGGTTGATTGATTGAAAACACAGTAATTGAGAGTGAAAGGAAACGTTTCCCTCTGAAGCATCACCACATGCAGGTCGATTTGATTTCTAGTCTAAACTCTGTGTTACTGGGATCTTCTCTGTTATCTCAGATTTTAAGTGCAACATCTTTTTATTTCATAAATTTGAGAACATGAAAATTGTCATAGCTCGACATTAACACATGCCAGACCTGTTCAAACCTGGTTTAGAAAATTTACTTTAATTGATATCGCAGAAGGTGAACAGTTTTATACTTCAAGTAAGATGTACTGATGTTATCTAATACTGCAACCATCAAATAAATCCACCTAAATATGTTTAACTTTGTCTTTTGTCTTGATTGGTAACAGTCATAAATATTTATTTCTTTATCAATTAATTGGTCACCTAAAGACTTTGACACCATCTGCTGCTCTTAATCCAGCTTTGGAGGAAATAAACCAAAGAAGCCAAACTACAGTAAAAAAAAAACTAAAGACACAATCACAACACAACCTTCTTTAACAATGCTCTATTTGAACAGAAATCCCCCTCCTCTCCTTCTGGGCTGTAAACTCCTCAGTGACCTTCTGACTGAAGTCCATCATCTCCGTCTCCAGTCTCTCTTCCTCTGACAGCATATCCAGAGCTCTCAGCCTGTCCTGGTTCAGGAGTTTCTCAGGAAAGTTTTGATCCTCTTTAAGTTTGAGCAGCAGCTCAGCTTCTGCAGTGGTCCTGGTGTGGAGATGAGGATCTTTAGCAGAGTGACAGTCTGTGAAAACACCTCTAAAGATTATTTTCATCAACAGCTGGATAAGGTCCACAGCAGCACAGCAGGCCTGAACTCCTCCTCTCTGTAGATTCAGACTGAGCTCTGTCTTCAGCTGATTCTGTTCAGCGTTGGGTCGACCTTCAAAAATCTTCAGAAACATGACGTGGTGCTGTGTGACCCTGTGACCCTGCAGCAAAGAGGCTCTGATGAGAAGGTCAGTGAAGGAGAATCGTTCCCTCAGTGTGGTGTAGAGCTACAGAAGACGACTAAACAAATATATCAAAAGTTAACATCAGTGTTTACTGAAAAAAACAATAAAACAGCCAGAAAATAAAATGAAGTTAATGTATTAACTTAGGTTCAGGAGCAGGACCACACCACAAACCACACCTCCAATCAACTGACAAGCCTCCTTATACTCAGCCACGCCTCATCGCTCAGTTTGTCTGTGGCTCTTCAACCCACCCTCCCACCCTTCATTTTCAATAATGGTTTTTCTTTCTCCACTCAGCTCCTCGCTCACCTTATCCTAGGTGGGGTTAAGATCAGCTCGGGCAGAACACGATGAGACAGAACCCCAACACGCTGAGTCTCGCTCTGCCTGGCTTAAAGAAGAAGACGTACTTTATTAATCCCTCAAGGGGAAATTCAATTCTTTACACTCTGTTGTTCAACATGCTTTTACATACAAAGGTTGAAATATACACACAAACACAATCAAGTCCTATGATCATGCACTCACAGAGAGATGTCTGAGTGACGGGATGCTGCTCCTGAAGAAGCACCTCTGAACAGTTTGGGGTTCAGTGCCTTGCTCAAGGGCACTTCGGCAGTGCTCAGGAACTCCGGCAGCACCTCTCCAGCTACCAAACCAACTTCCAAACATGGATTAGTCGAATTCAACTCTTCAGTCCCCTGATCAATTCCTTATAGAGTGAGCTACTGCCGCCCCAGGACGTCCTTCCTGATGGTTCATCTCTCAACATCTCTCATGTCACATGTTCATCACTGTCATTCCTCATATTCCTAAATCTTCATTAAACCCTCAAAAGCATACGTTTGTGGTCCTTGCTAGTGAAGCTGTAATTTTTGTCACTTTCATCATTTAAGATCATTTCTGATTTCAAATGATCAGTGTCTTATTTTATTAAATGTTATTTTTATGAGCAGATTTTTGGTAACAAAAAAGAAAACAATTATAACCTTAACCCCATTCTCAACCATCCCCCCATCCCCACCACAAAACATAGAAATATAACAAACACCACCCCAAAAAAACACACAAAAAAACACAACAGTCACCAAGACACACACATCTCCATCTCCAATTTCTTCTGAGCAATGTGCAATGCAACTAGCACCTTATATTCCTACGAACTCCTGGTACCACAAATTACCATCGCTTATATTTGACTATTGTAATATGTAATTCAGCATCAAGCGATCAAAATAGCACTTTATGTTTTTTGATGCACTTCACACTTTGATTTATTTCATGTTGTTTTTTCCGCTTGTCTTTGATTTGTTTAGTCTTGTTTTGTTTTCATTAAAGATGGAAATTAGCCACATGGCTATAATCTCACATGTTTACATTGTGTTTACATGTTCATCAACATGTATTTTCTCATTTTTAAAAAAAATAAACAAATCTACACACACACTTCTAACTGATGAGGAGGGATACAGAAAGAAAAGTAGAATTCATCAAGTCTCTTGACAAGCGGCACAGGAAATAAACATGAAGCCTTCCATGGGAACCCTTAAACATCTTTGAACACAGAATAACAGCGAGTAATAGAAGAAAAATGTCGATGCACACAAATGTGGTCAGGGAGATTCCAAATGTTGCAGAAGAGGACCCTGTGTTTTCTCTAATTTGAGTTGGGATTTCAATTTACTGTTTCCCAATTTTTCTAAGTGAATGACTGACACCAATTCATGCAGCCAGTTTTTACAGCATGGTGGAGTTGGTGTTTTTCAGTTTGTTAGGATTTGTTTGCTAACACCATGACCTTTAGGAGAGCTGCTTGTATGTGTTCAGAGAGCACTGATGAGTCCTCTGAGGCTCCAGAAAGAGAAAATTCTCTATCAGGAGGGAGCTTCCTTTTATAAAACCCAGAGAAAAAAAAACAAACAAAAAATCTGACTGAGAACTGGTAAATTAACGGACACTTCCTCAATAAATGCAGCTTTGTACCATCATTGACTATCATTGACTTTACATTTACATTTAAGAGAATCAGAGGGATAAAACGTATGAAGCTTGTCTTTAGAACAATAAATATGGTGAATAAACTTTATCAACCTATGTCTACCAGTTATTGATCAAGTATGGATATGGGAAAAGCTCTTCCAAACCTGGTCACAACAGTTTTTTTTTCCAAAGCTTTCTTAATGCTGTCAGCAGACGGTGAGTCTTCTGAAAAATATCTTACAAATCTGTAATGAGCTTCTTTCTGCTGGGCAAGAGAGAAAACAGCTCAAAAAGTGCATGTCTCTCTCAGTTTGACTCAAAGTGAGGGATGTTTTGTTGCACAAAGTGCCTCAGTTTCAGATAACTTACGAACTGGAGTGAGGTAAATCATATTTGGAGCTTAACTGCTGAAATGATGCAAAATTGTTGTCTACATATAAATCCCTGATACACCTCAACCCTTTGGCACACCATAAATAAAATGTACTGTCCAGTAATGCTGGGACTGAAGCCTGATTATGGCAGACAGGAGTATAAGCTGATATACTGGGAGTTTTAAACACATGTCTTATTTGGTGGAGAATTTCTCACAACACAGCTCTGGCTAACTGATTTGATAGGAGAAAAAATGTTGCTAAGAAGTAAGGAAGAAAGGGGAGAGTATGTTTTTTTCAAAGGTGCAAGCTCCAATTTTAGCCAGAGGGGGGCAGAATTGAGTGAGTGGTGGTCTGGAGAACTCCAATATGCCATTGCTCGAGCATTTGCTGCCCAATAGTAATCTCTAAATATTGAAGACCAAGACCACCATCCTGAGTTTGCCTGTAAATGATTTTTGGAGAGTTTGTGTTTTTGTAGCCTCAAACAAAATCTGGAACAATTGTCTTAAGCTTCTTAAAAAAATCAGATGTGACCCAATCAGTGTCTTATTTTAAAATGTCTCATGATTCAAGACTGTAAACACAAACAGAATCTTATGTACCACAAAACTGATGCTTTACATCTAAAGGTAAAACTATGTAATGTAGTTTTTACTATCAGAACATTTTATTATAACAACTGAACATATGATGTACAATTATATAAAATAACAATGTTATATATATTTATATTGATCTCTATTTTTTGATATCACATGTTCAGTTGCAATAATAAAACTTCTACATTTGGAGGCAGGATGAAATATTTTGTTGGTCTGTTTTCAGTGATTTTATTCTGTGCACAGTGGTACAAGCTGTAAAGGTAAGTGTCATATCCAAAAGCTCCAGTACATTAAAAATACTCCAGTTATATATACAGTTAGTTTTCACACTGATTTCACACTTAAGAGGTAAATATTGTGTTGTTTACATTTTTGGGACAAATAAATATTATTTTAACCCGTAAATTGCAACAGATGCCTTAAAGCTGTGGTCTACGATTTGAAACCGCAGCCTGCCCCCCCTTCCCTCACCTCTCCCCTCCGTGTTTCAAGACCCCGCCCCCAGCTCGTGTCGCCTCATAAAGCCCCCTCGGACTGAGCTACGAGCAACTAGCACAATATATCAGCAGCAAACTCAA
The DNA here is from genome assembly GCA_036419115.1 of Scarus forsteni. Classification (NCBI taxonomy): domain Eukaryota; kingdom Metazoa; phylum Chordata; class Actinopteri; order Labriformes; family Labridae; genus Scarus; species Scarus forsteni. Next base: position 94,413 of record JAZDUH010000029.1, on the reverse strand, counting down.
TCAAAAACAGCTCAGCTCAACTGAAAGTATCAAACACGACAGACATCCCCCTTGTAACACACAGCAGTAGCCATTTCAACTGGACCGGCGGCAATGCGGGTCTGGCGCCGCCAGAGCGGAGCCGAGTGTGGGGGAGGATTAATCTTTCTCAGCCTGTCCTCCCCAGCTCAGCTTACAGTACAAACGATTAGCGGCTAACAGGCTAACCCGCTCCCCTACAAGTTATTATCCCGTACAGGCACAAACTAACCAGAGTTATTCAGCAGACATCTCCCACTGTAGTAAACAAAGCCATTACCTGATCAACCAGGGGCGAAACGGTCGATGCTGAAGGTCTGACGGCCGGCTGAGGCTATTCGTTAGCCGTTAGCCGTTAGCCCGCTAACAGGCGGGCAGAGCTCCGTTGGGCCCCGCGGGAGAGGGAGGCGGCTTCGGTCTCGGCGCTAGGCTTTTCCGGCTCCATGATAGTTCAGTAGCTAACGCTGCTAGCTGCTCACCGGAGGTAGAGGGGAGGAGGCGGGACCATGGGCATGACGCTGCGTAGCGAGGGAGACGAGGATTGGATGGACTCACAGACCAACTCACGGACCAATTAATAGTCGCAGGTTCTTAGGTTTGATTGGTCAGCTAGTATGCAGCTTTTCAGCGGATATACTGAATGGATTTTTTTCGTTCTTTTTGGTCTTTATACTGTGTAGATAGGACCATAGGACCATAACAGCCTTATAAACGGTGTTATTAATATGTACAAAGCTTCCAAATCGTAGACCATAGCTTTAATAGCATTATTAATTTTGTGATAGAGTGACACTCTGAAGGATTTCCTGGTCTAATAGCCTCTTTTGACAGAGCTCCGGTCAGAGAGAGGGCACAGAGAGGATTTACAGGAACTTTAATGTTGAATTTGGATGGATGGGACACAGGAGAAACACAGCAGGTGCACAAGAGGGTGTGTGGAGGTGGGGGTGTCTCTGTGTGTGTGTGTGTGTGTGTGGTCTACAAAGGAAACAAAAAATACAGAGAAATATTAAACATTGCAAAATAAATCAATTATATTATATAATACTCAACATTGTCATTCATAGCTGAAATATGTGGTAATGTGGTCAAATAACCCAGAAAGCAACAACCACAACAAATGTGTGAATGGAAAGGATTTCAGATACATTTGGTGGGCTGTGTCTCCATCTAGTGGGCGCAGACCGCAACTGCAAATAATCCGGCTGATCACATGAAGCACGCATGAGTGAACGACAACCACAAGCATACACGGCACGTAGGGAAGACCAAGCCACATAAAACAATGCAAAACAGATGAACACACCCCACCAAGCATTCGGAAACAAAGTGTAAATACAGCATAAAGGTTTACATTCACACAATAGCCTATGACGCTGCCACGTGTGTCCAATCAGCTTATGAACGATGCTCAGAACTACCCGAACTTGCTCATAAAACACAGGACAAGAAAAGGGGCCTGAACACAGGTGATAAGCATTCACAAACAATATCTAGGCATTTACAGAAATCATCACTCACTTTTAGTCATGCACGCACACCATGAAACCCCCGATGAGAACAATATTATGTCCCTGCAGGCCTGGAGGCTGCACTTTCAGGACCGCAGTTTCAGGACCGCAGTTCTAGGACCCTAGTGTTTTTGCCACAGCGCCCCCTCCCGTTGGAGGCTGGTTTCAGGACCGCAATTTCAGGACCGTGGCTTAAGTAATATTTTGATTCATTATTTATATTTTTAAAGGTTGACTCTACCTAAAAGGAAAATCATTCTTTATAATTTTTAAGGTTGATCCAGCCATGTAATATTTTGATTAATTATTCGCCATTTTAAAGGTTAATTCCACCCAATTAATACTTTCTTCCAAAGACTTAAATAAATACTTATCATGTATATTTTTAAAGTTGGATTACACCCAAATACATTGATTCATTATTTATATTTTTAAAGGTTGATTCTACCTAAAACAAAAATCGTTCTTTATATTTTTTAAGGTTGATTCCAGACAAGTAATATTTTTTTAATTCATTATATATATTTTTAAAGGTTGATTCCACCTAAAAGAAAAATCATTCTTTATAATTTTTAAGGTTGATTCCAGCCAAGTAATATTTTGATTAATTATTCGCCATTTTAAAGGCTGACTCCACCCAATTAATACTTTCTTCCAAAGACTTAAATACATACTCCATACAAACACTACTTTGCCATGAAATTGACCTTAGTTGCAAAGACTTGAAAATTGTATTATTAGCAGAATTAGCTCATGATACTCAGGGAAAAAGTGAAAGCACATAAAGACCTCCATGTAAAAATGTGACTTAATAGACACAGAGTTCTGTTATGATTTGGTGTGAGATACACAGAACTGACCTATCTATATTTCAACCAGATATTTTAAAGGTTACAAAGAGGCAGGAAACAAGAATGACTCTACATTTTTATTTTATCCACACAATGAACAAATAGAGCTGGAGCTGGGATGGTGGGGGTTACTGTAGCTGAGATGACTGTCGCTGTTGGAGTGGAGTGGGTGGTAGTGGTAGATGGAGCTGGGATGGTGGGGTTACTGTAGCTGAGATGACTGTCGCTGTTGGAGTGGAGTTGGTGGTAGTGGTTGATGGAGCTGGGATGGTGGGGTTACTGTAGCTGAGATGACTGTCGCTGTTGGAGTGGAGTTGGTGGTAGTGGCAGATGGAGCTGGGATGGTGGGGGTTACTGTAGCTGAGATGACTGTCGCTGTTGGAGTGGAGTGGGTGGTAGTGGTAGATGGAGCTGGGATGGTGGGGTTACTGTAGCTGAGATGACTGTCGCTGTTGGAGTGGAGTGGGTGGTAGTGGTAGATGGAGCTGGGATGGTGGGGGTTACTGTAGCTGAGATGACTGTCGCTGTTGGAGTGGAGTGGGTGGTAGTGGTAGATGGAGCTGGGATGGTGGGGGTTACTGTAGCTAAGATGACTGTCGCTGTTGGAGTGGAGTTGGTGGTAGTGGTAGATGGAGCTGGGTTGCTGGTGGCCACTGGAGTGGTAATGGTGGTGATTGCTGGAGCTGGGATGGTTGCAGTTATGGCCGAGTTGTTGTTATTGCAAAGAGGCAGGTGATTAATGAAGTCCTGTTTACGTAAAACTGTTGACTGGCAGTAGATGCAGTGGTAATGCCACTGTGGTCGGCAGTTTAACCCACATCTGTGAACAGTGTACCCTGAAACATAAATTATTATATTAGTATAATATTCAAAAGTGTGTCTCAGACTGATTTTTAATAGAGGTGTATGATAAATATTGATGCTGATAAATATCTACTCAAATTGTTGTTGAACTTAAACATGATGTCAAAGGGCTGAATTATAATTTTGAGGCAACATCTTATAAAAGTTTAGGTATGTTTGTGAAGTTTCTGGATGACCAAATAAATGAGCATTTGAAGAGTCGGAGTTAGTGTTTGTTTTCATGGTAATACTGATGTCAGATTTACTTTCTTCAGAGCTTTGGAAAATTAAGTCATCCATCTTTACTCACTTCATCAGAGCCCTGCCGATCCTTGGATTTGCATGAACTACATGTTATATGAAGTTATTTTTAAAATAAAATATTGTAAAATGATCGGTTGGCTTACTGGTATGGTCTATGATCAGGCAAGAAATTAGCTCATATTAGTGTTCACTAACAAATACCATTTCATGCAGACACTTTGTAACTTAATTTGCATTTGCTGTGACAATGTTCTCAAATGTTACCTTCATGGAGAATAGCTCTGTTGAAATGGCTCTCCAAATGAGCTTTCACTTTGCTTAACTTCGTTGGGCGGAACACAGTTGAGTGACAGAATGGGCAATGAAATTGTCTGCAGCATGTAGTGGATCTTGAGATTTCCGGCAATGTTCTGCCTTCCTGGATAGTCATATGCATCTTTAAAAGAAAGAGATCACATAATTAGACCAGAAAAAATTCCAATAATTTCATAGAAAATCTAGAAAATCGTATTTCCTGTGAAAATACAGTGAGAATGCTGACTGCTGGAATGCACTTAAATACATTGCTGAAAATTTAGAAAAGCAAATCCAAACTACGATTAAAGTTCATGGCACAAACATTGTTGATTAGGAGCCAAAACTTCAAAAAGCTTGTACGTAAATGCTAAATATAGTATTGTAAAAAGAAGGATATTTGAAAAAGTATAAAATGAAGAAAAACGTACATTACAAGCAGATAAGTTACACTTCAGGTGGATTTTTTGACATTTGCAAGAAAGAGAAGAGAGAGGTTTTTATCATTCTTTTAAGTTGACTATAATTAATTATAGAAATATGATTAGTCAGAGACAATTAGGACAGTTGGGCTTTCCAAATCATTTCACAACACAAATGTTAATATACAGTCAGCATTATACAGCTGAGGTTAATTATAAGTGACCACAACCAGCTGCATAGTTTTAAGTAATCCTACCTGTTGATTGTGAAATGACAGTTGTCTAAAAGCTAAATAAAATAGTTGTATCAAACAATAGTCTTGGCCGAAAGGTGATATTAAATAGTTAGCGTTAGCTAAATACGTTAATAGTAAACATTCTAACACAGTTACAACAACCTCTCATAAACTTATTAATGTTGCACTAAGCTAAACTTATGCAAACTTGTTACATACTTTGTTAAGCCGACATTTATTTTTCAGTTAAATTCATGCAAATGACTTAATTTTTAATGACAAACAAATAAAACTTTCTCAGTACTAACTTCTCAGTTTGTTGCTCGTCGTCATACTCCTCGTCGTCTCTTTGTACAAGTAATGCAGCCTCCTAAGGTGAGTGGCGCTGTTCAGAGAAACCAGGGGTCCTGAAACTGCGGTCCTGAAACTGCGGTCCTGAAACTGCGGTCTTGAAACTGCGGTCTTGAAACTGCGGGCTCCGAGGCTGCAGCTATACCCTACTCGATGAGAAGTGCACTCGATACACGAACAGAAAAGGAAGCGACGTCATAACACCTTTCACAGGAAATTAAAGGAAACCTTAAACACTTTCCGACAAATTTATCTTTTTGTAATTTTTTAAAGGCTTTCACACAGTTTAACAGTAATATTTAATGAGCAGTGACATTAACCTTTGCCATTTCTGCATGCACATGTGTATAATATTAACATAACAGTTTGTCCTATCTTAAGTATGTTTCTTTAGACTCCAGACTTTGTGTGTCTATTTTTACTCTTCATTTGTGTGTATGGTTCCTGCTTTGCCATGATTTTTTAAACATATTTTTTTAAGGTTCCTTTATATGATATATTCAACAAGATAATGTTTAAATTTTATCAGTTAAATTGAAAATGAATTTCTAGTGGGGTACAAAAAAACTTATCCACCCATTAAAAGCTCCAATTCCCTCTAAAATCATGCTGGTTTTGTAAAGATTTGCACAATTAAAAGAATTATATAGATTTTTCAGAGCTTATGTCTGCAAAATGATAATGTTCTGCTAACAAAGAATTTATATCCTCTTGGCAAACTCATTTTGTGGCTCCTGATCTGTAGTTCAGTGCCATGTGCCACACTTATTAGGTGGAAACAAGACAGAGAAGAAATCCCCCAGGCTTCCACCTCTCATGATGTCACTGGAGGTAATCTATTATTTTACATTTTGAGATTATTTATTCCTTTTGGAGCACTGACTGACATGATCTGTAGTTTCCTCATAGGTAACAAACTGTTTGGACATCAGTGTCATGGAGGCACGGAGGACTCAAAACAGAACTGCAGATGCCACTGTGGAGGTCCAGCGTTATCTTTCAGAGCCAAATATTAGCAGACTGAAAAACCCTCTTGAGTACTGGGAGAGGCAAAAACTATTGGACCTAAATTTATACCAACTAGCTCTTATGTTTTTGTGCATGCTGGCATCTTCTGTTCCCTGTGAAATGGTATTTTCAAAGGCCGGAGAGGTAGTGTCCAAAAAGAGGAGTCGTTTAAAACCAAAAACTGACATTTCTAAATAAAAATGAATAAAACCTCCCCTGTTCTGTACATCATTGTCTGAGTTACACAAGCATATTAAGTGCCCTCTTCTTATTCAACAAGCACTTCACTGTCCTCTGCTCAAGCACATGACACTCTCCTGAAGTGACAAACATTACACAACCTGCCATATCACATGCTAGGCCACTACTGTACTGTTGCTAAGGACTAGAATTGTGAAATTAATATTAATTGGGCACCAGACAGATGACTAAATCTGTTATTAGGCCTTTTACTCAATTAAACCACACTACAGAAAACTTAAATTTTATCTTAAAATTAAAAAAAAAAAACTTCATGTGAGCAGTTCATCAAACCCAGACATGTCAAAAAATATTTGGATTCAAAATTTAAAATATCCAAAGTTCTTTGTCAATTCAACATCTCAAAAGGCACAAAAATTAAACCCAGCAAACACAGTTCACAGTCCTCCTGATGTCCCCAAAAAACAAACAAAAAAACCCAAAACAAATGCAATTGACAATGAAAATGAAGAAAAGTCATACATTAAACACAAAGTATATTCCAATATACTTATTAAACACATATGTGTTGAATTGTTGAGAAATTACTCTGTCATATTTTTTTTAAATTCATAGTCATTCCCAAGAGCCACAACAGACAATGCATCACACATTGTTTGGCTTAGATGAAGCTGCCTGTGATTTTACATCAGGCCAGTAGGTGGTTTGTGTTCACACAATGATTTAAAGGTGTAGTCAGCGATGTGGGAGAAAACGAGTGGAGAGGTTGTTGATTAACAAATTTAGACCCGCCTCTCCCTTCATACCTCACCCCTGGCACCACCCCCGAAAGCTGATGGACGTGCATAGTCATGGAAACGGCCGTAGAAACTGCGTAGCTGACCAATGTAGCTAAGGTAACCCCGACTTGTTAGACAACTCGACTGCCATTATTAAAAACATCACAACAACAGTACATTCTGGCAGATTAGACAATAAGATGAATGTCTGACGGCTGTTACTGTTATGTGAAGCACCACAAAGCTAATGTTGCTAACCTATCAGAGCCAAGGCAACATGCTGTCAGTGGTGACATCTTGTGGATGGAGAGGAGAAATACAGTGAATTTGACAAATAGTGCATTAGATTAGAAGATAAGAAGATCGCTGACTACACCTTTAAGAGATGAACCCTTTCTCGCACCAACTGGCTCAAGTGGTTTACTGCCTCATGAGGCCTCAACTCACCATCACGAGGTATCATCATTTTTGGTTGTATGTGCGTTAATGTGAAATTTATTGCACATTCTGATAGACTATTTTAGACATTTTACCTGTCATAAGCCCTTCTTCTTCTTCTTGTTCGTGGAGTTTAACGGCGGTTGGGCACCTTTAAAACGTGAATGACATTCACCTTCTGCCCCGGGTGTAGGTCAGGCTCCAATAACCCTACTTGCTTATTTCCTTGCCCTAAGTATATAAATGAGGAAAAATGGTTTAAATTAAATAATAATAATAAATAAATAAAATGAATCTATTTAGTTAAATAATGATAGAATTAAGTCAATGGTAGTAACAGTTAAACATCTCCTGCACCTCTTATCCTTATATTCTGTCATATGCCGCTGTGCTCTTGAGAAGCTCCACCACCCTCGCTAAGTTTATCCTTCAGTTCAAATCCCAGAATCCCCACCTCCTCATCTTGTCCCTCAACTTTATCCAAAGTCCTTCATTCGCTCTACACCACAGCAACACATGTTCCACTGATTCTTCTTCCTCCTCACACCCCTCACAGAGCCCTGTTTGGAGCCTCCCGATCATCTTCAGTGTTTTATTCAGTGCACAGTGTCCCAGTCTAAGCCTCATCATCACTGTTTCATCCCTCCTGCTGCTACTCCTGACTCCCTGTCCTTTAACACTCACTGTATTTGGTAGAAGTGTCGACCCTTGTCTTCCTCATCCCATCTAGCCTGCCACAGCTGATTTGCTTTCTCCCAAATGATGCCCTTTGCCTCTGCTTTGCTTATTCTAATATGCATTTCTACTCTCTCCTTCTTTAAAGCCCTCTCTTAGCTAACACATCTGCCTCTTCATTGTGACCCCCGGAACAGATACTCCAAACCCTGCACCTTGAAAAAAAGATGCTCAAACATGACTTTTCGGGTGTAAAACAGGCCAGAAAACATGCTATTGCAGATGATTTGGTCATATTTGGCTTCAAAATGGACGCGTGAGCCTTTTTCTCTCAGCTCAGGATTCAGAAAAACACTCAGGCGAACAAATGACTTTTTTTTAGCTGTGGACTGCAAAAAAAATATGATCAAACATGACTTTTCGGGTGTAAAACAGACCAACCAACACCCTGAAACAAACTGAAGAGCAGTCAGATCAACAGGCAGACAAAAAATATTTAATAAACAAAGAACTATAAAAAGGTGTACATTAAAACAGATAAACAATCAGACTACAACTACAAGTACACAGACCCCCAATGAAACAAAAATAGTCACAAAGGATCAAAGAACCAAACAGATAAACAGATGCAAAATAAACAATCACAGACAAACACAACCAGAAACACACAAAACACACATAAACAGACAAAAACACTGACAAAGTGACAAAGATACACCATTTTTAAAGAAACAAAACACACACACAAAAGACCATACAGAAAACAAACTAAAAGGGATAAATAAACAACAGACAAACAAACCATCTGACAAAGAAACAAACACAAATCAAAAATAAGTCAAACAAATAACAAAAACGATAAACAAACTGACAAATAAAAATACAAATAAACTGGCATCCAAACAATCAGTCAAATAAAACCCAAAACACAGAAACAAACAGTCAAACCAACAAATGAACAAACAATCAGACAAAACAAAAACACATACACACTAAGAAAAAGACAAACAAACATGTAACTAATCCACAAACCAAACAGAAAATAATGAAACAGTGGAGCAGACGTCTTTGGAGCTGTGAAGGACGTGAGAGCAGGACATGAAGTCCACAGGGAGGACGAACTCTGACCCTCCTCTCTTGGATGATCATCAGTGTGAGATGTGAAAAGTGCCCTGAGGGGTCAGGGGTCAGTGTGAGTCTTTGTCAGAGAAAAATGAACTCACTGAACACCACCTAAAGGTCAAAGGTCACTCAAGACTCTCCAAAAGGTTCAAAGTTTATTGAAGATGAAAAAACACTTTAGATATTTACAGTCAATTCAAAATCAGATGAACAGATGTGGATTAAAAACCATAAAAGTCCAAAAATAATCAGATCTGTGCCCCATCAGTGATTTACAAACACTAACTAAAGAAATCCAGCAGCATATTTTTACCATCGTCTCTGATTTATAAGACAACATGTCCGTTTATTTCTTTGCTTTAATCATCTGTAGTTCTATTAATCAGACATTTCTTTACATCTGAGTCAGTGTGAGCCTGCAGGACCTGTTCATGCTTTGGTAAAGATCCTGAGTTCAGAGGAAAACCACAAACTGCAGCGGCTGACACTCTGAAGGCCTCAGGTTTCAAAAACCAAATGAGAGACTCTGTCAGACTGTTGGAGGATCTGCAGGGACCTGAACAGAGTCTGTGTGGACACGTCTGTGAAGGAAACAGCTGCAGGACGTCCCAGTGGATCACTGACTGACTGTGGATGAACTCACTGATGATGATGATGATCCTCAGGTATCACCTCCACCTGTTGTAGTAAACATGAGAGCAGAGATTAGAGCTGCTGATCTGTGGTCAGAGCAGAAGAATGAATCAGGAGCCTCCAATCACTGAGCTCCATCAGTCTGTGTGAGGACTCTCTTCAGTTCAGGCTGAAGCTGCAGCTTTGGTGGATCTTCATGTGTTTGCTGAGTTTTCACTCTGTTCTGTGTCCAGAAGGGATGTAATGATATTAAAATTTCATATCACTGTTATTGTGATCAAAATTATCACAGTTATCATTGTTATTGTGGTATTGTTGCTCAGAATGGTCAAAATGTACTTTAACACAAAATTAAAATCATTAACCTCTTTAATATTATAATAATAACAGTTCTTTTGTGTCAATAAATGTGTCTAAAAATGCCCTTTGAGTATATATTTTTTACCCCTCTTTCATGAGAAATAAGAATATACTATTCTAGTAGGTATTTGTCATTATTATGCAATAAATGCTTAAACTGTGTGTAATTACAAGAAAAGAAAACAGATTTGAACTTTCAACAGGATTCTCTTTATAAACAATTGAAAATGAACAACAAATAACCCTATTTTATATACACTCACAGGTTTTAGTTTGCCTGTAGCATTGGTGTCCATGTTACAGCTCGTCATATTAGACCACATCATGGCCTTTTTTTTTTTTTTTTTACTGATGATAGTCCCTGTTAGCCCCCTTCATGACTCTCCTCTGGTCTCCTCCTCTCCCTGGCAGATCTCCTCAATATTTTCTCCTCTTATCTTTCCAGAGTGCCATCGATTAAATCCATAAAGCACAAACTTTGACAGAAAAAGACAATCAATTTCAAAATACGGTGAATACACGACAAAAGAACGGCAAGAACTCACTCCAGAATGATACTAATGCTATTATTTACAATATTTAGAAAGAGAATACTGACAAACCCCTGTAATTCTCGTGGGTATGGCTCACTGAATCTTTTCTATCGCTCTCTCTCTACCTCTACGGCTCGGTCAGTTCATTTCCTTGAGGAGTTATGGCAGTTTTAACCATGCACGTCTTTTTCTTTCGCCGCAGCTTCATGTTTAGACAGGGTGACTGTCTTCTATCAGTTTCCCCTTGGCATCCTTGTAAAATCCAAAATTCAACCAGACTTAAGAGTCCATTTCCAGAGGGAAATCTCCGCTGTCTCGAACTTCTGCCGAGGACAAACTACAAACTGTGCATGCACACTTCCCATGAGGCTGCTTCATCCAGGAAGACCCTCAGAGTTCGGGCATTTCCAGGTAAAGAGCAGCATCACCGCGAGTTTTTGACGCATTGTGGTGATCAAACACGGTAAAACGGTAATTTTTATAGGATGCGGTAATGATTACCTTGGAAAATTTTAACCATTACATCCCTAGAGTCCAGCACACCAAAGCCTGTCACATGGTGGACTGCAGTGGTCCAGCTCTAGGGATGGGACCATGACCACAGTTCAAAGAAATCATCTGCTCTTCATGATCAGATTGATTCTTCTGCTGAACTTCAGCAGGACCATGACGGCTTCATGAGCTTGATTTCTGCCTCTTCTGTCAGATCACAGCGTTAATGTTTGTTTTTAAAGAGAATAAAGGAGATTTTCATCAGTGGATTCACATGTTCACACGTCAGCAGCAGCTGTTTCTCATTTCTTTGACTTTTCTGAGAGGATTCAGAGACAGCAGCACAAACTGAAGACACTTTGAAGGGCAGATTTTCACCTGGACCACCTGCAGAGTCTCACAGGTTTCATGACTTTAAACTGCTGTCATCATGAAGCCTCTCCTGACTGAACCCAGTTCAGCTCAGAGACGGACAGATCAGCACAGATTACCGTAAAGTCTAGAGTATAAAGCACATTTTAGACCTGTTTTAGAAACAAAAGACAAAAACAGATTCATGGACGTCTACACTGATTCTGAATGTAAAACATCTCAAAGGAAAACCGTCTTTTTGGACTCCTCTAGTGTTTGAGCTTCACAACAATCCACTTCAAGCTGAGAGCTCAGCTACCGTAATATAAGGAACAAAGGCTCAGCAGGTCACAGCAGGTGGACTAAAGAGCAACAGTTTAACACGAACTGAACTTTGAAGGTTTTCTGAATGTCACAGAAATCATCAGGCAGGAAGACGAGAATTTCATTTTCACTCTGAGAGACTCAAAAAAAGAGAAACAAGAGAGATTTATATTCTAGGATTTACGGTAAATTCAACTCTCTACTTACAGCAGAGTCTCCAGTCTGTAGTTTGGATTCTTCTGAAGATCTTTCAGCAGCTTCACTCCTGAATCATTAAGTTTGTTCCCGCTCAGGTCCAGCTGTCTCAGATGGGAGGGGTTGGACTTCAGAGCTGAGGCTAAAGAAGAACAGCTGATCTCTGACAAACTGCAGCGCCACAGTCTGAATAAAGAAGAGAGAATGAAGAGAAAAACTATTTAGGATCCAATCAGATGTGTCCACATCACACAGTCTGCTCAGCAGAGCCAATCAGCTGCTGCTCTGCCTCCTGTACTTCAGTTTGTCTCAGCTGCTTTCACACACGTCTTGATCCGTTCCTCCTGTTTCTCTAAAGTGTAAACAGCAGAGCTCAGATTTTTCTGTCAGGATCAAACCTTCACATCTAAACACTTCAATCTGAGCTCACAGTCACAGTCTGCTGTCACATGGTCCAGTTTAGCTCCAAAAACATTTATTTATTTTACTTTATAAGGAAATAAATGAGGAAATAAAACAATTTGATAAATACTATAAAAACATATTTCCACAAACATCCTCGATCTTTGGTCAGGAACTCAATTTTCCTGTTGTCGTCAACATTTGAACACACCATGATGAAATGTTCTATATTTGTCCAATCATCATTTCTTCTGAGCTGTCATTGAACACATCAAACACATAACTATAGCGGCTAACAGGCTGCTAGCAAGCTAAAGGCTAACCTGTGTACCAGCACAGACGGTTAAGGAGCTGAAACAGCTCTTTGGTACCAGTCAAGTCAAGACAGCACTGAGAGATCAGATCACACCGATGTAACCAATCAGGCCTCAGACTGAGGTAGGACCGCCTACCTTATTAACATAGGTGACCAGATAGAAAATAATAAATACATAATTTTAGAAATACATGAATAAATAGATAATGTATAAATAAATAAATACATTAATGTGGTAATTTATAAATAAATAAATGTTGCAACAGAGAAATACATGCATTAAAAACTAAAAATAGAAATGCATAAATAATAGATAAATGTAAAAACACAGGAAAAGACTTTTAAATACCAAAATACATTAATATATTTATTTTGTCATGTTTTTAAGTATTTACTTATTTATTTTTATATTTATTCATGTATTATTTATCCTGGTCTTAATTTTTATCTTCCCCATACTTTATCATCATCACTGTTTGTACATCTGAAGAAGTTTAACTCTGTTGTGAAAATTAAATCTGACATTAAATGAACATGTGAAGAAGAAATGACCTTCAGTTTTCATGAATAAATGTCTGTATTTGAAAAGAATACATCTGTCATTTATTGTTGAATCAGATGTTGTTTGTCTTGTTTCCTGTTTCTAAAACAAACAGACTGTCACAATCAGAGGAACACATCAGTTCTCCTACAGGACACACTTGGTCTGATTTACTACAGAAGATGAGTGGAGATATATCAGGAGGAGCTCAGAGAAGGTTGAACTGTCAGCAGATCAGATATCAGCAAAAATCCACCATCATGCATCCCTACATATGATCAGTCAAACATCTGGACATGAAGATGCTTCAGTTAATAATCACACACACAAGATCTACAATAGAAACAGAGAAAACATGAACTTACTCCAGAATCTCCAGTCTACAGTTTGGACTCTGCAGAAAATCACACAGCAGCTTCACTCCTGAATCATGAAGATTGTTGTAGCTCAGGTCCAGCTGTCTCAGATGGGAGGGGTTGGACTTCAGACCTGAGGCTAAAGAAGAACAGCTGATCTCTGACAAACTGCAGTCCCCCAGTCTGAATAAAGAAGAGAATGAAGAGAAAAACTATTTAGGATCCAATCAGATGAGTCCACATCACACAGTCTGCTCAGCAGAGCCAATCAGCTGCTGCTCTGCCTCCTGTACTTCAGTTTGTCTCAGCTGCTTTCACACACGTCTTGATCCGTTCCTCCTGTTTCTCTAAAGTGTAAACAGCAGAGCTCAGATTTTTCTGTCAGGATCAAACCTTCACATCTAAACACTTCAATCTGAGCTCACAGTCACAGTCTGCTGTTTCATCCATCCTCCTCACATCAAGAAACAATTTATTAATAATTATAGAATATATAATATAATTTTTCCCAATTTTTCCCATAATATGATTAATTAATTAATTATTCATCTTAAAACTAATTATAAAAATTTATTAGACATAAATACTCACAGTGCACACCCTTAATTGTCCAGTCGCAGGAGCACTTTGTACCCACATTCTGGCCTTCCTTTTTTACTTGATGATAATAGTATTTAACACACATCCATTGTATCATATCATATGACATGAATTGTTTTATCTGATATTTATTTTTTTGAATTTATTTATCTATTTTTCCTAATACATTTTAATAATCCATCAGGCCTAATTGTTTTGCTGGATGTCCTCGACCTTTTTCTTATTTTTGAATGTGAGTTTATGAAACACACTTAAAGTGTAATTTGAGTTGCCTGATTGAGTTTAGAATTTTCTGGACAAGATGCCTGACTTTGGTTTTATTTACCATTATAAACACAAAAAGCAAAACAAAGTGTATTCATTTGACATTAGTCTTCATATTGAATTTTTATCAATAAATATTAGTCCTACTTTATTTGGAATTCAAATATTTAGATTCTTTATACATACCATTAGCAATGAGATTAAATGATATTATATTAACTAATTATAAATACAGTAATAAATTAGATTAATTTTTCAAATCTTCTGACAGCACTAATGAAAACATATTTCCAAAACATCCTTCTTCCTTTTCAGGAACTAAATTTTCCTTTTTCTTATCAAAATCACACCATGAAATGTTATATATTTGTCTAATCATTTTTCTGAGCTGTCATTGAACACATCATTATATACCTGTCACTGTCTGCTCATTAAGTCTGAAAGTTTGTTGAAATGTTTCAAAGTCATTCAGCAGACGCTTTTGTCCAGAGCCACGACCATCTGAGAGTCAGAACAACACGAGCAAGAATCTGAACCTGAGGAACAACGTTAGTAAGAGCAGCAAACTGCTTCAAGTCCGTTTGGACACACCAGCTGACATGTGGAGCTCCAGGGACACACATTTTTATTTAGACCAAGAAGGAGATCATCTTCAATATGGAGAACAATAAATGACACAAGGATAAATAAATTCTTGAATACATATATATAGATAGATATATATAGATAGATATATACAGCGCCTATCATAAGTATTCACCCCCTTGGATGTTTTACCCTTTCAGTGCTTTCATAAATCAATCGTGGTCAATAAAATTTGTTTTTTTTTCACACAAAAATTTATTGGAAAAAATTATTTAATGTCTAAGTGAAAACGGATTTCTACAAATGTCAATGAAATAAAAATATATAAAGAAATATCATTGTTTGCATAATTATTCACCCCCTTCAAGTCAGTATTTTGTAGATGCACCTTTGGATACAATCACAGCAGTGAGTCTGTGTGGATTCATCTCATTCAGTCTTGTTCATCTGCCCACAGCAATTTTGCTCCATTCTTCTTTGCAAAACTGCTCAAGCTCTGTCAGGTCGCGCGGGTATTGGGCATGAACTGCCCTTTTCAAGTCCAGCCACAAATTCTCTGTAGGACTGAGGTCTGGGCTTTGATACGGCAACTTCAGAACATTTACCTGGTTCTTTTTTAACCATTCCTGTGTAGCTTTTGCAGTGTGCTTTGGATCACTGTCTTGCTGCAAAATAAATCTTCTCCCAAGCCGTAGTTCTTTTGCAGACTGAATAAGATTGTCCCCCAGGATTTCGGTGTATTTTGCAGCATTCATTCTGCCCTCTATCTTTACAAGTGTATATATATATATATATATATATATATATATATATATATATATATATATATATATATATATATATATATATATATATATATATATATATATATATATATATATATACATATATATACATATATATGTATAATATATATATATAATATATATATATATATATATATATATATATATATATATATATATATATATATAGCCATATATATATATATACATATATATGTATATATATATATATATGTATATATATATATATATATATATATATATATATATATACATATATATATATATATATATATATATATATATATACACATATATATATATATATATACATATATATATATGTATACATATATATATATATATATATATATAGATATATATATATATATGTATATATATATATGTATATATATATATATATATATATGTATATATATATATATGTATATATATACATATATATTTATATATATATATATATATATATATATATATATATATATATATATTTATACATATATATGTATATATATGTCAAGGTAATTAAAAGGATTTTCATGTATTTTTTCTTGTACTTGTTTAGATGCATTTCTATTTTTATTTATTCATTTAAATCTGTATTTCCACATTTTTATGTCATAATTTATGTATTTCCATAAACTTACACATTTATTCATTGTTATATTCCCGGATTTCCACATTTATTTATTTATGTATTTCTGTGCACCTATGTTAAAAAGGTAGACAGTCCTACCTCAGTCTAAATCCAGATTGGTCGAGTATGTGAAGCAGACAGAAGCAAACGATTTGTAATCCCATGATTGATGACACCAGCTAGCTAGCTTGGCATTCATCACTACATGCAATGGCTTCCAGTGGAAATATCTGCTACTTTATAAACTTTAACTGAATGAGTCAACCAGACAGGCCACTTTCATTTCTGTTTGTCCTGTTGTTGTGCAGGTGTAAACGCGCCTCACCCATCTCCACAGCCTGCTCCGCTGTGCAGCGTTACACCCAGACACCCAGTGGACGGGACGTTTCTGACAGGAACATTTTGTGATGCTGAATACAGAAAAGACAAAAGCTCCTCCTTTATCTTCAGTAAAACTCGAGTTAAGTCATATAATTTCTACATGTTTTAGCTCTACCTGCAAACAAATGTATTTTTAAATGATTATTTCTTTCACATTGTCAGCTTTCATCATGTGTGCTCCTCCCATGACCTCTGTGTGACCTGCAGCAGAGGGAGAGCTGCTGCTGCATCTTTAGCTCTGAGCTCACCTGTGATGTTGTTTCAAACATTTTATGAAGCTTTTCCAGCCCATGGTTTGATCAACTCTCTTACTTTAATACATCATCTACTGTGAAAGGTTCAAGCTTTTAAAACGGAGGCGTGTCCACGATGAAGCTTCAGAAAAGACAAGAAACAGGGAGCAGATAAACACAGCAGAGCTCGTTTTTGAAGTGGAGGATTTTTACAGAAAGATATCATGTTTTTATGAGCATGTCTGCTGTGTGTGAGAGCTGTCAGTCTCTCCTTCACTCTCTCTGTCATTCAGTAACAAACTCAGGTGTGACAGTTATTGTGTCATCTGTTCATCACACATCAACCACATCAAACTAAAAACTGAGTCATTATTAAAGTGACACAAGTTTAAGAAAACACTGACATTTACAAAAGCTCCTCAAAGATCACAAGACTAGCTCCTGATTATTATAAAACTGTTCATAAAAAGTGATCAGAGTGCAGGAAAGAAATGACTTCAGTTTAAAAATGTGAGGGGAAGACCCTCTGACCCCCATCTCACCTGATGATGATAAATAAATATTTATGATTTACCCACTGCAGGTAAAACCTGATCCTGTGGAAAAACCTGAGGAACAACAAAGACAAATAAAATAATAACAGAGATAACACAGGCTAACATGAACTGTTATTTTTGTTGATGAGCCATATTATCAAAGTAAACACACCACAGTGTCATTTAGCTCTAAATTCATTCTGACAATATACAATACCCAAAACCAGTGAAGTTGGCACGTTGTGTAAATTGTAAATAAAAACAGAATACAATGATTTGCAAATCCCTTTCAACTTATATTCAATTGAATACACAGCAAAGACAAGATATTTAACGTTCAAACTGGTAAACTTTATTTTTTGCAAATATTAGCTCATTTGGAATTTGATGCCTGCAACGTGTTTCAAAAAAGCTGGCACAAGTGCAAAAAAGACTGAGAAAGTTGAGGAATGCTCATCAAACACTCATTTGGAACATCCCACAGGTGAACAGGCTAATTGGGAACAGGTGGGTGCCATGATTGGGTATAAAAGCAGCTTCACTGAAATGCTCAGTCATTCACAAACAAGGATGGGGCGAGGGTCACCACTTTGTCAACAAATGCGTGAGCAAATTGTCCAACAGTTTAAGAACAACATTTCTCAACCAGCTATTGCAAGGAATTTAGGGATTTCATCATCCACGGTCCGTAATATCATCAAAAGGTTCAGAGAATCTGGAGAAATTACTGCACGTAAGCAGTAAGGCCCAAAACCAACATTGAATGCCCGTGACCTTCCATCCCTCAGGCGGTACTGCATCAAAAACCGGCATCACTGTGTAAAGGATATCACCACATGGGCTCAGGAACACTTCAGAAAACCACTGTCAGTAACTACAGTTCGTCTACATCTGTAAGTGCAAGTTAAAACTCTACTATGCAAAGCCAAAGCCATTTATCAACAACACCCAGAAACACCACCGGCTTCGCTGGGCCCGAGCTCATCTAAGATGGACTGATGCAAAGTGGAACAGTGTTCTGTGGTCTGACCAGTCCACATTTCAAACTGTTTTTGGAAACTGTGGTCGTCGTGTCCTCCGGACCAAAGAGGAAAAGAACCATCCGGACTGTTATAGGCGCAAAGCTCAAATGCCAGCACCTGTGATGGTATGGGGGTGTATTAGTGCCCAAGGCATGGGTAACTTACACATCTGTGAAGGCACCATTAATGCTGAAAGGTAAATACAGGTTTTGGAGCAACATATGTTGCTATCCAAGCAACGTCTTTTTCATGGACGCCCCTGCTTATTTCAGCAAGACAATGCCAAGCCACATTCTGCACGTGTTACAACAGCGTGGCTTCATAGTAAAAGAGAGCGGGTACTAGACTGGCCTGCCTGTAGTCCAGACCTGTCCCCCATTGAAAATGTGTGCCGCATTTCGAAGCGTAAAATACAACAACGGAGACCCCGGACTGTTGAACAACTTAAGCTGTACATCAAGCAAGAATGGAAAGAATTCCACCTGAAAAGCTTCAAAAATTGGTCTCCTCAGTTCCCAAACGTTTACTGAGTGTTGTTAAAAGGAACGGCGATGTAACACAGTGGTAAAAATGACCCTGTGACAACTTTTCTGCAACATGTTGCTGCCATTAAATCCTAAGTTGATGATTATTTGCAAAAGAAAATAAAGTTTCTCAGTTGGAACATTAAATATCTTGTCTTTGCTTTGTATTCAGTTGAATATAAGTTGAAAAGGATTTGCAAATCATTGTATTCTGTTTTTATTTACAATTTACACAACGTGCCAACTTCACTGGTTTTGGGTATTGTAATATGGTGTAACAAAAATACCAGGTTAAAGCAACAAAACAAACATGAGCCATTACAGAGCAGTCATGTCAGGTGGTAAAGCAGTTTGCTAACAGATCTGAAGTCATTATAATATCCATATCAGCAGTGAGCTCAAGTCAGTCCTCCATCATCCTTCAAGACCAAACTCTAGATAGTCTGTGGGTGCTTTGAGCCAAAGATCATCACCAATGATCTTAAATCAATGGCTCATAAAAAACTTTCCATCACAGGACTACAGAACTATAGCAGCTAACAGGCTGCTAGCCAGCTAAAGGCTAACCTGTGTACCAGCACAGACGGTTAAGGAGCTGAAACAGCTCTTTGGTACCAGTCAAGTCAAGACAGCACTGAGAGATCAGATCACACCGATGTAACCAATCAGGCCTCAGACTGAGGTAGGACTGCCTACCTTATTAACATAGGTGACCAGAAATAAATAAAATATTCAATTAGAAAATTTTGAAATACAGTAATAAATAAATAAATGTATCAATAAATAAATACATTAATGTGGTAATTTATAAATGAATAAATGCAGGAATAAAGAAATACATGAATAAATAAAAATAGAAATGCATCAATAAATAAATGCAAAAACACAAAAGACCTTTTTAATAATGAAATATATTTATATATTTATTTTTTCATGTTTTTGCATTTAATAATTAATAATAATAATTATCTATTTTTTTTATCCTGATCTTATTTTTTCTTCCCCATACTTTATCATCATCACTGTTTGTACATCTGAAGAAGTTTAACTCTGTTGTGAAAATTAAATCTGACATTAAATGAACATGTGAAGAAGAAATGACCTTCAGTTTTCATGAATAAATGTCTGTATTTGAAAAGAATACATCTGTCATTTATTGTTGAATCAGATGTTGTTTGTCTTGTTTCCTGTTTCTAAAACAAACAGACTGTCACAATCAGAGGAACACATCAGTTCTCCTACAGGACACACTTGGTCTGATTTACTACAGAAGAAGAGTGGAGATATATCAGGAGGAGCTCAAAGAAGGTTGAACTGTCAGCAGATCAGATATCAGCAAAAATCCACCATCATGCATCCCTACATATGATCAGTCAAACATCTGGACATGAAGATGCTTCAGTTAATAATCACACACACAAGATCTACAATAGAAACAGAGAAAACATGAACTTACTTCAGAATCTCCAGTCTACAGTTTGGACTCTGCAGAAAATCACACAGCAGCTTCACTCCTGAATCATGAAGATCGTTCCAGCCCAGGTTCAGCAGTCTCAGATGGGAGGGGTTGGACTTCAGAGCTGAGGCTAAAGAAGAACAGCTGATCTCTGACAAACTGCAGCCCCTCAGTCTGAATAAAGAAGAGAGAATGAAGAGAAAAACTCTTTAGGATCCAATCAGATGTGTCCACATCACACAGTCTGCTCAGCAGAGCCAATCAGCTGCTGCTCTGCCTCCTGTACTTCAGTTTGTCTCAGCTGCTTTCACACACGTCTTGATCCGTTCCTCCTGTTTCTCTAAAGTGTAAACAGCAGAGCTCAGATTTTTCTGTCAGGATCAAACCTTCACATCTAAACACTTCAGTCTGAGCTCACAGTCACAGTCTGCTGTCACATGGTCCAGTTTAGCTCCAAAAACATTTATTTATTTTACTTTATAAGGAAATAAATGAGGAAATAGAACAATTTGATAAATAATATAAAAACATATTTCCACAAACATCCTCGATCTTTGGTCAGGAACTCAATTTTCCTTTTCTCATCAACATTTGAACACACCATGATGAAATGTTATATATTTGTCTAATCATCATTTTTCTGAGCTGTCATTGAACACATCATTATATACCTGTCACTGTCTGCTCATTAAGTCTTAAAGTTTGTTGAAATGTTTCAAAGTCATTCAGCAGACGCTTTTGTCCAGAGCCACGACCATCTGAGAGTCAGAACAACACGAGCAAGAATCTGAACCTGAGGAACAACGTTAGTAAGAGCAGCAAACTGCTTCAAGTCCGTTTGGACACACCAGCTGACATGTGGAGCTCCAGGAACACACATTTTTATTTATACCAAGAGGGAGATCATCTTCAATATGGAGAACAAAAAATGACACAAGGATAAATAAATAAATATCTAAATAATAACAAATACAAAAACAAATAAATAAATATGAAAATATTTTGGTAATAAAAAGGGCTTTTCCTGTATTTCTACATTTACTTATTAACAGATTTCTATTTATTTCATCATTTATTTATGTATTTCTATTTTTCTACATATTTGTATTTATAAATTTGCACATTTATTTATTTATTTAGTCAAACATTTATTAATCTATTACCAAAATTATTTGTTTATTTCTGTATTTCTTTGTTGTTGTTTTTAATCGTGGTTTTATTGGATTTTATTCTTGTAACACTTACAGTATCAGGGCAGAGCAAATTCCATCTCATTCATCCATCCTCCTCACATTAATGTTCTTATTGTCCAGAGAGAGTGCTGCTGTCCTCTTTGTCCATTTTTCCCACTTTTCCACAAATTGTGATTCCTGTCATCTTAATTTGTGTTTGAGTTTCTCCATTACAAATATTTCCTCGACAGTGCACAGCCACTGCTCCACAGTCCGTGGTTCTACTTTGTACCACATTCTGGTGATTCCTTTTTTACTTGATGATAATAGTATATTTAACAAGATACTCATCCTTCTCTTGTATTATATCATATGACAAATTCCCCAAACACAAGATCTTACATGTTTTGGGTATCTGATAATCTAATATGTTTTTGCAAACTTTGCCATATTTCTTCCCAATACCCTTTTAATTTTGGGCATGACTAGAACATGTGTTTGTGTGCATCAACGTGTTCACATGATCTCCAGCACAGCTGCTGTGTAGATACCAATTTCCTCCAAATCTTTGGAGTTATTAAAAAATATGACAATATTTTTCCTGTTAAACTTTCTCCAAATTCTGGAGCTAGTGGCCGTGCACTGCCATTACACATAATAAACTAGAAAAGCACTCGGAGAGCACAGACCTCCGCCAGCACCACAGACCTCTCCCATATTGTGATTTTTATAAATAAATATTAGTCCTACCTTTATTTCATCTAAATATTTAGATTCCTTGACCATGAAAACATTCCATTAGCAATTTGATTCATAATGATATCTATTTTAGTTCAGTAGTTATTCACGAAAATTGAAATTTTCGTCATGGCGGATCCAGACGGTGATCCGGATCAACACCAAAATCGAATCAGTTCTTCCTTTTCCCATGCTGAACATTTCCTGAAAAATTCATCCAAATCCATCCATAACTTTTTGAGTTATTTTGTTCACAGACAGACAAACTCTCCCGAAAACATAACCTCCTTGACGGAGGTAACCATTCCTCTTCTGTTATTTGTTCTTTCATCTCTTTTTCACATTTTTCTTTAATACACAGTGAGGAAGAGTCCCTGGATTACATTAAATTTGAATAAAAAAGTGAGATAACTCTACTCGTTTTCTTCTCATAGGGTCTCTGAAATACCCCAATAATCACATTATCAGTGTTGGTTTTTATCTCCTTTTCAAAATAATCCTTTATCTGTAGATAACGATATCCTTCATTTTCATTTAGTCCAAACTTAACTTAACTTCTCAAAACTCTGCAGCTTACCCTGTTTCACTATTGTGCATACTGCTGTTATTCCCTTGTTTGCCCATTGCTTAAAACCTTTATCAACTGTCCCTGGTATAAACCTGGAATCAAACGCAAACCAACTCAACATCCAGATCTCTTTCTCCATCTTATACCTTTCAACTTCTGTGTTCCATATTTTAAACTGTGGTTTTGGTGATTATATCCAGCTAGTTATCTATTTTTTTCAGCAGTCCTTTGTGTGCTATTAAGTTCCATACCTCCATGTAGGGGTGTGAGATATGACGATATTAAATCGTTAGGGATTATAACGATTTAATATCGTCATAAAGCAGAAAGATCGTCAGATCATCTGTGTGGGCTCAGAGACTTTGACGCACACCCAACTAGCCAATCGTAGCACATTAAGCGCAGTGCATGGTAGTATCTCCTGTTTGGTTTTGTAGCGTGAAGCCATGGCGGAAAGAAAAAAGGAAATAAAAGCTTGAAGATGTCTGAACAAAAATCTGTTATAAAGCAGCTGTATTATTCACTCAGATTATAGACATTGCAGTTAGATAACATTTGTTTTAAATTGTTGCACTTTAAGAAATAATGTTGACGTCCGGTAGGCACGGATGACATAAGACGTGTGTGACGGGAGCTCCGTGGGAATGCGATGCTTTACATATCATTCAAGCTCATAATCTGTCCATTAGTCGGTTTTGTTAGTAGTTGTAAAGTGCTACTCCTTTGGAACCATAACTAAAGAAATGGCAAGTCTCCAACCAAGAAATGAGTTGCTGAAAGCGGGCCGTGGTAGGCCGCTGCCCTCCTCGGGCCTAGTTCCCCATCGACGCCGGATGCTAACGAGGATCTGCTGCGCTGCATTAAGGACATGATGGACGATCTCTGGATGGAAATTATCACCAAGTTTGAGGCCCTAATATCCGAATCTGTTAAGTCTGAAGCCTCACACGCCTTGAAACCCTTTAAAGAAGAGGTTGACGCACAAAAAATAACTATTACGGGCCTAGAACGCTCGGCTAGTGATCACGGTGACCAGCTAACTAGCCTCGAAGCTAATGTAGCTAAGCTGTCGGCTACTGTGGAATCCTTGTCTGAGAAATGCGAAGATTTAGAAGCTCGCTGTAGGCGGAATAATGTCCGGCTTGTGGGCCTTCCAGAAGGATCCGAAGGTCCCAACCCCACAGAGTTTAAGGCCAAACCTTTGAAAGACCTGTTGAGCCTTGAGGCTGAACCCGAGCTGGACAGGGCCCATGGCACACTCCGTGCTAAACCCAAGGAGGGTGAGCCACCGCGACCGATGATCATCAGAGTAAACAAATTTCAGGTCAAAAACCTCATTCTACGTCGGGCTGGAGAGGCTTCACCCCTGCTGTACAAGGGGAAAAGGATCTTTGTCTTCCAGGATTTCACTTCTACCGTGGCTAAGCGGATGGCAGCGTTCACTAAGGTAAAGAGGGAGCTCCATTCGTGTCCGAACGTGAAGTTTGGCCTTCGATACCCGGCCATACTACACATCTCTGCACCAAATGGCTCGACCCACAGGTTTGAAGACCCGGATCAGGCTTTGGAGTTTGTAAATAAGAGACTGAGGAAAATCCAGGATCCAGATGAGGGCTGACTTTTTCGTAATTACTGCTATTTTGAAGAGGCCTGGTTCACCAGTTTTCAGTTTTGCTATTGTGGTTTGAAATAGCTGTAATATTTTGATATTGTGGGGCACATTGACGCTGCTCTTCTGTGTTTACAAACTTTGATCTATTATGCACAATTTTAGTGCCTTCTAATTTTCATCATGGTACTCAGCTAGCAACTCTTGCCCTTCCTGCCTAATTCAGGATTGTGTTGTGGGTTTTTAGGAGTCTAGCGCTGTTCTTGAAATATGATACTTTTTGTTGCACAAAGAATATGAAAATACATATTATTGTTTTTTTTGATGATATAGGACAGTTTATTTATGCATTCCCTAAAGCTGTTAAGATTACGGGTAAGTTACAAGTTACCTAAGTTTTGGATTTTGCAGTAGGTAAGGTAGCACGCATCTCATAGGATGCTTCTGCTAGGAGAGGAAAGGGAGGGGTGGTGGTTTAGGAGGATGTTCAGGTGGTTTAAGGAGGTGTCCGGTTGTTTAAGTTCTTTGTATGGGGCTTGGCACATATCCTGTTTTTGTATATTCATATTTATGCATATTTTTGCTGGTCTAACTTCTCAGAGTCTATTCAACACCAGAAGGCATTTTTGTTTTTTTTAATTTATTTTAAAGCTCTTTGTTGGTTATGGCTCAGCCTAATAACACACCACCTAATACAGGTGGAGTTATTAAATTTGTTATTTTAAATTGCAAAGGATTGAACAATCCAATTAAGCGAAGCAAAGTCCTACATTATTTACATCAACTTAATCCTCAAGTGATTTATTTACAGGAAACCCATTTAAGAAATACAGTCAGACTGAAACGAAGTTGGGTGGGCCAAATTTTTCTGTCTTCCTTCTCTAGTAAATCAAGAGGAGTTGCAATACTTCTGCATAAATCTATTCCTTTTGTTCACGTTAAAACAATATCTGATCCCACAGGCAGGTTCGTCTTTGTTATTGGTCATATTTATGAGGTTTAAGTAGTTCTTGCAAATATCTATGCACCTAACTGGGATGATGAAGCCTTCTTTAGACGGATGTTTTCAATTTTGTCAGACTTTTCACAACATAATTTAATTTTGGGTGGTGATTTCAATTGTTGGTTGAACCCGTCACTAGACCGTTCTTCCTCAACCTCAGTGCCACAATCTAAATCGGCCAAAGTGATTTGCGCTTTCATGGATGAGTTAAATGTTATTGATCCTTGGCGTTTTTTTAACCCAAACAAAAAGGAATTTTCTTTTTTTTCATCAGTACATCAGCAGTCACCTCCAGTCTCTCTCTCTAAAACCTACAAATCAGGTTAGAAATCTCGGGGTAATGATGGACTCAGACTTGAACTTTAACAGCTATATAAAATCAATAACATCAGCAGCCTTTTACCATCTAAAAAACATCGCCAAATCAGAGGTATAGTGTCTAAACCTGAACTAGAGATACTTATCCATGCATTTGTCTCTAGTAGGTTAGATTACTGTAATGGTCTGCTCACCGGCCTCTCCAAACGAGCCATAACACAGCTGCAGTACATCCAGAACGCTGCTGCTCGGGTCCTGACCAGAACCAGGAAGTACAAGCACATTAGTCCTGTGCTCAGGTCCCTACACTGGCTTCCTGTTGCTCAGAGAATAGACTTTAAAGCAGCTCTGCTTGTGTACAAGTCTCTCCATGGCCAAGCACCAAAGTACATCTGTAAGCGCCATTTCCTAACTATCTCATTGTTTATATGTTTGTTTACAATGATTTATGAATTTACTTTATTTTGAAGGGTTTAAAATAAGACTTCCTCATTTTAGTCACATGAACAGGAAGTGATGTTGTATTATGTCCGCTGTTGAGTTCAATAAACGAGTGACGGCGGCGGAGCTTTACGGTCGTTTTACCGTACAGGTCGTACCACAGCCGACTCAACGAGTAAAACATGGTTTTGTCGTCACTCTGAAGTGGTTATTATGGTAGAAAACTAAGAAACAACAAGAGAAAGCAAAAATGAAAGAAATAGCCATTACATTAAGTAAAACGACCTGCTCGTGAAGTCCCTCGGAGGCCGCCATGACGCCAAGAGGACAACAGAGAAACAGACGTAAGATACTCACCTTCTAAAGCAAAGAAGACAACAAGGAAGTGTTGCTCTTGTTCAGATGGCACTCATCAAGAAAGCCAGCTGTGCTTTGTGCTATTGATCATCACTTAAAGACAGTTGTTGATGTTGAAGTTGTGTAAACAAGGGTGTAATGGCGGACGAAGACACGCAAGATCGACGGCCGGAGGCGCAGAGCTGCAGCACCAGCGTCGACCACAAGAGGGCGGTAAAGCACACCAAAAAGGGTTTGGAAGAGCACCTAACCAGGCTTATTAAGACAAGACGATCCAAACTCTCACAATTAACGGCAAAAACGAACTATATAAATGGACTTATGCAAAATAATGAGAGTCCAGACATCATTGATGAGCAACTAACTGTTTGCAAAAAGTTATTCAAAGAGTTTGTTCATGCAAATGATGATGTAATGATGCTGTTACCTGAAGAAGAAAAGGAAGCTGATCAGATGCTTTGGTTTGAGCCAAAGAATGAACAGTTACACAAAGTAATAAATGATGTTGAAAAATGGATAGAAACAATGAGACAACTTCAAGATGACATCAGACCAGGTGATAGTGTTTCTGCTGTTGAAGAACCAGTAACAAACAAGTCTGCTTTAAATGATGCACGAAGCAGTGTTAGAAGTAGCTCTTCAAGGTCCTCCAAGGCTTCATCCATATCATCGATGCGACGAAAGGAGCAAGCAGAACATGCTGCTTTGATGACAAGAGCAGCATCTTTGAAACAGAGACA
This sequence comes from Scarus forsteni, assembly GCA_036419115.1. NCBI lineage: Eukaryota > Metazoa > Chordata > Actinopteri > Labriformes > Labridae > Scarus > Scarus forsteni. The sequence continues at coordinate 66,907 of JAZDUH010000029.1, read as the reverse complement.
AGCATTAGACATTGAGGAATGCAGATTAAGGGCAAAGAGGGAACAACTGGAGATGGAGACAGCTATCGCTGCTTCCACAGCTAAACTCAAAGTGCTGGAGGAATGTGAATATGAATCTTGTAAAAGTGATGCAGTAGTTTATCCAGTGGCAAGCTCAGCAAACCATCCACAGCAAATGAACCTGCATCCAAAGGTAAAAGTTGAAGGTCCAGAAGTGAACAATTACCAATTAAGACAAGAACATGAACATGACACACAGCAAACTCATGTCAAAAATGGTCCTGACTTGTGTGAAGTGATGTTAAAACAAAATGACATCACAGAGATGTTGGTCAAACCACATAAGCTGGCACATTTACCCCAGAGAGAAGTTCCAGTGTTTAGTGGTGATCCACTGGAGTATAAGTCTTTCATAAGAGCTTTTGACCACACCATTCATGACAAGGCTGATAATGACAGTGACAGGTTGTATTACCTTGAACAGTTTACGAGAGGTGAGCCTAGAGATCTTGTGCGAAGTTGTCAGCACATGACTTATCAAGGGTACAACGAAGCAAGAAGGCTACTAAATTATCACTATGGGAATGAGTTAAAAATTGCAACTTCCTATATGAACAAAGCATTCAACTGGCCTCAGATTAAACCAGATGACGCTAAGGCTCTCCAGAGTTACTCACTGTTTCTCACTGGATGCAAAAATGCAATGCAAGACATTAACCAGCTTCAAGAAATTGAGAACCCTTCTCACCTCAGAACAGTAGTTTCTAAGCTGCCATATAAGAGTAGAGAGAAGTGGAGAATCTCAGCATTTGACATTCAAGAAAAAAGCGGACAAAGAGCAAAGTTTGCAGATTTGGTCAGATTTATAAACAGAGAAGCTAAAATAGCTACAGATCCTGTTTTTGGTGAGATAAAAGACATTGAAGATAAAGGAAAGCCTTACGCGAACATCAAATCAACTCGAGCAGCTAGACCAAAGGGAAGCACCTTTGCTACAAGTGTAACGCTGGCTGCAGGAGAAAAATCACCTGAAGATGGTAAAGGAGGTCTCCTGTGTCATACCAGCAGTTCTTTCCTGAAACCATGCATGTACTGTGGAAAACAACACACATTGTCAGAGTGTAACAAAATCAGAAATCAGCCTTACAAAGACAGGCTTGAATTTCTAAAAGTCAAAGGGTTGTGTTTTGGATGTTTGACATCAGGCCATTTAAGTAAAGACTGCAGAAAAAGAGCTTCATGTGAATACTGCTCTAAGAAACATCCCAGCATGCTTCATTTCACAAAGGAGGATGACAAGAACACAGCAGACAGCAGTCAGAGAAACACAGCTGAAACAGCTACTACTGGAGAATCAACACACGTTTCAGGTGGAACCTGTGGAGCCACTGGGGCCGGTACAGGCAGTCGTGTTTTGTCAATTGTGCCTGTGTGTATCAAGTCAAAGAAAAGCAATAAAGTAATACAGACTTATGCTTTTATGGATAATGGAAGCCAAGCCACCTTTTGCTCAGAAAAGCTAATGAGACAGCTTGACTTAGAAGGCAAGAAAACCCAGATCCTGCTTCGCACCATGGGTCAGGAAAGGCTAGAGCCAAGCTACAAACTCTCTGGATTAGAGGTGTGTGGTTTGAAAGAGAACATTTATATCGACTTACCAGAGATCTACACTCATAAAGACATTCCTGTTTCCAAAGAGAACATCCCAGTGCAAAGAGACCTAGAGTTCTGGCCACATCTTCACAGTGTTGATCTGCCACAGATAAATGCAGATATAGGTCTCTTAATAGGATGTGATGTCTACAAGGCTATGGAGCCGTGGGAGGTTATTCACAGTGAGGACAATGGCCCATATGCAGTGCGAACTGTCTTAGGGTGGGTCATCAATGGTCCACTAAGAAGAAATGATTTCATTTCATCTGAAGACGAACTCTGTGTTTCTGTGAATCGCATTTCTATTGCAGATGTTGAGAACATGCTTGTGCAACAGTTTAACCATGATTTCCCAGAGAAGGCCTGCGAGGAAAAACAAGAAATGTCACAAGACGATGTTCAGTTTTTAGACTTTGTCAATGCAACAGTTACAAACGTTGATGGACATTACAGTGTAGGTCTTCCTTTAAGAAACAAAGACAACAAAATGCCCAACAATCGTTGTGTTGCAGTTCAGAGGGCAGAAAACCTTAAAAGAAGGTTTGTTAAAAACAGCAACTTTCACAAAGAGTATCAAAGCTTCATGTCAGACCTGCTGAGTAAAGGATACGCAGTTAAAGTACCAGAAGAGGAAGATGCACCTGAAAGTGACAGAGTTTGGTACATACCTCATCACGGGGTATTCCATCCACAAAAAGGGAAACTGCGTGTGGTATTCGATTGCGCTGCATCATATCAAGGCAAGTCACTCAATGCAGAACTTTTGCAAGGCCCAGATCTAACAAACTCACTGGTTGGAGTTTTAACAAGATTCAGACATGATCATATTGCTTTAATGTCAGACATAGAAGCGATGTACCACCAAGTGAGAGTACCACCAGAGGACAGCAACCTCCTTCGATTTGTATGGTGGCCAGATGGAAACTTTAGGGAACCTTTGCAAGACTACAAGATGGTTGTGCATTTGTTTGGTGCGGCATCTTCACCAAGCTGTGCCAACTTTGCACTCCGAAAGACAGCTGAAGATGTGAAAGACAAAATGCCACCTGACGCAGTTAAAGCAGTTCTTAATAATTTTTATGTAGACGATTGTCTTTTGTCAGTATCAAACGAAACCCAAGCTTGTGCAATGGTCAAAGACTTAACAGCAGTGTGTGAAGCTGGAGGTTTTCATATAACCAAGTGGATGAGTAACAGCAGAAGTGTTCTCGCCTCCATTCCTGAGACAGAAAGAGCAAAGGAAGTCAAAGATTTAGATCTGACTCATGATGCATTACCTGATGAGAGAGTTCTTGGAGTCAATTGGTGCACAGAGAAAGATGTGTTCAAAGTAAGGATAAATGCAAGGCAGACTCCATTAACAAGACGTGGTATACTTTCATTTGTTAGTGCAATATATGACCCTTTAGGGTTCATGTCACCTGTCATTCTTCCCGCAAAGATGATTCTACAGGAGCTTTGTGGCAGAAAGTTCCTCTGGGATGAAGAAATCCCTGCAGAGTTGGCAAAAAAGGCAAAGATTTGGATTTCAGATCTCACAAAGCTTCATGGTTTCACAGTGGACAGATGTTTGAAGCCAGATGGGTTTGGAACAATTACATCAGCACAACTGCATCATTTTGCTGATGCCAGCGAAAAGGGTTATGGAGTTGTCACCTACCTTCGCATAACAAACAAAAACGGAGAAACCCACTGTGCTTTCATCATCAGCAAATCAAGAGTGTCCCCTCTCAAGCAAACAACAATCCCAAGGCTGGAATTAACAGCAGCTGCTGTAGCTGTTAAAATGGACAAACTCATGAGAAAGGAGCTCCAAATGCAGCTTGAGGATTCTGTGTTTTGGTCTGACAGTACCACTGTGTTGAGATACATTGCCAGTGAAAGTGTTAGATTTAAGACATTTGTTGATAACAGAGTTTCACTTATTAGAGACAATACTGTACCAAGTCAATGGTTGTATGTTAGCTCTGAGCTAAATCCAGCTGACCATGCCTCGCGAGGCATGAATGCAGACAAGTTCACAAAGTGTCAAACTTGGATTCATGGACCAGAGTTTTTGACAAAGGATACAATAGAATGGCCAGTGTCACCAGACATGAGAGAAACACAAATACATGATGTGGAAGTTAAAGCCACAGTGACTGTAACAGGTGTACATGAGAGCTTGCTGAACAACTTCATTTGCTATTATTCAGACTGGCACAGCTTAAAAAAGGCAGTATCATGGATGCTTCAGTTTAGAAGGCTGCTTCAGAGCTTGAGCTCACATCGCAAGTTTCTTCTGTCACAAGTAAATGAAAATCTGAGTCTTGTGAAGAAAACTGAAAAGATTTCAAGAGAAATGAAAAAATTCAAATCAGCCATTAAAGGATCTTCTCTCACCGTTAAGGATGTTGCAGAGGGAGAACTTGAGATTATCAAACTAAGTCAAAGTCAAAGCTTCAGTGATGAGATATCATGTCTGCAAAAAGGTGACAAGATTAAGAGGAGCAGTCATATTGTGAAACTTGATCCTGTTTTGCAGGATGGGATTTTAAGAGTTGGAGGAAGGTTGCACCAGTCCTCACTACCTGCAGACGTCAAACATCCTGTGATCCTTCCAAAAGGTCATCATGTTTCTACTTTGATCCTCAGACATTGTCACAAAGAAACTGAACATAGTGGAAGAAACTACACCTTGTCAAAACTCAGAGAAAGATTCTGGATTCCACAAGCAGATTCTGCAGTGAGGAAAATTTTGTCAAAGTGTGTAATATGTAGAAAAACTTCAGCAAAGCCTGGTGAACAAAGAATGGCAAGTTTACCTCCAGATCGCTTGGTTCCAGACTTGCCTCCATTTACAAATGTAGGTATAGACTATTTTGGGCCATTTGAGGTCAAATGTGGGCGGAGTAAGGTCAAAAGATATGGCGTTATGTTTACATGTCTTACTGTAAGAGCTATACACATAGAAGTTGCCCACTCGCTTGAGACAGACTCGTGTTTAAACGCTTTCAGAAGGTTTATAGCCAGGAGAGGCCAGGTATCTGTGATGAGGTCAGATAATGGTACTAATCTGGTGGGAGCAGAAAAGGAAATGCGTGAAGCAATCAAAGGTTGGAATCATTCAAAAATCTCAGACACACTCATGCAGAAAGGCATCACATGGTTGTTTAATCCACCAGCTGGTTCTCACTTTGGTGGAGTTTGGGAGAGGCAAATACGGTCTGTGAGGAGAATTCTTACCCAAATCCTGAACCAACAGCCACTAGATGATGACGAACGCCTCCATACATTGTTCTGTGAAGTTGAAGCAATTGTCAACGGCAGGCCAATAACAAGAGTCTCCAATGACCCCAACGACATAGAGGCACTTACACCAAACCATCTGCTCTTGCTTAAAAGACAGCCAATTCTACCTCCAGGAGTGTTCGACAAGGAGGACTTGTATGCAAGAAGGAGGTGGAAACAAGTGCAGTACCTGACTGACATTTTTTGGAAGCGCTGGATCAAAGAATATTTGCCGCTTCTACAACAAAGACAGAAATGGTTAATGCCACGGAGAAACTTGAAACCCGGAGACGTTGTGCTCATCATTGATGACAGCGCACCCAGAGGTTCTTGGTTAATGGGGAAAGTTGAAAAGACAGTTTGTAATCCGAATGGATTTGTCAGACGAGTTTTTGTCAAAACTAAGACTAATGTTTTGGAAAGGCCAATAGATAAGTTGTGTGTGTTGCTTGAAATGGATGAATAAGTGAAGTTAGCACTAAATGTTAGTTGCTCAGAGTAATTTAGAATACCAATGAGTTAAAGTTTGAATTTTGATGGATTGAAGCATGTAGTTAAGGTTAAGAAATTATTCAGAGTTTATTATACAAATGAGTTATGATGTGAATGGAGTTAAATGTCACTTTAATATGTTTTGAGGTAATTGTTACCCACCTGCAGTAACAATTAGGGGCCGGAATGTAAGCGCCATTTCCTAACTATCTCATTGTTTATATGTTTGTTTACAATGATTTATGAATTTACTTTATTTTGAAAGGTTTAAAATAAGACTTCCTCATTTTAGTCACATGAACAGGAAGTGATGTTGTATTATGTCCGCTGTTGAGTTCAATAAACGAGTGACGGCGGCGGAGCTTTACGGTCGTTTTACCGTACAAGTCGTACCACAGCCGACTCAACGAGTAAAACATGGTTTTGTCGTCACTCTGAAGTGGTTATTATGGTAGAAAACTAAGAAACAACAAGAGAAAGCAAAAATGAAAGAAATAGCCATTACAACATCTCTGACATGTTAGTGCCATATGAACCATCTTGGACTCTGAGGACCTCTGGGGCCGGCCCTCTGCTGGTGCCCAGAGTCAGGACTAAACATGGAGAATCAGGGTTCCAGTCTTATGCAGCTAAAATCTGGAACAGTCTTTCTGAAGATGTGAGACAGGCCTCTACTCTGACAATGTTCAAATCTAGGCTCAAACAGCTGTTTAACTGTGCACATGACTGAAAGGATCTTATCTGCACTCTTCTTTTTAAGTTTATTTTATAATGATTAATGCTGATTTTATTTTGTACTGTTTTTTTTAGTTATTTTATAATGATTAATGTTGATTTTATTTTGTATTGTGATTTTAATGCATCTTTCTTGTTCTGTAAATTAGGGCTGCCACGATTAGTCGACTAGTCGTCTAGTCGTGACTAAGTCGACTATCAAAATAGTTGACAACTAATTTAATAGTCGACTAGTCGTTTTGTTTTTTTAGGTGTGTTTTCTCACAAAACTGCCGCTGTACCCCTGCTGTCTTGTCTGCCTATCTGTCCTGTTTTCTGGTTATCACACCTGCAGGAATCAAACCAACACACCCCGAAACACACTCATGCATGTGGCGCATGCACAACTATGCAGGCACCAAAGTTGCCAGGTCTGCTCATAATAAGTGATTTGGGCCACCAGCTGCATGCTGGTGCAGTACGCTGCAGTTCATGCATGAAGTGACTAGTCGACTAATCGCAAAGTAGTCGTTGACTAGTTGACTATCAAAATAGTCATTTGTGGCAGCCCTACTGTAAATCACTTTGAATTGCCTTGTGTATGAATTGTGCTCTACAAATAAACTTGCCTTGCCTTACATAGAACTTTTACACGCAGAGATTTCTTTTTGGTTGATAATGCCTTACTTACAGCAGTCTTGAGCTGTAAATATGACTCAATAACTCTGTCATAATATATACTTTAAGAATTTTATCAACTCCCGTCCACCATGGCGCCTTAACACACAACTCTTATTAGATAAAGGCTTTGTTGAACTTATCTCGAAACGCTTAGATGTTTTTTTTTTCAAATAAAGAAGACCCCAGATATATCGGCTTCAGTGGTTTGGGAATCCATGAAGGCTTTTATAAGGGAGGAAATCATTTCATATGAGGTTCACCAAAAGAGATCTTTTAGGATAAAGTTGGCCAAACTTTCTCAGCGCATAGCAGCATTAGATTCTCAGTATGCTGCCTCAAAATTACCAGAAACCTATAAGGAACGGATGGCCTTACAAACAGAGTACAATCCTATTACATCTCAGCATATCACCAGGCTTCTGCTGTTCTCAAGATCTAAATTTTATGAGCAGGGAGACAAAACTAGTAAATTACTGGCTCACCGGCTGCGCCAAATGTCTGCTTCCCAGTTAATCCCACAAGTGAAAACAGAATATGGTGTTACATCAGATCCATTAGAAATTAATAAAACATTTATGGAATTGTATAAATCTTTATATATGAACCTTTTTTTAGTAAGTTGAACCTTCCTGTTGTAAATCAAGCTATGACTGAACAACTAGAACGCCCTATAACAATAGCCGAACTTGAGACAGCTCTCAAATCTCTACAGAGTGGCAAAAGCCCTGGTCCTGACGGCTTTCCAGCCGAATTTTATAAAGTCTTTTGGAAACAGTTGGCCCAATTTTTGTTAGAAATGTTCAAAGAAGCTTTTGTGGGTGGTACACTGCCCCAGACTTTAAATCAGGCATATATCTCTTTGCTTCTAAAGAAAGGTAAGGATCCTCTACAGTGCGGCTCCTACTGTTCTATTAGCTTATTAAATGTGGACTTTAAGTTGATATCTAAACTCCTAGCTCTTCATCTACAAGGTGTTCTACCGTTAATCATCTCGCAGGACCAAACCCGATTTATTCAAAATAGACACTCTTCCTTTAATGTATATTGTATATAACCCCCCCCTCAAAAAAAAAAATCTGAAGCCCTATTAGCTCTTGACGCAGAAAAAGCTTTTGATCGAGTCGAGTGGGATTATTTATTTTTTACTTTGAAAAGAATTGGTTTTGGGACAAAATTTTTCTCTTGGGTTAAGTTACTATATTCATCTCCACTAGCCTCTGTTAGGACAAAGAGCACAAACCCAGAATACTTTCGATTGTTCCATTCTTCCAGGCAAGGCTGCCCGTTAAGCCCACTGTTGTTTGCCATGGTTAAGGAGCCTTTGTCAGCTGCTCTAAAATCTCACTCAGATCTTTTTGGCATAATAAGATATGGAGTGGAGATGAAAGTCGCACTTTATGCTGATGATCTTTTATTGTTTTTGTCCAATCTATCGCATTCAATTCCAGCTGCCCTCTCAACTTTAGCCTCTTTTCGTGAGATCTCAGGATATAAGTTAAACTTGGGAAAGAGTGAAATTTTTCCTGTGAATAAATTAGCGAAGGATTATCCATTGGGAAATTTCCCATTCAAAATATCGAATTCAGGATTTGTTTATCTAGGAGTATATGTGACTGACACATTGGTTAATGTTCGTAAGTTGAATTTTGTCTCCCTGCTCGCTCAAATTAAGGATTTTGAAAGATGGTCTTTACTTAAGCTTTCAGTTGCCGCTAGGATCAATTCCATTAAAATGAATATTCTTCCCCGCTTCTTGTTTTTATTTCAGTGCATTCCAATTTTTCTTCCCCTTTCCTTTTTTAAGACAGTGGATAGCCTTTTCATAGATTTTATCTGGACTAAAAAACCACCTAGGCTGCGTCTTCAGATCTTACAACGACCGAAAGAGCTAGGTGGAATGACCCTGCCAAATATCTTGTTTTATTATTAGGCAGTGTGGTGGCCTCAACTGCCACCACCTCGTGTTAGTATTGTTTTTCTTTGGGTTTAACACAGTACTTTGTTTCAGTTTAAAATAAATCACATTACACACTTTCTTTGTTGAAATAAAATCACTTATTGCATTGGCAGTAGTTTTCTAACTTGGGTGCACACAATTTAGTTAACTTGCTGTCACATGGTTTCATTTTTCTATCATGATTTAATTTGCAGCTATTGTTTCATTTGAAGTAATACTTGCCTTGTTTGTATGCTTTGTCCTGAGCTCCTGGCAAAAGGCTGTCTGCGCTCCAAGATGGCCTTTTAAGCCCCACCCACAGAAGTGGAAGAGTCCATCAAGGGGGAAGGAAGGAGCAGCTGGGACTTTAAAATCTCTCAAAGATCTTTTCCTGCTTCTTATTAGTCAGTGAAATCAATTTAGTTTCCTTTTGTAAATAGTTTGCTTTGATAATTTGGTTATGGTTTTCTGAGTTTGTTTGATGTTTAGTTGGTAGTCACCTTAAATTCCCCTTGTATTTATGTTGGACTAGTCCTTTGTCTATTTAAACCCCTCCATGTTTCACTGAGGGAAAGTCTGTTTAATTATGTTTGTTAGGTTGCAGCTTCAGTCCCTTTTGTTAAGTTGACCTCTTTTAGTGTAGGCCCAGGGTCTGTTTATTTTCTTCACATTGAATTTAATATTTTGTAAATGACTTTTTCTTTTGCAAGTTAAATTAAAGAATTAAGACCTTTTTTACACACCTTTGTCCTTTGCCTGATTGCTTGGTCCCTTACAGGCAGTAAACATAAAGAACCTGAATTACTGGCTTTGTGATGACAGTATTGAAAATCCTCCACTTTGGCTGGTTGTTGAAGCAAATTCTGCTTATCCGGTGTCACTGAGATCCTTATTGTATTCACCTCTTTTGTCCTCTACTTCCCCTTATTCAAAAAATATTATTGTTACCTTCTCCCTTAAAATTTGGATGCAATTTAGGCACTTCCTTGGATTACAAACTTTTCTTTCGGGGCCCTAATTTCAGCGAATCATGCCTTTCCTCCATCCTTATTAGATAATTCATTTTCTATGTGGAATAGGCTGGGTCTTAAAACCATTAAAGATCTTTATATAGACTCGACCTTTGCTTCTTTTCAAGATTTATCTGAAAAAAATTCCTTGCCAAACAGCCATTTTTTTAAGATATCTCCAAATTCGTAATTGTGTTAGCTCTTTGTAAGTTTTCCTACCCTCCCTTCTCCCACAGACTTAGATATTTTCTTAGAGCCTCTCTCTTCGTTGAAGGGTGCGATATCTGATATTTTTTCCAATATTCATAAAATTAGCTCTAACTCTTCCTTAAATACCCTTAAATCAGTTTGGGAGACAGCTTTGGGACAAAGAATTACAGATGGTATTTGGGAGGAAATCCTTCGAAGAGTACACAAATCCTCCGTTTGTGCCAAACACTGCTTCACACAGTGCAGAATTTTACATAGAGCTCATTACACTAAAGTGAGGCTAGCCAAAATATACAATGCTGGGTCTTCTCTTTGTGATCGGTGTAGTTTGGCACCAGCTGATTATTTACACATGTTCAGGAGCTGTTCCTCCTTAAATACATGTTGGTCCCAAATTTTTACTGTGCTATCCAAAGTAACTGGGAAAGCTGTTGTTCTGAATCCCTTGACTGCTCTGTTTGGTGTGTTACCTCCTGCACTTTGTCTTCCCTCAAACAAAAAGGACTTGGTAGCCTTCTCAACCCTGCTGGCTAGGAGGCTGATTCTGCTTAGATGGAAGTCTTCAGGTCCACCTTCATTTGTGAACTGGACTAAAGAGGTGTTGTGTTTTCTTAAGCTGGAAAAAATAAGGCTGACCCTAAGTGGATCTGAGAGGACTTTTGAGGAGACTTGGACTTTGTTTCTGACTTATGTTAAAAGCACAGAATTTCATCTTGATGAGGATTGAAGACCTTGTTTGAACGACTCTGTGAGAGCATATTTGTGATCTTTTATTGTTTGTGCTTCTCCTATTTATTTATTAATTTTTAGAAGGATATGTGCCAGGGGAGAGGGGAGGGTGGGGGTAAGATATTTGGTATTAAGGTAATCATGTGTTTATTACTAAAGTTGTTTTTTTGTACATATTGTTTCTGGGGGGGGGTCGAAACATTTGCAATGAATATTATTGTAATTTCTGATGTGAATGACAATAAAAAAAGAAATAATGCTAATATTGTTGTTCATTACCTTTTATGTTTACATTTATTGCACATTTTTATAAAAACTGCACTATTTAAATTAAAACCTGTTCAGAAAGTTTATTTGGCTTTAATTGTCCTTTTTTTTCTTTTAGGGTTTTACATGTTTTATATGTTAAACATTGGGAAATAACGGTCAAACATGCAAATTAGTCAAGAAAATCAAAGTAAAAAAGAATCGTGGTAAAATCCTGATCTTATTTTTAAAAAATAGTGATATGATATTTTGCCATACCGCCCACCCCTACCTCCATGTCTGTAATACCAAGTTCTATAGTTTTCCATCTCACAACAAATTCATGATTGCACCAATATATCAGAGGTCTGATTTGTGCTGCATAGAAATATTCTTAAAGACTTGGTAAAGCCAGACCACCCTTCTCTTTAGGGAGCTGAAGGGTTGTGTGCCAGATCCTCGGTTTCTTTCCTCCCATATAAATCTTGATATCCATTTATTCCATTCTATGAACTGTTTATGTGGAGTTATCTCTGGCAAAGACTGAAATAAATATAAAAGTCTTGGTGGAACATTCATTTTTATTATCTCTATTCTTGAGCTGAAATCCAAACACAAAGCTGACCATCTCTCCAGGTCCCTCCTTATTTCTTATGGAGGACCAAAACTGCCAAAATAAATAAATGAATGAATAAATAAAAATGTATATAAAAACAAAAATAAGAAAATGACTTAAAAAGTTTAATACAAAAACAAAAAAAATAAAAACAAAAATAAAATATATATTCATATATATATATATATATATATATATATATATATATATATATATATATATATATAAAAGCAAAAATAAATACAAAAATAAATAAAACATTCAAATCTTAAAAATAAATGTGGAAATACAAAAATAAATAAATAGAATTAAATATCACTAGGTAAATAAAGGCACACTGCTCTCATATTTATTTATTTTTATTTATTTATATTATTTCTTTTATATATACATATTTATATTTATTTATTAAATGCTGCAGCATGAAATGTAGAAGGAAATGTTATTCAGTTGAGTGGGCGGTCCTTAATGTGTCTGGGGTTGAACTGTTCGCCTATTGGTTAATCTACAGGTGAGTGCAGAAATCGACTAGGTATGCCTGCTAACAGCTACAGTGAGAGAACACGGGACAATAATGGCAGAGTTAACAAGGAGGTCAGTGTCTGAGCTTCTGCGGGATGCCAGCAAGGGCAAGCACGATTTGTGGCAGCGGTAGCTCGTACTGGCATTTCCGTTGGCAGCCACAGATGCAGCGGCACCTTAGGCTGCAGCTCCGTCCTGTCTGTGATAGTCACTTTATAGGGGGCTCCGAGGCAGCGGCCGAGGCGCGTTCAGCAGCTCCGTCCTGCCTGTGATTGTCACTTTATGCGGGGCTCCAGAGGCAGCTGCAGGGGAAGTCGCTCCAACCTGCCAGTGATTGTGGATTCTTGTATGAATATAAAGGCTTTAGAAAGTCATTATGAAAGAACACTTTCAGAAGTCAGGTGGCATATTATCAGGAGAGAAAAAGTCCATAATATGTTGATAGTCAGTTTGGGTTCCTCATATGAGGATAATTACAGTAGGCTATCATTTGTTTGTTAGTTGGTTTTTTTCATTTCTGCAGTTGATAACTTGTTATCCATACTTGTTAAATATTGTTTTATTAATATCAAATTCACAACAAACATGAAGAACTTTCAACGCTATTTTTTTTACATTGAATTGAACATAATACAGGCTGGATGACTCTCATTGTGTGAAAGAAAATTCATTAGACCTATGTTATTTGCTGAATGGTCTTTTGAGTGCCTTTTTTCTCAATCTGTGCTTTGTCAGTTGTTTTGTTCTATGAGATATTAGACAAAGATAAGATACTTCAGACAGTAATAGATGAGGTAAAAAATGAAAGACAAACAAAATATAAGATTACAAAATAAAATCAAGAATTAACAACATAATAAAAAGTGAAATTGCATTTCAACCTGCAACCATTTGCTGATGTCTGTTTTAATTCATATCTGCACTGGCACTTAATAACAGGTTTCTTGATAAGTTTGAAAAAGTCCTGGACGAAACTTGGTATCCTCACACTTTCAGACAAACCTGTCTTTGATCTTCACATTTAAAGTGTCTATTGTCATTTGTATTCTCTTGTTGCTTTTTTGTCTTAGCAGTTAACTTTGAAGGCCATAGCAGACTATTGTAAATTTTAACATAAATCAGAAAGGTGACAAAACTGTCTGGTAGCTGCAACATCACTATCTTGCAATGTATGTGCCCTACAGTGTAATGCTCTTAGGATAGAAGGGTCGCTTTTGTCAAACAAATTACAACCCATTCACTTTCTATCTGTACTTTCAGGCTTACATGATACCACATCAAATTTGTTTGCATGCAATAAAAAGGACAATCAGACATAAAATATACCACAGAGAGCAAAATGTTTGGATGTAGGCTACCTTTTGGTAAAGTTTGGTGTCTCCATTATTTTTTGTGCATGTTTGTGTTGCTAATTTGCTACGAAATCTATTTTGATTCTTCTGATATGACCATATCAGTAACACAATTGATTGCACACTTTATTATGTTGCATTAAGCCCAGAGCTTCTACAGTGATGCATGTTTTTTTTATTATTTTCATTTCATTTTATTACATATCTAAGGCCTGCATTACATACAAGCATACTGGAAAGGGGTCGGAGTGGTACTGCGGTCACGCCAGCTAAACTTTGGAAACACTCAGTCACGCTTCCTACACTGATCTACACACTATTTACACAGATCCTTTAGTTTCTGAGGTGTACCTGAATGCACCACAAAGCCGCTAGCAAGCATTACTGTACGAAGAGGTTTAGACGAGTCCTTGATTTTAAAGTGCAGACAGCGTGATTGAGTGTTTCCAAGCGCAGCTGGCGTGACTGCAGTGGAGTGGCTGCCCCGGTAGCTGCCTCTCGAAGTCAGTCCTCGCTGCCACAATCAGTGGCAGCTGCACGAACGCTCAGGCTGCCACTGCAAGTGCCTCGGCCGCTGCCTCTGGAGCCCTGTATAAAGTGACACAATCACCGGCAGGACGGAGCGGCTTTCCCTGCTGCCGCCTCTGGAGCCCCGTCTGAAGTGAAAATCACAGGCAGGATGGAGTGCCGGCCGCGGCAGCTCCCTCTGGAGCTCAAACACCGACCTCCTTGTTAACTCCGCCATTATTGTCCCGTGTTCTCACTGTGACTGTTAGCAGGCATACCTAGTCGATTTCTGCACTCACCTGTAGATTAACCAATAGGCGAACAGTTCAACCCCAGACACACTAAGGACCGCCCACTCATCTGAATAACATTTCTTTCTACATTTCATGCTGCAGCATGAAATAAATAAATATATATATATATAAGAAATAGTATAAATAAATAAATAAATATGAGAGCAGTGTGCTTTTATTTACCTAGTGATATTTAATTATATTTATTTCTATTTATTTCCATATTTTTTTTAATATTTGAATGTTTTATTAATTTTTGTATTTTTTTACTTTTATATATATATATATATATATATATATATATATATATATATATATATATATATATATATATATATATATATATATATATATATATATATATATATATATATATATATATATATATATATATATATATATATATATATATATATATGATTATATATTTCATTTTTGTTTTTATTTCCAATTATTTTATTTTTTTGTATTAAACTTTTTCATTAATTTTCTTATTTTTGTTTTTAGATACATTTTTATTTATTTATTCATTTATTTATTTTGGCAGTTTTGGTCCTCCATAATTTCTTGGTTTATTTTAGTATCGTGTTGTGTTTTGTGACATTAATTCTATATCCTGAATGTTCTCTATAACAATCCCATTGTTTTGGGGAAGTTAGAATACTTTAAAAAGAACAATATGTTATCAGCAAATAATCCTATTTTATGTTCCTCCTCTCCTGTCTTCACCCCTTTCACTTTTTCCTCTTGTCTAATCATTTAGGCTCAAAAACAGAGCAAAAAGACTTGGAGAGAGACTACATCCATGTCTAGTCTCCCTTTCTAAACTAAAAGGTTTCATCAAACTGACATTTATTTTAATCCTTGCCTTTGGCTCCTGATACATTGATCTAATACAATTGACACATTGTTCATTGAATCCAAATTTTTCCAATACCCTGTACCAAAAAATTCCAATTGACATTGTCGAAAGCCTTTTCAGCATCTATGCTCACCAATATTGCGCTTCCCCCTCCTTTTGAATGTTTTCTATAACATGTAAGCTCCTTCTAAAACTATCTTGTGTTTGCCTTCCTTTGATAAACCCACATTGGTCCTCATTAGAGCTGCAACTATCGAGTATTTTTGGAATCGAGTGTTCTGTCAATTATTTCTTCGAGTACTCGAGTACTCTAACAAAATATACTTTTTTGTTTTTGAACAAATAAATCAGTTGTATACAATGCAACATGTTCGGGCTTTCAAAATGAGCAACCAAATGCCGTTTATTCCTCAGAAAAGGGTTTTTATTTTAACAACTTTCAAAGTTTAAACCAGTACTGGCTTAAAACAAAGCCAATGCAATACTCATTTACAAAGCAGTAATATAATTCTGCAATTATATTTGTGAAGTGTGTTCTGGAGGCATTGTGTAGTTTGGATTGAAATCCTTGATCATGTTCTTAAATCCTGTGTCCTCCACCATGGAAAGAGGACACATGTCTGTGATGAGCATATTTAAAATGCTGTAATAGTAATAAGTGCAGCCCTAACAATGTGCTATCATGCTAGGCTACGTGCTAAGCTCACTCCGTTTGACATCAGACACACTGCACTGTGTTTTCTTTTCGTCCCTTCTTGTAGTGACCACACACTTGGGACACTCTCTGCCGTTTCTTCTGTGGACTCTCTCCTTTCTGTCCCTCTCTTTTCTCTTCCTTCATGATTTTACAAGCCGCTCAGCAGCGGAGGTAGCAGGTGCGTAGTGCCACAGAAATGACCGTCAGTGTCAAACACCGTGCACTGTTTAGCAGTCCAGATATATATTTATATATATAATTATATATTAAACGAGGCTTCAAGGCATAAAATTTGCTTTGAGGATACTTTGTAATCGAGTACTCGTGATTATTTGAGGAATCGTTTCAGCTCTAGTCCTCATCCATCAGATCCTGCATAAATATCTCTAATCTCTCAGCTATAATAGAGGTGCAATGTTTGTAATCCTTATTTAAAAGGCATATGGGTCTGTAATTACCACAGTATTCTTTATCTTTCCATGCTTTGGAACAATGGAGATGATGGTTTCATTCCATGAAGGAGGGATCCTGCCTGACCTGAGAGTACAGGTGAAAGAATCTTGAAGTAATGGGATTAACTCCTCTTTGAAAGTTTTATAAAATGAGGCCCCAAACCCATCAGCTCTGGGTGATTTCCCTAATTTTGCCTGACTAATTGACTTTTCTATCTCTTCTATTGTTATTTCTGAAGCCAACATCTCATTCTGTTTTGTGCCTATTGCTGGTAGGTCTAATCTAAGAACTCTGTCAGATGCTCTCCGCCTACTGACAAAGGCTGTGAGTACAACTTCCTATAAAACTCCTCAAAAACCTTCTCCATGTCCTCTTGTTCATATGAATCTCATCAGTAACAGAGTCTCTTATTTTATGTATATTAGACAATGCTTGCTGTTTCCTGATATGTCTGGCTATGTTTTTAGATGCTGTACGTCCTCCCTTGTATTGTATTTTTCATTAAACCTTACTTCCCTCTCCACTGCTTCTCACAGTATTACATCTGTTTTTTTCCCCAAGAGCCTTGATCTGATTCAGTAAACTTAAACTTTTTGAGTGCTTCTGTTGCTGTTCTAAATCTTTTAATTTTCTGATTTGTTTCAGGTATGCTTCTAACCTGACTTTTTTATTTTGTGATGCTAAATACAGAAAAGACAAAAACTCCTCCTTTATCTTCAGTAAAACTCGAGTTAAGTCATGTAATTTCTACATGTTTTAGCTCTACCTGCAAACAAATGTATTTTTAAATGATTATTTCTTTCACATTGTCAGCTTTCATCATGTGTGCTCCTCCCATGACCTCTGTGTGACCTGCAGCAGAGGGAGAGCTGCTGCTGCATCTTTAGCTCTGAGCTCACCTGTGATGTTGTTTCAAACATTTGATGAAGCTTTTCCAGCCCATGGTTTGATCAACTCTCTTACTTTAATACATCATCTGCTGGCTAACATGAACTGTTATTTTTGTTGATGAGCCATATTATCAAAGTAAACACACCACTGTTGTCATTTAGCTCTAAATTAATTCTGACAATATAATATGGTGGAACAAAAATACCAGGTTAAAGCAACAAAACAAACATGAGCCATTACAGAGCAGTCATGTCAGGTGGTAAAGCAGTTTGCTAACAGATCTGAAGTCATTATAATATCCATATCAGCAGTGAGCTGAAGTCAGTCCTCCATCATCCTTCAAGACCAAACTCTAGATAGTCTGTGGGAGCTTTGTTTTCAAAGATCATCACCAATGATCTTAAATCAATGGCTCCTAAAAAACTTTCCATCACAGGACTACAGAACTACAGCAGCTAACAGGCTGCTAGCCAGCTAAAGGCTAACCTGTGTACCTGTACAGACGGTTAAGGAGCTGAAACAGCTCTTTGGTACCAGTCAAGTCAAGACAGCACTGAGAGATCAGATCACACCGATGTAACCAATCAGGCCTCAGACTGAGGTAGGACCGCCTACTTTATTAACATAGGTGACCAGATATAAAATAATAAATACATAATTTTAGAAATACAGGAATAAATAAATAATTGTGGAAATAAATAAAAAAAATGTAGAAATGCATAAATCAATAAAAAAATAAATGTAAAATTACAGGAATTTATAATATATAAATATAATTAAATATATTTATATATAATTTTTTTTCATGTATTTATGAATTTAATGGTTAATTTTTACATTTATTTACATCTTTTTTGTTTATCCTTATGTCATTTTTGTTCACCATACTTCGACATCATTATTAGTACATCTGAAGAAGTTTAACTCTGCTGTGAAAATTTAATCTGACATTAAATACATATATGAAGAAGAAATGACCTTCAGTTTCCATGAATGAATGTCAATTTGAAAAGAAAACATCTGACATTTACAGTGGCACGGTGGCACAGCTGGTAGAGTGCGTGCCTCACAGCAAGAAGGTTCCTGGTTCAATCCTGGGTCTAGAGGGCCTTTCTGTGTGAAATTTGCATGTTCTCCTCGTGCATGCGTGGGTTCTCTCTGGGCACTCCGGTTTCCTCCCACAGACCAAAAACATGTTCATTAGGTTAATTGGTGACTCTAAAATATTTTCTCACTTTAAAAAATTCTAAAAATAGGGTGGGAGTATATACAACACACTTTCAGGTACCCTCAAGCATAAAGAACACAGGAAAAAAGTGGTGCGGTTCTACCTTTACAGAAAGTACACATTCTGGGACCTTAAAAGTTGATTGGAATTTTAGGCCGTTTTTGCTTCTGTCACATTTTTACTCACTGTGGACTCATTTTTCACTGCAATATCAAGTTCTACACCTCTATGTGCTCAGGAGAACTAGGGGCTGAAGCCATATGTAATTCAACAATGTCTCATAGCAATATAACATCACCAGAATGCAAGAAACTATTCAATAAAAAAAAACAGACAGTGAAAATTTCTGAATATTTATTTTCAGAACAATGAAAACTGTGAATAACTATGTACAAGGCGACAGGACTCCCCTGAAACTGTTTCAAGGGACCCCCCTGAAACTGTTTCGGGGGGTCCTGCTGCCCTGAAACAGTCTCTGGAGACACAGAGCCAACGTATGGAGCATGCTGATTGGTGATTAACAGACAGAGACTGAAATGGCACCAGGCAAATGGAAGGCAATATTCAAATAATTCTTTATAAGTAAATACAGGACGTATATCGATCATTCATGGCTTGTTAACCCTATAAAGCCAATTGTATCATATTTGATACATACTTTTATAATACCTCTATCTACTCAATATGATCAACAAATTACAAAAAAAACATCTGAATACAATCAGATAAATGATAAAAATGTCCTCAAATGGATTATCAGTTGCCAAAAACACCCATGTTGAATTTTACGGACATTTTGATCTTTATGGATTTTAGCAGAAAGTGAAACAAACATTTCAGCTCCAAAAAATTAGAATTTTCTGGCTATAATCTATGGTCTTGGGCCTTATAGGGTTAAAAGCTGTAAGATGTGTAAAATGATTTGTTTTTTACAGAATAGATCTAGAGCAAACTGTTTATTTTCTGCAGATTTTTGATGTGGACATGTGAATAAATGCGATGTTGACGGCAGACTCGCAAAATCATCTGCCTTTTCCGGCATTGTTTGGAATGTTGCTGACGTCGTGTGATACATTCAGGTACCCTCGGAAACTTGAGAATCTGATGAAAACGCCACTTTTTACGGCTTTTTAATAGGACAAACGGTTTGTAAATGCCAGTGCGTTTTTGAACCCGCCGGCAGGTTTGGGATCTGAGGTCAGAACTCTGACTGGGCCACTCCAGAAGACGTATTTTCTTCTGTTGAAGCAATTCAATTGTTGATTTACTTCTATACTTTGGGTCGCTGTCCTGTTGCATCACCCATCCTCTGCTGATCTTCAGTTGGTGGACAGATGGTCTTAAGTTTCTGCAAAATCTCTTGATAAACTTGGGAATTCATTTTTCTGGTGATGACAACAATCCATCCAGGCCCTGAGGCAGCAAAGCAGCCCCAAACCATAATGCTCCCTCCACCATATTTTACAGTAGGGAAGAGAATTTGATATTGGTGTGCTGTGCCTTTTTTTCTCCAAGCATAGCGTTGTGTGTTCCTTCCAAACAACTCAATTTTGGTTTAATCTGTCCACAGAATATTTTGCCAGTAGTGCTGTAGAACATCCGGGTGCTTTTGAAAATTCAAACGTGCAGCAATGGGTTTTTTTTTTTTAGACAGCAATGGCTTCCTCCGTGATGTCCTCCCATGAACTACAGTCTTGTGTAATTGTAGATTTGTCAACAATAATGTTGGCATGTGCCAGGGATTTCTGTAAGTCTTCAGCCGACACTCTAGGATTCTTCTTCACCTCACTGAGGTGTCATCTTTACAGGATGACCACACCTTGGCAGAGGAGCAACAGTGCTGAACTTTCTCCATTTGTAGACCGTCTGTCTTACTGTGGACACATGGACATCAGGGCTTTTAGAGATACTTTTGTAACCCTTTCCAGCTTCATGCAAGTCAACAATTCTTGATTGTAGATCTTGTGAGAGCTCTTCTGTGCGAGGCATGGTTCACATCAGGCAATGCCTCTAGAGAACAGCAACCTCACAACTGGTGTGTTTTTTATAGGGCAGGGCAGCTTTAACCAACACATCCTATCTAACACATTGATTGGACCCCAGTTTGGCTGACTCCTGGCTCCAATTAGCTCTTGGAGAAGTAATTGGCCTCGGGGTTCACATACTTTTTTCCACCCTGCACTGTGACTGTTTACATATTGTGTCAAATAAAAACATGAAAACTTAAATTTTTTTGTGTGGTATAAGTTTAAGCAGACTATTTTTGTCTACTGATGTGACTTAGATGAAGATCAGAACATATTTTATGACCAACTTAAGCAGAAATCCAAGTAATGCCAAAGGGTTCAAATACTTTTTCATGCCACTGTATCAGGAGGAGCTCAAAGAAGATTGAACTGTCAGCAGATCAGATATCAGCAAAAATCCACCATCATGCATCCCTACATATGATCAGTCAAACATCTGGACATGAAGATGCTTCAGTTAATAATCACACACACAAGATCTACAATAGAAACAGAGAAAACATGAACTTACCTCAGAATCTCCAGTCTACAGTTTGGACTCTGCAGAAAATCACACAGCAGCTTCACTCCTGAATCATGAAGTTTGTTTTTGCTCAGGTCCAGCTGTCCCAGATGGGAGGGGTTGGACTTCAGACCTGAGGCTAAAGAAGAACAGCTGATCTCTGACAAACTGCAGCTCCACAGTCTGAATAAAGAAGAGAGAATGAAGAGAAAAACTATTTAGGATGAGTCCACATCACACAGACTGCTCAGCAGAGCCAATCAGCTGCTGCTCTTCCTCCTGTCATAACATCACACATAAGTAGGGATGTCCAATATCTTCATCATCATGTTGGTGTTGGCAGATCTGAGCTCAAGAGCTCATCATCGGGATCACAGATCTGAACATTCGCCGAGGTGCAACCTTCGGGGGTACACCCAGCCGGTCTCAAGCCCGGATAAAGGAGGAGAGTTTTGCATGGGGCTAACACCCCAGTGTTTCCTCTGCATTCATTTAGCAGTGGCGGCCCGCCACTGCTAAATCCTACCTGCCGCTCCTTCAATTTTTTTTTTTTTTTTTTTTTTTAAAACTGCTAATACACCACCGCAGTATCATGTCGCCGCCTTCACAGCAGAGTCCTGCATTAAGTTGGGTGTCGCGAGTGCTGAGGTAGATAACTATCTTGCCCATAGTTGTGTCGCTATGGTTTGCTTATTTTCAATAAAATGCATTTTTCCTCTAGCTTTGACAAACGCCTCCTCCCCTGCTCTTTTCGCGCAACACCGATAAGCCACGCGGCGACCAAACCATCTCTTTGCAGGCGGAGTGCCCCCGACATGCAGTCTTCTTTTCAAGCGGCTGCTGCCACCGTGGTTCGAGAGGTAGCAGTGATTCAGCAAACGCCAAAGCAGGGGCCACCTAAAGGTGTTTCATTACACTCCCTTCCCTAAAAGCAATTCAGTAGAAATGCTTTCCCATGTCCAGTTCTTCGATAGTTTGATATTATTGGCTGCTGCCAGAAAGTCCAACATGCTGGACTCTCCACCTCCACATCGTCTCCAGATGTGGAGGTGGAAGAGACATGGCGCTGGTTATGGCGACACGCAGCAATAGTGTGTGAGAAGCTCGTTTGTTTGGCTGTGTTTTAAGTGTTTTATTTACTCCTTTTACTAACTCTTTTACTAACTCTTTTAACCACTTGTTGAAGACAATGGCGGCGGGGAATCACCCCAGTGTGGGGGGCATTATCTTCATTTTAACACTTTTATTCCACTTTTTACTTGGAGTGTGTGAGAGTGGTAAACCTCACCAGTATAGCCGCGACTTCTTACTTCTGCTTCGTGAGTCCGGGATGGGCAACGTGGATCCCTCGACAGCTATTCCTCCGGAGATCAACCGGCTTAATCCCTTTACGGAGAACCGGAGCTGGTCAGACGGGCCGAGGCGTGCGAGGAAAAGAGGGAAACGCGGCGGACTGCGGCAGAGGCTCAAGCGGCAGGGCTACCGTCGGATACCTCTACCCACTGTCATCCTGGCCAATGTTCAGTCACTCCGGAATAAAGTGGATGAGCTTAAGGGTAACGTCAAGTACCTGGCAGAGTACAGGGACGCATGCATCCTGGCCCTCACAGAGACCTGGCTTAAGGAGCAAGACCCACAGTCAGAGCTGGAGATCAACGGATTTGGAGTTCCCTTCCGTCTTGACAGAGACCCCGCAGTGACCGGCAAGTCACTCGGCGGGGGTGTGTGTCTCTACGTCAATAAGCACTGGTGTAATACGGTGATTGTCAGGGAGACACTGTGCACTAAAGACATTGAACTATTGTCCGTGTCACTGCGACCGTTCTATCTCCCCAGGGAATTTCCACAGTTATTTATTACTGTTGTTTATGTTCACCCGAAGGCTAATGCTGATGTAGCCACTGAGGCTATGCTAAAAACAGTGCAGCTGCTGCAGGGGTTAGCGCCGGATGCACCGCACTTCATTCTGGGTGATTTCAATCACTGCAAACCGTCAAAGTCCTTGGGTAACTTTTACCAATATGTGACGTGAACCACTCGACATGGAAAGTGTCTGGACCTCTGCTTCGGATCCATTAAAGGAGCATATAAGTCTTTCAGCAGAGCTCCACTCGGTATGTCCGATCACAACATGGTTTATTTGGTTCCGTCCTACAAATCCGTCCTGAAGAGGAACAAGCCGGAGAGGAGATTGGTTCCGGTCTGGTCGGAGGAATCAATCTACTGCCTCCAGGACTGCTTCCAAAACAGGGATTGGGATTTGTTCATAAATGTTTGCGAGGATTTTGATGATTTAACTGATGTTGTCTCATCATATGTTTCTTTTTGTGAGACCTCCATCATCCCACAGAAGGAAATTTTCCTCTATCCTAATAATAAGCCGTGGGTGACTAAAAGTGTCAAAACTGTGATTAATCAAAGGAACATTTGCTTCAATCAGGGTGACACTGCTAGTTATAGGGAGCTTCAAAAACAGCTAAAGAAGGAGCTTAAAATTGCTAAATGCAGGTACAAGGACAAGGTTGAGAGCATGTTAAGAGCAGGCAGCTCTCGGCCTGCATGGGAGGGGGTCAAATCAATGATGGGGATGCATTCTAAGAAGAGCCATGTCTCCCTTAATAGAATGCCTGATCTGGTGTTCTCAAATGAACTGAACAATTTTTACAACCGTTTTAACAACTGTAATTTTAGTGAGGAACTGTCTTTTTTTAAATGTGTTGTCTCCTCACAGAATAATGTTGTTGACAGGGGCAAAGTGTGTAAACTTTTCCGGGGAGTCAAGGAAAGGAAAAGCCCTGGCCCGGATGGCATTGGAGGGCGTGTTCTCAAGAACTGTGCTGACCAGCTGGCAGACATATTTACTTTTATTTTTTCAATGTCCCTCCAGCTTCATAAGGTCCCCTCACTTTGGAAATACTCCATTATTGTCCCAGTTCCCAAATCTGCATCCCCTAAATCACTAAATGATTTCAGACCTGTGGCATTAACTTCTCTAGTTATGAAATCATTCGAGAAAATTGTCAAGGAAACGCTTCTGACCTGTGTTCAAGACAACCTGGACCCACTGCAGTTCGCTTACAGATCAGGCAGAGGTGTTGAAGATGCATTAGCCACTCTTTTAAATCTTGTCTTGACTCATCTTGAGGGAGCCAAGACTTTTGCCCGTCTTTTATTTATTGATTTTTCATCTGCTTTTAACTGCATACAGCCACACATTTTAGCAGAAAGGTTGAGGGACTTCCACAGCATAGATCCTGGTCTAATAGCCTGGCTAATGGACTTTTTAACTGAAAGACCACAACGTGTGAGGGTCAGTGGTGTTCTGTCAGACACTCTCGTCTCCTCCACTGGATCACCTCAGGGCTGCGTCCTTTCACCTCTGCTGTTCGTCTTGTACACGAACGGGTGTCGTAGCCAACATGTAGGGCGTCACATTCTGAAATTTGCAGATGACTCAGTAATCGTGTCCCTGCTGAGCAGTGACGACCCTGACCATGGCCCTGTAGTGAGGGAATTCACAGACTGGTGTTCTTCAACTTTCATGTGCATCAATGTGTCAAAGACTAAGGAAATGGTGATAGACTTTCGAAAACAACTGTCAGCTACCCCTCCTCTTGTTATTGAGGATCAAGCCGTCGAGCTGGTCCAGAACTATAAATATCTTGGCACTAACATTGATGACAAGCTGTCTTTTGATTTCCATGTCGATGCTGTTTGCAAGAAGGCACATCAGCGCATGTATTTCCTTAGGAAATTGCGGAGTTTTAATGTTGACAGCACTTTCATGAAAATGTTTTATTCCTGTTTTATTGAGTCCGTTCTGACCTTTTCTTTTATTTGTTGGTACAGCTTGCTTTCCCTCAAGAACAAAAACAGACTGCAGGGCATAGTGAGAGTGTGCAGCAAAATTGCAGGCATTGACCTCAACGATCTTTCTGATGTGTACAAGCTCAGGACCCTAAGTAAGGCCCGCTCACTCCTCACTGACCAGAGCCACCCCTTGGTTGGTGAGTTTGTGCTGCTCCCATCAGGCCGCAGGTACACCCTGCCAAGATGCAGGACTAATAGACTTAAGTATTCTTTTGTCCCTGCTGCCATAGGTCTTCTCAATAAGTGATTTACTAATCTGCTGTTCTGTTCTATTTATTACTGTCCTCTGGGTAATATGTTGTTGTTACTGTGATTGTTGTTGACTGTTCTTGTTGTTACTGCTGACTGTAGAGCGATTTGCCCCACGGGGACAATAAAGACTCCTTGAACCTTGAACCTGAGCAGCAGGGCAAAATCTGTGTGTGTGCTCTTGGGTGGCAACCGCTTCTGGGTCCTACCGTGGCGGTCAAAACCGCTTGCTGTCTGCCACCTGTCCCTCATTGAAATGACTGGAGGCGGCGCGTTGCCGCGCAGCAGTGTGAAGGGGAGTATAAAGATACAGGCACACACACACATACACAAACACACTTACACTCAGGCGGCGGAGGAAGGAGCGACCATAACGGTAAAAAAAATAAAAAACAATTTAAACAAACATTAATGGATGACCAGAAGCTTACCAAACAATCTCCCCAAGCAAAAATCTCAGTGTTTTTAAGCCAACTGCCCTTACAAAGGAGGGAAGCACAGCTCGCTGTGTAGGAAACTTTCAGCATGTAGTTTCTCCTTATTGTCAGTTACTTGCTTTAACTTTATTTAGCATGATTTATCTTCTCTCCACCTGCTGAGCTTACATGGTTACATGAAATGTTACATTCTTCCTGTTTTTTTAATACTATTTATACTTTATGCAGTTTATTTATTTATTTTTTTTGAGAATGTTGTAGTTGTCTGAAAAAGGGCTCTAATGACAAAAAAGTGAACAAATTTCAGGGCTCACTATTTATTCAGATCTAAATGCTCTTTAATTATGATATTACGGAGCATTTTTGACGGAACCACGCTCCCTTCAGCACCAGTAACCAGAAACATCATAAGGAATCAAGAGGCAGAAATCAAAGTCATAAGTCAAGCATTATGGCCAACAAAAATGACTGACTCTGACAGAGTGAGTGTGATACATGTGATGTCAAGACGAACCCCATTCTCAGAGAGAGCAAGGGAATTGCAGCTAAATGCAGAGGGAAGGCCATTCCCACACTATCTGAAATATTCCACATCTCACAATGGATGGGAAAAAATTATAGGGACTGGATAATATATAGCAGCTCAAAACAGGCTTTATTTTGCCTACCTTGCTTGCTGTTCTCCTTTGAAGTAGAGAAGAGGTCAACAAGTGCAATAAGTTACACAGAAGAGATGAAATTTTCCAATATAAAAGACAAAAAGCTTTATGAAAGATTTCCAGAACATGAAAGAAACTGTGCACACAGTCATTGTTATTGGAAATGGAAGAACCTACAACATTCAGTCGTCCAGACTGCTGGAATTGACAGCCAACAAGAGAAACTGTTGGAGACAGAAACTGAAAATAACAAAGCACGACTGAAGCGACTTCTGGATGTAACACTTTTCTTAGCTTTCAGGAATCTGCCATTCAGGGGCAGCACAAATACACTAAATGAGCCAGATAATGGAGATTTTTTGGCATAATTGAGCTGTTGGCAAAGTATAATAGTATCCTATCTAAGTTCATTGAACTTTGTGCTCAGCATGTCCCGAACACTATTTTGAAGGAAAGGCAAAAAATAACACTCTATTCCATAATGTGCAATGTAACCCCAGATGTGTCAAACTTGAAGCAAAACGTACTGTTGCTGAGGTATGTAAGTCAAACTTCCCCTGAGGGTGGGAAATAAATGAACGTTTTCTTGAATTTAAGGACTTTTCAAAAAAGACAGGAGAGGAAATGTCCACAATGGTGGAACAATCACTCAGTCAACATGGGATAGATATAGCTGATTGCAGAGGTCAGTGCTTTGATAATGGAGCTAACATGGCTGGAAAAGTAAAAGGAGTACAAAATTGCATGCTGAGTAAAAATCCCTTAGCCAAATATTCCACATGTGCATCTCACACCTTAAATCTAATTGGTGTCCATGCAGCCCGAGCTTACCCAGAAATGGATATTTTCTTTGGCTTCATCAATCAGCTGTACAAACTATTCAGTGGCAGCCCTCACCGGTGGGAAATCTTACAAAGAGTTCTGGGCTGTTCACTGCACAGCTTGTCTGAGACAAGATGGAGTGCCCGGATAGAGGCAGTGCGCCCAGTGGCAGAACATCTGCCTGATCCAGGCATTAGACACCCTCATCACGACAGGTAACCTTACCAGTGAAGTCAAAAACGAAGCACAGGGTATAAAGACCTACTTTAAGTCCTTCAATGCAGTTTTGCTCCTAACTTTTTGGGTCAAGGTGCTACATAGAGGATAGAAACCTTAC
This sequence comes from Scarus forsteni, assembly GCA_036419115.1. Taxonomy (NCBI): domain Eukaryota; kingdom Metazoa; phylum Chordata; class Actinopteri; order Labriformes; family Labridae; genus Scarus; species Scarus forsteni. The sequence goes on along the minus strand of JAZDUH010000029.1, from coordinate 39,642 downwards.
CAGCCAGTCCTCAACCATTTCACTTGATGTGCAAGCTGAACTGGATGTGTGCATCATGGGACAGTTTTCTGACAGAAGTCACTGCTGTTGCCACAGCCATGGGTATCAAATCTCAGTTAGGAAACAGAGAAAGAGGAAGTGTTTCTTTGAGGAGTCAGAAAAGCAAGTGACAGAGGAGCAAAGCCCAGAGACCCTGTTCAGAGAGATAGAGTGTTTCATGTTGCAATGGACAACATAATCTCTCAGCCACATGTACAGTTCTCATCCATGCAGCGAATTTGTGATGAGTTTTGGGTCCTGTGGAAATTCAGAGCTATGCCACAGAACAGCATCACTGCATCATGCTCAAGCTGTCTGAGAAATATAAGACTGACCTCACAGAGTCCCTTGAAGACCAAATTCAGCACTTAAAAAAATACAGTGTATCACAGAAGTGAGTACACCCCTCACATATTTCCAAATATTTTATGATATCTTTTCATGGGACAGCAGTGAGGTAATGACACTTTGATACAGTGGACAGTAGTGAGTGGGCAGCTTGTTAAACAGTTTATATTCACTGTACCCTCAAATCAACTCGACACACAGCCATTAAGTGGAAAAGGATTCCAGTGGCAAAATGTGAAGCTCTGATGAACTCCCTCCCCAAGAGGGTTAAGGCAGTGCTGAAAAATAATGGTTCCTGCACAAAATATTGACACTTTGGGGCCAGTTCGGACACTTTGACTTAGGGGTGTACTCACTTTTGTTGCCAGCAGTTTAGACATAAATAGTTGTGTGTCTAGTTGTTTTGAGGGGACAGTGAATATAAACTGTTTAACAAGCTGCCCACTCACTACTGTACACTGTATCAAAGTGTCATTACCTCACTGCTGTCCCATGAAAAGATATCGTAAAATATTTTGAAATATGTGAGGGGTGTACTCACTTCTGTGATACACTGTATATAGTGCAACTTTTTTTTTTTTTTAACAATATTTTATTGTGTTTCCCATTTTATTACAACATATGTGTCAATGATTAATTCATAAAAATTAAAGTGAAAATAACCCCAAAAAATAAAAATAAGTAAATAAATAGATAAGAAATACAACAAACAACAAAAAAAAAAAGAAAAGAAAAGTGGAGGGCAGGCAGCACATTATCGTTCTTAACACTGTTACTCATTCATCAAATCAAATCAAATCAAAATTTATTTATAAAGCACTTTTCATACATTAAGAATGCAGCACAAAGTGCTATACATGTTAAAAACAGTCCCCACCCCCCCTCCACCCCCACATTCAAACTCCACCCCAACGCACATCCCCCCCAGACACACGCACACACACACACACACACACACACACACACACACACACACACACACACACACACACACACACACACTAACATGATTTAAAATGTGTGATTTAAAATCGTGTGGCTGAGTACAGAGAGCCAGGTCAGGAAGCCAGGAGGCCGACTGCACTGGGCGGCGCCTGACCCAGAGCCAGGATGCCTCCACTCAGGCATGCCTCGCTACAGGACCAGCGAGGGGCCCACCGCAGCAAAGCACTGCTGCAGACCCCCACCTGTCCAAGGCAGCGCCCAAAGACAGAGACATCCCAGCCAGAGCCAACAGCGGCCCCCAGTGCAGGCAGCCCCTGCTGAGAAACACTGGAGATATGGAATAAAAACATAAAACTACATAGGCTAAGAATCATTAAATGAATAAAATAAATAAATAAACACTAGTAAATGAAATAAATAGTAATAGAATAAGAATAGCAATTAAAAAAGGCGAGATTATATAAATAAATAAAATAAAAATATAGATAAAAATAACAGATAAAAATATGGGATTAGTTAAAAGCTAGATTAAAAAGGTGGGTCTTGAGCCTACTTTTAAAAATATGAACATTCTCTGCAGCCCTGAGGTCCTCTGGCAGGCTGTTCCACAGACAGGGGCCATAATGCTGGAAAGATGCCTCACCGTAAGTCCGTGTTAGAGCTTTAGGAATTATCAAGAGGCCAGTGCCAGAGGATCTCAGGGTCCTTGAGGTTCATATGGTAAAAGCAATTCTGAAAGATAAGAAGGTCCAAGACCCTAAGGCACTTAAAACCATTAAAAGGACCTTAAAATCAATCCTAAAACACACAGGGAGCCAATGCAGTGATTTTAAAACCGGTGTAATGTGTGCCTGCCTTCTGGTCTTCGTCAGCACACGTGCTGCTGAACTCTGTAATAACTGTAAACTTGAGATGTTTCTTTTTGGAAGACCAGAAAGCAGGGCGTTACAATAGTCAATACGACTGGAGATAAAAGCATGCATTAGCGTCTCTGTGTTAGCCGGAGAGAAAGCAGGCGGACTCTGGCAATGTTCTTTAAGTGATAAAACCCTGTTTTTGTGACATTTTTAATATGTGGAATAAAATTGAGCTCAGAGTCAAAAATGACACCCAGATTCTTAACCTGATTGGATGGAGTTAAAGACAGGGTTTGGAGTTTTGATAAAAGTTTCTCTCCCTGAGCCTTAGGATCAACAATTAAAACTTCAGTTTTGTCCTGGTTGAGCTGTAGGAAGTTTTCTGCCATCCAGGATTTAATGTCTAAAATACAATTAAAAAGGGCATCAATAGGCCCTGTGTCATCAGGAGACATGGATATGTACAGCTGTGTATCATCAGCATAACTGTGGAACATGATACCATGCCTCCTGATGACGTCTCCCAGTGGGAGCATGTACACATTAAAAAGTATGGGGCCTAAAATTGAGCCTTGGGGAACACCACATTTAACTTCATGGGTCCTTGAGGAGCATGTGTCCAGGCTTACCAGAAATTTTCTATCTGTGAGATAGGAACTGAACCACCGAAGGGCAGTACCAGAGAGGCCTACAAGGTGTCTTAGTCTAATTAAAAGAATCATGTGATCTACTGTATCAAAAGCAGCGCTTAGATCCAGTAGCACAAGGACTGTGAGTTTATGCAAGTCCAGGTTGCATCTAAAATCATTAACAATTTTTAGTAGGGCAGTCTCTGTGCTGTGGTTCGTCCTAAATCCAGATTGAAATTTCTCAAGAATGGAACCTTTATTTAGAAAATCATTCAACTGAATAAAAACAAGTTTTTCTAAAACTTTGCTTAAAAACGGTAAGTTGGACACTGGCCTGTAGTTATTAAAAACATCAGGATCCAAATTGTTCTTCTTCAGAAGGGGTCTCACCACTGCTGTCTTAAGGGCAGCAGGGAAACAGCCCGTCTGAAGAGAACAATTCACCAAATTTAAAAGCTCAACTTCAAGGAAACCATAAAGTGTTTTAAAAAGTGATGTTGGAATAGGATCTAAAAGGCAGTTTGTTGGTTTTACTTGGGAGAAAACTCTACCAAGCATTTCAGCATCAACCAGAGCAAAACTGTCCAGTGTTTCCTCAGGTAAAAACAAGCTTTCTAAGGTATTAAAAACAGTATTTTGATCAGATAAAATAGAAGATCTTATAAAATCTATTTTACCCCTGAAGTGATCTGCAAAGCCTTCACAAAGAGAGTCTGAAGGAGTGATTTGGTTTCTGTTAAAAACGGGGTTGATTAAAAGATCAATGGTGCTAAAAAGAATTTTTGGGTTGTTCTTGTGTTCACTGATTATTTTTGTGAAATGAGTAGTTCTTGCATGCCTGAGAGCATTGTTGTATATTTTTAGTTGCTCACAATATATTTGTTGATTCACAATTATTTTATTTTTCCTCCATCTCCGCTCAGCCACCCTGCAATTTCTTTTTAATTTTTTAATTTCCTCGTTTCTCCATGGAGGTGTGCGCTTAGGCAGTACCTTTTTTGTCTTCAGTGAAGCTACGATGTCAATTGTGGTTTTAAGTTTATTAATAAAATGTTCGACAATAAAATCACAGGATGTAGGTGTAGGAGCTGGAGGATGCTTGTTTAAGATTTCAATAAAATTTGCAGACACTTCTGAGGTAAAATAGCGCTTCCTGACAGTTACGAGGTCTCCGTTGAATAAAACTGGTGATATTAAAAAACACACAGTAATGGTCTGACACAGCCAAGTCAACGACAGAGGACACACTGGCTGTTAGTCCATAACTAATGACTAAATCCAATATGTTTCCTCTCTCGTGACTTGACTGTGTGACATGCTGTTTAAAATCTAAGTAGCTAAGTAAATTTAAAAACTCTTTTGCCATGGAGTCTGAAGGATTGTCAATGTAGATAGATAGATAGATAGATAAAACTTTATTCCAGACTCATGGTCCACACTACAGAAACTAAAAACAAACAAATACACAAACAATTAAAACCTCTAAACTTTTAAGAGGCAGTCATACCAGTGATTCCAAAATACAGATGAGTATCTTACATCGCTATATACAGGACTGGAACAATACAAAATCACAACATTAACAGAGTTATTCAGACGATTCATGAATTTAAACATCAAATTCCTCAGGACAGCAGGCAAAGTATTAATCCGGCTAGACACAAAAAGGTCACTAGCGCTGGTCCATCTCGGCTTTTTTAGAAGAAGCCTAAGTGCATCATTATATGCCACCATCAGTCTTCTGTAGCTGGCCTTTTTATAGCTCACCCACAGATCGTGTACAGAGAGGAACAATATGCTCTAAACAGAGTCAGTTTCACCTCTACAGAGCAACAGGAGAATTTTTGCACCAGGATGTTTGCTTGAGCATATAACAGCCGGCACTGGCGATACATGTCCTCATCATCCGATAGACAATCAGTTATGATGTGACCGAGGTATTTGACAGTATCACATACTTTTACAGGAGCCCCAGACAATGTAAAAACAGGGAACTTTAAATTCTTGTCCTCCTTAGTTCGACAAATCATGATGACACTTTTAGCAGGGTTGTATTGTATATCATGTTGTTCACCATACACAGAACACACTTTCAACAACTGCTGGAGTCCGGCTGAGCTAGGGCTAAACACCACCAGGTCATCAGCGTACATGAGGTGATTAATTAAGGCACCTCCAACCATACAACCAGTTGTGCACATACTCAACTGTTTAGACAGATCATTCATATAAAAATTAAAAAGAGCAGGAGATAAAATACTGCCCTGTCTTACACCATTACAGACATTAAAGGGAGCAGATACACAGGTGTCCCATTTAACCTGCATGGTCTGATGGGCATACCAGTAAGAAAGGCATCTGATGAGATACTTAGGCACATCTGCCTGATACAATTTTTTAAACAGTTTCCTATGATTTACACGATCAAAAGCCTTAGAGGCATCCAGAAAGCACATAAAGACTGTTGAGTTTTTCTTTCTATAAGTACTCAGCAATTCTTTCAAGGAGAAAATACACATATTAGTGCCATGGTTAGCTTTAAAGCCAAATTGATTGTCTGTAGCAGTGATACATTTTTGAATCCTACTCAAGAAGATACGTTCTACAACTTTGGACAATATATTGGCAAGTGCAATGGGTCTATAATTAGTTGAACTGCCCACTTTTCCAGCTTTATCTTTTAACACAGGTACTAGAAGAACTGTCATCATGGGGTTTGGGAGAAACCCATGCACAACAAAGGCAGTGAAACATAAAGACAGAAGAAGAGCCAACCTCCCACTGGCAAGTTTGAGATGTTCCGCAGAGATCTGATCTACTCCAGTGGATTTATTATCTGACAAGTTATTAATAGCTTGATGCACATCATTAGATTAAATGTGTATGTTAAAATCACCAGATATAATAATAAAATTGTAAGTGGCGTGGATTATGGATAAAAACTCAGAAAATTCAGTGATAAAAGCAGCATCATGCTTGGGTGGTCTGTAAACAGTGATGCAAAGGATTGATGGACTGTTAAAAACAATAGCATGGTGCTCAAAGGTGGTGTACTGCTCAAATGTTATTTCTTTGTTCTTTAGTGAATTATTCACTATTGATGCAGTACCACCACCTTTTCTGCCACTTCTCACGGAGAATGTAAAATTAAAATTTGGTGGGGAGGCCTCAGTGAGAATAACTGAAGCATCTGTACCCAGCCACGTTTCGGTTAAGAACAAACAGTCTAACCTGTTATCTAAAATCAAATCGTGCATAATAAAAGATTTGTTTAAAAGGGAGCGGACATTTAAAAGTGCCATGTTGATGGTGACAGGTGAATTACAGTCTGTATTGGTGGGTTGTTGATGTTTTGGGAGAGGCCTGAGGTTATTGAAGTTCACAGAGTGAGCATGATGGAGTCTGGTTATGTGACGGTGAGTGATAATAACAGGAATTGATGAGTGGTTGGTGAAAACAGGTGGCCCAAGTCCAGTATTGTGAGTGTCAGAGGTGGAACTAAAAACATAGGAAGTGGGACCAGGGGGACATCATTCAGGGTTGGACAGTTCAGTCTGTGTATGTTTGGGGTGATGTGATGACAGTGAGGGGAGTGTGTGCTGTAAACCATAGGCCAGGTTGGCAGACAACATGCGGGCCCCGGCTCTGTTCAGGTGGAGGCCATCTGGACTAAAAAGGTGTCTCCTCTCCCAAAACGCATCAAAATTGTCAACAAAGCCCACTCTGTGGGTGCTGCAGGCTGAGGAGAGCCAGGTGTTCAGGCTGAGTAGCCTGCTGAAGCGGCCAATCCCCCTGCCACAGGTGGGGGTGGGGCCAGAGATAAAAACACTCAGCTGGTGCTGCTGGAGTTCATTAAAAAGCTGTGTGAAGTCACGTTTTAAAAGCTCTGACTGTTGTCTGGAGGTGTCGTTGGTGCCTACGTGAATAACGACCCTGTTTACCTGTGGGTGAGAGGTGAGGACACCGGGGATTTTCTCAGTTATGTCTGAGACTGTGGCGCCAGGAAAACAGAGGGTGGACGCCCCCCTCAGACGGACGTTCCTGATGAGAGAATCCCCGATGAGGAGTGTCGTGGCCAGTTGTCCGGGGTTAGCAGCCGGCTCGGCGACCCCGCCATCCCCGTCAGGCGCCCGGAGGTGGGGAATCCTTGTGTGCCAACGCACCGCGTCCCTGAGGAGCCGCTTTCGCTGAGACGAGGGGCGGGAGGACGGAGGAGAGCGGCCCGGCGCTGCACAGACCAGTGCTGCGCGGCCCGGTGCTGGACGTCCATCCCCACTGGCGGGCCTGAGTGGGGGGAAGGCTGTGGTGTCTGACAGCCGGGGCACCGCGTCCGTCAGCTGGGAGACGTCGGGATCAGCAGGGCCAAGGACCGCCGGTTCCGAGCTCATAGATAGAGCCGAGAATTTGTTGGTGAGGAGGATGCCGATGGAGGGGGAAACCCCGCACGGAGCTCTGCCAGGAGCCCCGCCAGGACCCCGCTTCCGACTGCGGACCACCACTTCGGACCAGGGGGTCCCACCGCTCGGAGTAGAGCAGGAGGGCCGCTGACAGCTGGAGGAGGAAGGCTCCCAGATGACGGTGTCCCTCAGAGCCGCGGAAGCGCTATGGTGTTGTAGCTCACCGGTCTGTGTGGTTTCCAACCAACTGGACAACGCCGAGAGCCGAGATTTGAGGGTGGTCAGCAGTGAGTCCTTCCTCTGCAGTTCGTCCGACAGCCGTCCAATGTCCTCCAGAAGATTGGTGATCTTTTTCTGGGCCCTTTTGAGCTGGTTTCCTACCTCGGCAGGTAAGGAAGTGTCCGTGGCGTTAGCCTCCATAGTTGCCATGCTCAGTAAACAGGTAAAATCCAAAAGTCCGATGACTAAAACCTTGTATCCAGTAAAAACACAAGTTCAAAGCAATCCTTGCTGAAGGCTTAATGCATTAAAAGCATTTAAAACCTTTTAAAAACTGGATAAAAGCGGCAGCTCAGCTATGTGGCTAAGGCAGGAGAAATACCAGGTGTGGCGTGTGATATCGATATTACATATGGGTGCATGCATGGGCATATATATATATACATATCTGACTAAATATGAGTGCATTTGGGCATGTTATTGAACAAATTGTGACAACACAACTGGGGCTCTCCAGTCTAAGGTATCATCCCCATTATAAATAATAGTGGCTAGTTCTCTAGGCAGGTAATCCATTAGTGGCCGCCATAAGTCTATGAATTTTTCTTCTCTCTCTTTCAATTTAGCACTAAGTCTTTCCATTGGAAGAACTCTATAGATTTCTCTACACCACTGAGTTACCGATGGTGGTTTTTCATGAATCCAATTAAATAGGATGCATTTTCTGGCCAAACAGAGCAGTTTATTAAGAAGTTTTGATCTTCTGGGGTCTAAAATCGTGCAACTTTTGAAGAAGTTCTCGGACCTCTGGACGTACTTAATGCCATATACACAATGGGACTACAGAGCATTTATGGAGACCTGTGTGTCCTGCTGTGGATCTTCCTGTCTCTGTCTCTGCCTGTGACTGTGGCTGGAGGTTAGCAGGCTTTCAGTAAAATGAAGATAATAAAAAACTACTTGCACTCTAACATGTCCCAGGAGAGGCATAATGTTTTGGCAATGCTCTCCATAGAGCGTCAACTTGCCAAGAAACCGGACTGTAATGACATCATAGATGATTTTGCCACAAGGAAAGTTCGGTGCGTGGCATTTGCAGTTCAAATCTAAAACTATCACACCAGCAGTAGCCTAAAATACAATGGTAAATATTCACTTACAGTGGGAGGAAAAAGTAAGTACACCCTTTGTAATTTTGTACATTTCTGCCTAAATTGGTTTTAAAATGTGGTCTGATCTTAACTCAAATCACAAGAATGAGTAAACAATGTCTGCTTAACCTAATGCCACCCAAACAATTACATGTTGTTGTATTTTTATTGGCCATAAGATGTAAACATTCACAAGACAGGGAGGAATAAGTAAGTACACCCCCCTGGCTAAGGATCCTCCAAGAGCTACTTAGTCAAATTTATGAGTCAGGTGTGAGCCAACCTGAAGTTCAATTACTGAGGTGTGGCTTAAAGCTGCCCTGTCCACTGGAAAACACACACCAGTTAAGAGCTGTGTCTTGATGAGGGGCACTGTCTGATGTGCACCATGCCTCGCTCAAAAGAACTCTCTGAAGGCCTAAGATCAAGAATTGTTGATTTGTGTAAAGCTGGAAAAGGTTACAAAACCATCTCTGAAAGTCTTGATGTTCACAAATCCACGGTGAGAAAAACTGTCTAAAAATGGAGACAGTTCAGCACTGTTGATTCTCTTCCAAGGAGTGGTCGCCCTGTAAAGATGACTCCAAGGGCACAGCGCAGGATCCTCAATGAGGTAAAAAAGAACCCTAGAGTGTCAGTGAAAGACTTACAGAAATCACTGGAACATGCCAACATCTCTGTTGACACATCTACAATACGTAAAACATGAAACAAAAATGGGTTTCATGGGAGAACACCAGGCAGGAAGCCATTGCTCTCTAAAAAGAACATTGCTGCACGCTTGAAGTTTGCAAAAAAACATTTAGATGCTTCACAGCATAACTGGGAAAATATTCATTCAAGTTGAATTGTTTGATGGGAACATACAACGTCATGTGTGGAGGAAAAATGGAACAGCACACCATCATCAAAACTGTGCTGCAACAGGACAACGACCCAAAGCACAGAAGCAAATCAACTTTAGAATGGTTTCAGAAGAATAAAATAAATGTCCTGGAATGGTCCTGTCAAAGTCCTGACCTAAACCCAATTGAGATGCTGTGGCATGACCTCAAGAAAGCTGTTCACACCAGACATCCCAAGAATCTTGCAGAACTGCAGCAGTTTTATGAAGAGGAATGGTGCAAGATTCATCCCGATCGTTGTGCGCGCCCAATTTGCTGCTACAGGAAACGTCTAGTTGCAGTTATTGCTGCCAAAGGAGGGTCAACCAGCTATTGAATTCAAGGGTGTACTTACTTATCCCCCCCCCCCCCCTGTCTTGTGAATGTTTGCATCTTATGGCCAATAACATAATGATAAAATGTAATTGTTTGGGTGGCATTAGTTTAAGCAGACACTGTTTACTTATTCTTGTGATTTGAGTTAAGATCAGACCACATTTTATAACTAATTTAGACAGAAATGTACAAAATTACAAAGGGTGTAATTACTTTTTCCTCCCACTGTATTCCTACAAGTGCCAGAATTTCAGTGCCTATTGAGAGTGTGTTTGGAACTAACGGCTGAAGTGTAGTTTGTTAATGTTAACCATTAGTGTCAATGCCTGTAATTTGTCTTTTGCAGACAGCGATGTTAGGAGAGGAGAGCAGGAGAGAAAAAGAGCAGAGGAAAAGGAAGGAGGAGATGTGAGGAGAGGAGAGATTTGGGTGCAGTTTATCTTATCTTGTTCCTGGCCCACCCAAGACTGTCTGCATACATACTGTATGATCAGTCAAACATCTGGACATGAAGATGCTTCAGTTTATAATCACACACACAAGATCTACAATAGAAACAGAGAAAACATGAACTTACTCCAGAATCTCCAGTCTACAGTTTGAACTCTGCAGAAAATCACACAGCAGCTTCACTCCTGAATCATGAAGATCGTTCCTGCTCAGGTTCAGCTGTCTCAGATGGGAGGGGTTGGACTTCAGAGCTGAGGCAAAAGAAGAACAGCTGATCTCTGACAAACTGCAGTGCAACAGTCTGAATAAAGAAGAGAATGAAAAGAAAAACTATTTAGGATCCAATCAGATGTGTCCACATCACACAGTCTGCTCAGCAGAGCCAATCAGCTGCTGCTGCCTCCTGTCATAACATTACACATAAGTAAGGATGTCCAATATCTTCATCATCATGTTGGTGTTGGCAGATGTGAGCTCAAGAGTTCATCATCAGGATCACAGATCTGAACATTTCTCCCTAAATGTTGGGCATCAGGAGCAGAAACCTGGTCTTCAGTGAGTCTTGGTAGGTCACTGCTGTTGAGGACTGTGTTAATATCTTGTTGGTCTGGGTCTTTATCTGAAGAGTAAAGGTTGGCATCAAAATCCCAAAAGTTGTTTTTTTATTTTCTCCAGTGAGTGTGTTAGCTTCCCTGCTGATTCCTTTATTATGGAGATGGATTTTTTTCTGTCTTTAATTAGATTTGATAGAGATTTAACAGATTTATTGTCATACTGAAAATCTCTTTGACAGAATTCATGCATCAGAAATGGTGCTTCCTCATTTATCGTCTCAATTATTTTGAATATAGATTTCCTTCATTCATCCTGCATGTCTTCACTAGGGTCGGTTACAATGATTTCTTCAAGGAGTTATATTTTTCTTTCAGATCAGTTTCCTGTTGCTGTCATCTCTTTTGTTGTGACAGAGTGTGAAATCATTGTGCCACTTTAAAGGGAAAGTTCGGTTCCTGGAGCTTTCACATTGTTTATAGAATGAAAAAGAGCAATATACTCGCCCAGAAGGCTTTCCTGATCCAAACAGTGCTTCAGGAGATATTCAGATCCAAAATTGAGCAGCGGACATCCATATAATGGTAACACGTAGGGCATAGATCGCCGCTCCTAAAACTGCATTAATCGTCCAAAAACTCAATTGTTTCACCAATATTCCATCATAATCCGCTCCAGCTAGTCCTCCATTACAGTCTGTGTCACTCCAGACAGCGTTGTATGGCTGTCCCGACCTCTGAACTGAAAAAGAAGAATGCTTGCTTCCGCACATGCGCAGTGCGGCTCATTGTTTCAGGGGAAGACAATCTGCTACACAATGACTTTCCTCTTCCAGTTTTGTGCCAAATGGAAGAAAATCTATTGGATGAAGATGTTGTGGAGGAGAACTTTGAATATGATGGGTGTCTTTACAGTTTCGAGCCAGAGTTTACAGATGAGGAGCCCATCGAAAGGAGGAAGCGGAGGCGGCACTCCAGAGACTACTGCGCAGGCTCTGAAGCAATTCATTCTTCTTTTTCAGTTCAGAGGTCGGGACAGCCACACAACGCTGTCAGGAGTGACACAGACTGTAATGGAGGACTAGCCGGAGCGGATTATGATGGAATATTGGTGAAAAACACGAGTTTTTAGACGATTAACGCAGTTTAAGGAGCAGTGATCTATGCCCTATGTGCTACCATTATATGGATGTCTGCTGCTCGATTTTGGATCTAAATATCTCCTGAAGCACTGTTTGGATCAGGAAAGCCTTCTGGGTGAGTATATTGTTCTACTTCATTCTATAAACAATGTGAAAGCTGCAGGAACCGAACTTTCCCTTTAAACCTTGTTCCCTGGTCCCAGATAAATTATGAAGATGACTTTAGGGAATCATTTATTTGTAGAAAGGAGGTCCACTCCTTTTTGACGCGACAGTCAGATACTGGCTCTTTGTGAAAGGATGTAAAACAGCTCCAACAATGTTGGAAATGCTTTAGGGAGGTCTGAGCTCTAGAGCACATCTAGATGTTGAATCAGATGTTGTTTGTCTTGTTTCCTGTATCTAAAACAAACAGACTGTCACAATCAGAGGAACACATCAGTTCTCCTACAGGACACACTTGGTCTGATTCACTAGAGAAGATGAGTGGAGATATATCAGGAGGAGCTCAAAGAAGGTGGAACTGTCAGCAGATCAGATCTCAGCAAAAATCCACCATCATGCATCCCTACATATGATCAGTCAAACATCTGGACGTGAAGATGCTTCAGTTAATAATCACACACACAAGATCTACAATAGAAACAGAGAAAACATGAACTTACTCCAGAATCTCCAGTCTACAGTTTGAACTCTGCAGAAAATCACACAGCAGCTTCACTCCTGAATCATGAAGATCGTTGTCGCTCAGCTCCAGCTGTCTCAGATGGGAGGGGTTGGACTTCAGAGCTGAGGCTAAAGAAGAACAGCTGATCTCTGACAAACTGCAGCTCCTCAGTCTGAATAAAGAAGAGAGAATGAAGAGAAAAACTATTTAGGATCCAATCAGATGAGTCCACATCACACAGTCTGCTCAGCAGAGCCAATCAGCTGCTGCTCTGCCTCCTGTCATAACATTATACATAAGTAGGGATGTCCAATATCTTCATCATCATGTCAATCAATCAATCTTTATTTGTATAGCGCCAATTCATAACAAGTGTTATCTCAAGACACTTTACAATAGAGCATAAAGCTCTTCATGTTATGGATACACATATATGCATAGATACATATATACATATAAAGATACACATATACATATATATACAAATATATACATCCAACACCCAACATGAATCCATATTGCCAATCATGAATCCCTCCATCATGGCTCAAGAAAAAACCTTCTGTTAAGCAGCAGGAAATCTTGAATGTGGATCCCAGTCTCATGATGAACAGCAAATCCACACGATGCTGTGATGGGTGTGAGGGGAAAGGAAGGGAGGTAAGAGGAGACAAGTGGACTAAAGTAAGAACTAAAGTCAGGGACAGGTCCATGAACCACAGACCTGTCGACTGATTTATTAGAGGTTAGTCTCTTGAGATGCTACATCTCGTTTTCAGGAGGGTCCTTATGTCATGTTGGTGTTGGCAGATATGAGCTCAAGAGTTCATCATCAGGATCACAGATCTGAACATTTCTGTCTAAATGTTGGGCCCATATATCAGCCGAACATCTTAGCAGGATGTGAAGGAGCTGAATCATGAAGATGATGAAGTTTGGATCAGAACCATTAGACCTTCCTCACATCAACACTTTGACTTCTTCATCCTCATCCTTTAAACTCTCCAGTGTGCTCTAAAGACTCAAGTCTGAGCTCTAAACTACAGATAGTTTCATCTGTCCCACTTGAGAAGAATGTGTTTGATGTTATTTGAAGCTCTTTGTCAGGATGTTCTCAGACGACCACCCTGCTGTTTCATCACAATGATTTCACTCTGTTCACTTCACACTCATGTCTGTGCGTGGTCCTCACTGCTCTGATCATCATCAACTATAAAGCCCTCATATAAACCACGTCTGTCTCTGTCAGCTTTGGCCTCTTTTATTCACACTTCTTCCAACATCAGCTGCCCATCAGCCTCTGCTAAAACTTGAAGTATTAGTCTTCCTAAACAGACTAAATCAGGAATCAAACCTGTTTGTGCTCAACACAAAGTCTGACTTTAGCTCTGAACAGATTTGTGTCTAAACTCAAACTGATGACTGTCATGTCTTTGCAGAGCTGCTGTTTCTCACTCTGTTTCTCCTTCTTTTCAGGAGGACAAACAACAACATGTTTATCTCCTTCTTCTCCTGTCATGCTGTCAGTCTGCAGTTCACACAAGTGTCCTCTCTTTTTACTGGGACACGTCCCACCATGTCCTAAACTCTGGCCTTAAAGCCAATATTTACCAGACTTGGATTTCTTTGGACTGTGCAGTGTGAAAGGTTGTGAGCTCAGTCCGTCTGTGATCACAGTGGCTGTAGGTGTGCTGGAGAAAATCTGAACCCAATTCAGAAATGATTCCCCAAAGACAAAGTTTGGCATCGTGGACAGAAGAAATGAGCAGGTGACTCTATCCTGGCTTTATCTCAGTCTAATGAGACTCTGATGGATTTGGTTTGATGGTGTGAAGAAGAGTCCATCATGTTGAAAAGTCTGCCTGTGGTATTGGAATATCTATCTTAGGGGCCGTTAACATGGAAACTCCTGACTTAAAGACGCGAAGATTCTTCCTTTGCCTTTTCAAATTCTTCTGCGTTCAGATGACAACGCTCGGAGATGAGTTAATCCCCTGTAAATCAGCTGTAGTGTGCATGCCGGTTCAGTAGATGACGGTGTAGGTCTGCAGAGAGGCAGCCCTGCTGCAACACACGAACGAAGAAGAAAACCTTTCACAAACAACAATTGCGAAATAGACACACAGAGAAGCAGGAGTTTCTTTTCTGGACCAAATCTGCAGTGGTGTAAAGGAACGAAGTAATAGTACTTAGTTACAGTACTTAAGTATGTTATGGGAGTATCTATACTTTACTTGAGTTTATATGTTTTTTGCAATTTTTCCTTTTACTTCACTGCATTAAAAATTAAAAAATGATACTTTTACTTTGTTACATTTAAATTGTCAACTTCGTTACTCACTACATAATATAATGTGAATATAAATTACACTTATTTTCACATTTTATTTTGAAGAGGATTGTAAGGACTGTTTGTGCTCTTGCATGAAGCTGAACACACCTCTGCCTGCCTCTGCAGCCTGTGAACGACTGTTTAGCATTGCAGGACTTGTATTCAGCCCGTGAAGAGCACGACTGAACTCAAGTAAATTTGAAAATCAACTTCTGCTAAAGATGAGTTTCACAAGTTTGTGGACTTTACGTAAGGGAGGAATGGAGAGAGGGAGTAAGAGGTGAAGGGAGCTGAGGGAGGGAGGAAGAGTTTAACTTTATAAAGCTTGGGAGAGCAACAACTATTTGTAGCTGTTCTCTTTGTTTGTACTTTTACTTTTAATACTTAAGTACATTTAATAGTAGCTACTTTAAGACTTTTACTTCAGTGATTTTTTAATGAGTGACTTTCACTTTTAGTTGAGTATATTTTATATAAGGTATCTTTACTTTTACTCAAGTATGGGTTTCAAGGACTTTTTACACCACTGCAAATCTGTCTGGATAGTTTTTTCTGGATAACAAACCGAGCACGGTAAGATGCTCACACGTTACTCGATGGACGGCTGAAGCTGTTATTGTTCATGGTATGTGTGCGCAGCCTCCATGTGAAAGAGTACTGCGCATGCGGGGACATCAGTGTTTCACCCTGAAACGCTCTGATTCGGGTTTACACGGAGCTGCATGGAGAGCGGATTCAAATCTTTCCACTCTGGAGTCCATTTTCAAAAGTTTGCATTTTCAGTAAAAACGCAAACTTTTGAAAACAAGCTCCGCCAAAACGCAAAGAAAACGTCGGATTTGAGCGTTTTCAGCGTCATGTAAACGGCCTGTTAGAGGAAGCTGCTCTGATGAGGATGATGATGGAGGAGAAGACTTTCTCACTTCAGTGTTCAAGTGTTTGGGGAAGGATTTACACATCTAAAGCTTTAATGAAGTAACTAAATAGCAGTTATAAAATTTATGTCATGAGATCATCAAAAGGCAAAAGCTATACTTTTGTTTTTAATACTTAATAAATTCTGTCAAATGAAAAAAAAGCAGATTCAAATAAAGTTCTCATTGTCATCTAAACCTTCCTTTAATGTTTTATTGATGTTAGTCTACATAATTCACCTACTTTTACTATTTTAACTTTGTGAGGCACGTGTCCATGGCTGTGCCCCCACACCCATCCAGCCTCCAAGACCCTCCTCAAACGAGCCCTCAGTGAGTAAAACTGTTTTTTTTTAAGTTTGGAATGAAGAGACTGATCTGGTGCTTCAGGACTGCCTCAGTTCTGTGTTTAAAGTTGCTGCTTGTTCTGTGACTGTTCTGTGGACGTAGAGGAATATCCATCAGTGATCAGCTACATCAGCAGGTGCTCTGATAACACTGTCCACACCAAGCACTGCAAAATAGATCCAAATCAGAAACTTTGGATAAACAATGAAGTACGCTCCACGCTGCTGCAGTTTCCTCTGGTGACACAGATGTAGAGCTGCAGCTATCGATTCATTTTGTAATCGATTACTCTATAAAAATTTTGTTGATTATCGAGTACTCGGATAACAGTTACATTGGGCTCATTGCTATTTTTTATTTTTACATTGAATCACTATGCATTATTATTATTAGTAACACACAAATCCGAAAAGCCAGGTCACTTAGATTAAAAACTTATTTTTCTTATTTTGAACATTCTGAGCATATATGGGATCTCAAAATCAAAATCTATTTTTACTCCGGCCCATGTCATAGTTTTTTCAGTATTTTTTTAAGTTTGGTTATTTTTATTTCATTTGTATTCCACCTCGTCTCTTTTTGCTAAGTTATTGCCTTTACTACTGTACCGCATTGATGATCTTATTTTGCTTACTTTATTTCTAGGACCAAATAATATCACACTTACATACTAAGACTGCCACTGTCATCGGGCTGATCACCAGTGGAGAAGAGACGGCCTACAGGGAGGAGGGGGCTCAGCTGGACTCCTGGAAATGATGATTGGACCCAAAGAAGAGGAGAGACCAGCACGCCCTGTTACACATCGACAGGATGCATGTGGAGAGGCTGAAAACCTTCAAACTCCTCTGCACTCTGATCAGAAAGGATTTTACCTGCACACACAACACTCAGCTGATCATCAAGAAGGCTCAGCAGAGACTCTTCTTCAGGAAGATGAGGAAATTTGGACTGGCCATCAAACTCCTCAGAAACTTCTGCAGATGCACAGCAGAGAGCGTCCTGACAAACCCCATCACAGGGTGGTGTGGGAACTGCCCTGTCCAGAACAGAAAGGCTCTCCAGCTGTCATTAAAACAGCTCAGTTCATCTGTGGAGCAGTCCTCCCTCCACTACGGGACATCTACAACACCCGGGTCACCAAGAGGGCCCACAACATCATCAGAGACCAAACCACCCACAACACAAACTGTTCACACTCCCACCATCTGGCAGACGCTACAGGTGTGTAAACAAGGACTACAACACTCACAAACAGCTTTCACCTCCAGACCATCAGGCTTCTGAATCTTTGACTTTAACTGAACTCTTTGGACAAAAACTAAACTTCATCTACCTGCTATATGAGTCATTTTTGAACAGTGACTGACACTTGCACATTGAACTGTCCTGTTTCATTCTATGTGTACAATTTATATTTTATAATTCAGGATTTTATATTTTTTAAGTTCTACATTTTAAAGTTTTTATATTTAGGATATGTCGTGGTGGGAAGTCACAAAATAAGATATTCATTGCATATTAATTACCACTGTTTTTATAGTATCTGTATAATAATAAATAAATATCTGGAATCTTGAAAAATGTTGCAACAGTTTGATAAAAATATTTTAAACAAATTAGATGCTGTTGGTTCATCTATAATCAGTCTAAATGTTCCTGATGCTGAGTGATGGACGTGTCCTTCTGCAGCTTCTACTGCATCAGAGGTTGAGACAAAGACGTTACAGAGCAGTGAGTATTTGCAGATATTTCTGTGTTTCTTTGTCCATCATGTGTTTTAAAGTGACACCACTGGACTCAAACACTGACCTGTTACTGTGTTAAAGGTTCAGGTGTGGACTGCAGAGCTTTGACTAAACCCTGCTCAGATATCCTGGACTTAAAGACCTGATGTTTCCTCACCTGAGAGCTTCCAGTCTGCAGTTTGGACTCTTCAGTCCAGCACACAGTCGGCTCACTCCCGAATCCTGCAGGTTGTTGTTACTCAGGTCCAGGAGTCTCAGAGCAGAGGACTGTGAGCTGAGGACTGAGGACAGAGCTTCACAGCTTCTCTCTGACAGTCCACATTCACTCAGCCTGAGAAAGAAATCAGAGGAACATAAAGAGCAGACAGATGATGATCATTCTTGTAAAAACACAGAAATCTGATGTAACCTGTGCAGGTAGGAGCACCTACAGAGCTTTGCTGGAGGCTTTGACCACTGGCAGCAGCCTCAGGAGAGCCTCCTCTGAAGCAGAGTAATTCCTCAGGTCAAACACGTCCAGGTCCTTCTCTGAGGACAGTAAGATGAAGACCAGAGCAGACCACTGAGCAGGAGACAGTCTCTTTGTGGAGAGACGTCCTGATGTCAGAACCTGTTGGATCTTCTCCACCAGAGAACGATCATTCAGTTCATTCAGACAGTGGAACAGATTGATGCTCTTCTCTGCAGACACGTCCTCACTGATCTTTGACTTGATGTACTTAACTGTGTCCTGATTGGTCTGTGAGCTACTTCCTGTTTGTTTCATCAGACCTCGTAGAAGGTTTTGATTGGTCTGCAGAGAAAGACCCATGAGGAAGCGCAGGAACAGGTCCAGGTGTCCATTTGGACTCTGTAAGGCCTGGTCCACAGCTCTCTGGTGCAGCTGTGTGATTGTTGATTTGTTGGATGTTCTCCTTTCTTCTGCCATCAGATTGAGTCCAGAGTTGATGAAGGTCAGATGGACATGAAGAGCAGCCAGGAACTCCTGAACGCTCAGATGGATGAAGCAGAACACCTTGTCCTGGTACAGTCCGCTCTCCTCTTTAAAGATCTGTGTGAACACTCCAGAGTACGTTGAGGCTGCTCTGATGTCAATGCCACACTCTGTCAGGTCTGGTTCATAGAAGATCAGGTTTCCTCTCTGCAGCTGCTCAAAAGCCAGTTTACCCAGAGACTGGATCATCTCCCTGCTCTCTGGACTCCAGTGAGGATCAGTCTCTGCTCCTCCATCATACTTGATGCTCTTCAGTTTGGACTGAACCACCAGGAAGTGGATGTACATCTCAGTCAGGGTCTTGGGCAGCTCTCCCTCCTCTCTGGTCTCCTGCTCATGGTCCAGGACTGAGGCAGAGATCCAGCAGAAGACCGGGATGTGGGACATGATGTGAAAGCTTCTGGACTTCTTAATGTGGGAGATGATTCTGTTGGCCTGCTCCTCATCTCTGAATCGTTTCCTGAAGTACTCCTCCTTCTGCTGGTCAGTGAACCCTCTGACCTCCGTCACCATGTCAACACATCCAGGAGGGATCTGATTGGCTGCTGCAGGGCGTGTGGTGATCCAGAGGCGAGCAGATGGGAGCAGGTTCCTCCTGATGAGGTTGGTCAGCAGCACATCCACTGAGGTGGACTCTGTGACATCAGTCAGGATTCTTGTTTGGTGGAAGTCCAGAGGAAGTCGACACTCATCCAGACCATCAAAGATGAACAAGACCTGGAACTCCTCAAACCTGCAGATTCCTGCTTCTTTGGTTTCTCTGAAGAAGTGATGAACAAGCTCCACCAAGCTGAACTTCTGCTCCTTCACCAGATTCAGCTCTCTGAAGGTGAACGGAAACACGAACTGTATGTCCTGGTGGACTTTGTCTTCAGCCCAGTCCAGGGTGAACTTCTGAGTGAGGACTGTTTTACCAATGCCAGCCACGCCCTTCGTCATCACTGTTCTGATTGGTCCATCTTCACCAGGTGATTGTTTAAAGATGTCTTCTCCTCTGATGGTTTTCTCTGGTCCCTGTGGTCTCCTGGATGTGGACTCGATCTGTCGGACCTCATGTTCCTCACTGACCCCTCCAGCCTCTCCCTCTGTGATGAAGAGCTCTGTGTAGATCTGGTTCAGCAGGGTCCAGGTTCCTGCTTCAGCGATCTGGAACTTCTGCTTCAGGTTGGACTTGAGTTTGCGTCGGCACACTGAGGGGTCAGATCCTGAGGAAAGACCAACAAATGACATTAAAGTCTGGATCCTGGACTAAGTCCTGCTGTCACAGAGGGGCTGCTCACATCTTCTCATTTTACCAAAAGTATATTTTTATTCAAACATTGTGGTTATAAATATCATATTAGAAGAGATCTCATAAATCAGAGGTCGGTGACCTTTGAGTTGTGAAGATCCATTTCTAGATGTTCCTGTTGCCCAGTGAACCACCTCACCAACCAGGTCCATCAAGTTTAATCAGAAACCTCAACATTTAAATCTCTCATGGACCTGTTCCATCATTATTTCCATAGAGACGACACGCTCAGAATCATCATTTAATCACATTCATCTCAGTGGCAGATAGCCTATAGAGGGTGCAAGGCGACATGCACTAACATTAGCTTGAACAAGACATTAAAAAAATAATGAAGAAATATGAAATTATAAATATTTCTAATCACCTATAAAAAGTTGTAATCTTTTTATAGGTGAGTAAAATCTACTTTATACAAGTTATGATGGCAAGTAAAGTTGTTTTGTTCATCTGTGTTGTCTGATCGTATTTCCACCTTTGGGCACAAAAATCTTTGCCTTTAAACTTTCGTTCAAAGTGATACATTTGCAGTATCATGAACTACAACTAGTCCAGAATTCAGCTGCCCGCATCATCACCAGAACCCCCTCCCACCATCACATCACCCCCATCCTTCAGCAGCTCCACTGGCTCCCGGTCAAGCATAGGATAGAATTCAAACTGCTCCTGTACACCTTTAAGTCCATCCACAACCTCGCCCTCCATATCTGTCTGACCTCCTCCACATTGCCACTCCTGCCTGCTCCCTCAGATCCTCCTCCACCCACCTCACTGTGTCCTCTGCTCACCTCAGCTGGGGAGCAGGGCCTTCAGTCGTTCTGCTCCCATGCTCTGGAACTCTCTCCCACCGGACCTCAGAAATCTGACCTCCCTGTCTCTTTTTAAATCAAGACTCAAAACCCACCTGTTCAGGACTGCATATTCCACTCCATCTCTATCTGTTGCACTTTGCTGATTTTATAGTTCTATTGTTTTGTTGATTTTATTGTTGTTGTTTTTTCTTGTACAGTGTCCTTGGGTGTTTTTAAAGGCGCCTTTAAATAAAATGTATTATTATTATTATTATTATTATTATTATTATCTCCTCTTCATTACAAGAGATAGGGCAAGTCACAGCCAACCGCCGTCATGGGAGGGGCTGACGTCAGGGTGATGATTGACAGGTCAAGCTGTGGGAGTTGGAGACAGAAGATGGTGAAAGAGAAATTAAATAATCCTGTCAGGTCACTTAAATAGAAACCTTTCTACAGGAGAAAGCATCAGGAGAAGCTGCAGGTGAAAGTGCTTGAACCTGATCAGCCAAACATCAGAATTAATCAGCAGTCCAAGGACAACACACTCAGTTTGACATTTCTGACATTTTAAAATAGGTTAAATAACCTCCTCCATGATGTAATAAGCTGCGTTCAGACCGAATACGACTCTGTGGCTGTAATCGCATTGCCCACTGAAGTTGCATCGTGTGTCCATAAATACCTCATTTTTGTCACTTTTGCACGCCGCCGTGATATGGCGTCATATTTGTGTCATATGTCGAGCCAGCGATAAAACATACACACGAGCAAATAATCTTATACCACACGCGCAGAGTAAACTGCTGCACGCACTTTTTTAGTCCTCACCCGCACAAATTCAACAACCGAGAGCATACAGGGAGATGCGAGTGAGTAAAAATAGCAATAAAGCAAGAGCTAAAAAAAATGCATAGCGATGGGTACATTAAACTCTACAGCACGCACACAGGGAGTTGCTTTGCGCACGCTGGGGTGTGGCAGCGCGCTCCCTCCCCCCGTGCGCTCTGCTCGCTGGAGCATACAGTTTAAGCGCTTTTGACAGTTTGGGGGCGGAACCAAGGGGCCAGCCCTGCCCTCTTATGATTGGTCAACGGCAAACAGAAACACACCCCCACGTGGGTGCCCTAACCGGATTTTGCTGATTATAGCTTCCGCCACAGACAGGAAGTTGTGTGGTAGCGGCCATAGACATTATATACGTAGACACCTCATTGCGGCCTGGACCGCATCAGACGTTGCCGCCATATTGGATGGGACTCCTCACTCCGGTCTGGCACCAGAAACAACTGGAGTGAACACATTTATGCTTGTATTTTGTGCAGCATGAAGTGACAAACGGCGCAATATTGAAAGCAGATGACTTTTTTAGTTTTATTCCAAAACAGCTGAGTAAAAACGTATTTAAAGTTCAATACACACGTCAAAATGATTTATATAAGATGTCCGGTTTGTGTGTGCGAGCGCAAGTAAATGTGCCTGTGCCTGAAATAGTTGCATTGAATATTCTGACAGCACACAAAAACAAAAATATGCAAATAATAACAATAATAAAAATAATAATGATACTGTTGTTGATACTACTATTACCATTACTATATTACCATTATTACTTCATCTTCAGACTTACTCATTTATTTCTTGATCCTCTTCTTATATTATTGTAATTAATTATTATTATTATTATCATTATTTCATCATCTACATACTTTTCACTTTTCCTCCTCTTCATTCATCTATCCTTCATTCCTTTCCATCATTCTATCCATATTTTACTGTATTTTATTTATGAACCTTTTACAGCTTCTCTCCATACAACCATAGCCACACCAGTGACAACCCCTCCCTGTCCCTACCATCACATCACCTGCTGCTAATGCTGTTGTTGTTCCTCCTCTGCTTGTTAATACTCCACCCTACGTTTATTTTTATTAATCTTTTATACTTTCTTTTTTGTTTTATTGACTATGATATATTTACATAAATTACTTTTCTCCCTTTTATAACAAATTATTAATATGACTGTTGTTCTACTTATTATCTATTTTTTAAATCTTTGTTCGTATTGCATCCATACTAGAGTTTAATTTCATTTCATTATTAATGTGGCTGATGTTGCCATCGTTATTATTGAAGGGACTGTGAGGAGAATCTTTTACCGGCAACGTAAAAGACTCTGCTACCCATGAGCACACGTGGCGACTGTTGTAATGCTGCGTTCCAGTAACCTCGGATCTGGGAGTGACTTCATCTCAGAGTTATCAGCGTTCCAGTTGAAGTCGGAAAAATCATGCCGATCTACCAGGCTATTGTTAGCTGTTGTCAGCACGCCCTGCGTAGCTGTTCACAAATATCACATGAAGAATGTGATGATCACTATGGCAGCATTTTTGTAAACATAAGTCCAACAATACTATGTATACAGTCAATCAATCAATCAATCTTTATTTGTATAGTGCCAATTCATAACAAGTGTTATCTCAAGACACTTTACAATAGAGCATAAAGCTCTTCATATTATGGATACACATATATGCATAGATACATATATACATATAAAATACATATATACTGTGGTACCATAAAGTGATGGTTGATGGTCCTAAACATATAATTTGGTTATTTAGTCGGTTGGGCCGGTGCTTTTCTGGTTATAAGCAATGTTATATCCAATATTACTTATGTATTTGACTTCATGATGAATGTTGTAATTAATGATTCACCTTTTTGTGATACTTTATAGATACTGTCAATTGCTTATTGTTATATTTCTTCAAGATGACAGTCTACTTACTCTTACTTTTAATTTTCCAAATGCAAGCTGGATTGAGAGGTGTAGTTTAGATGATATAAAGGGCTACAGAGTGACCTATTTTGGTGCCTTAAAAATTCCACTACATGTGTGCCTCCTATAATCTTGTATTTGTTAAACAGTGACAATATATGCCTCATCTAGGTAGAAGTGTCATAATATATACTTGTCAAGTTAGAGGTATCATACAATAACTTCACAAGTGTGTTATGATCTTATAATCTCACAAAGTAGAAATTAGACTTTTCACACAATATTTTATGTGATTGTTTCAAAGTGATTGAAGATACCTGGTTTAAATGTATAAAGGCTCTTAAATGTGGTTTCTCCCTCTCATGAGGCCAAAATACAGATCTAATGATGTCTATCCCAAGATCAGGTGAATCTATCATGTCTGAGAAAGAGGCCTTAAGGAGGAAAGCCCATATTTGGAAAAGCTCACAGGAAAGCCATTTTGAAGAAACAGAATCACCATTTTGAGACAGGGAAGGGGGAAAATGTCAACCTGAAGCCATAAAAGGAAAGGACTTAGGTCATCATTGGATTTGCATGATGTCTTAGGGGAGGGAGATTCACATCATTATGTCCAAATAATAAAAGGTAAATATTAATGAGTGGATTTGGAGTAACAGTAAAAAAGGAATGTACATCTTGTTGGAGAGGAGGAGCTCCATCAAAAGATAAAAAGCCATGTATCGCAGCTCCTCGGTGTGTTTTTGGGGTGTTTGGTACCACGCTCGTCTACTCCCACAAGTTTGTTAAAGATTCTTTTGAGCTTTAATAAACTAGTGATACTTGGACTTCTTCTGCATTTTGTGATTCTTGGGGACCTGGAACTAAAAATTGGAATA
Source organism: Scarus forsteni (assembly GCA_036419115.1). Taxonomy (NCBI): domain Eukaryota; kingdom Metazoa; phylum Chordata; class Actinopteri; order Labriformes; family Labridae; genus Scarus; species Scarus forsteni. The sequence continues at coordinate 14,946 of JAZDUH010000029.1, read as the reverse complement.
CAACTTTTTCCTTATTTTGGGGATATGGATCATGATTTGGATTATTTCTATTTTTCCTTTACTGGAATTACGGACAAAAAGTGGAATATACCTTTTTTCCTCTTTTTTGGAAAATAACAACATATTGGATTATACATTTTGGACATCTGGGATTTACTTAAACTTTAAGGGAATATTTCTTCTATCATCTCATACAATATCTTGACGGAATATCTTTGAGACACTACATTACATTTATATACAGGGCCGTTTCAAGGAATTTGGGGGCCCCAGGCAAGATGGACATTGATTGACAACTCATTTATGTTCAAGGGCCACATGAAGCACGATTTGATCTGAAGTGGGCTGGAGAAATAAAAAAGATGAAAGTAAGGAGGAAAGAAAGGAAGTAGGATAAGAGAAAGGAAAGAAGACTATAGGAAAGAAAGAAAGAAAGAAAGAAAGAAAGAAAGAAAGAAAGACCATTTTACTGTTAGCATATTGGAATAGGTCACTATTATTCAGCTTAGTAAGAGAACTTCACTCTACCTTCATCAGTGGAGGCATCTTTAGGAGGAGGACTCACACATTTCAGCAAAGAACCTTTTGGGATAAAGAAAAATATATTAGCATTTCCATATTTTGATATTTAGAAGGGATCCAGCTCTTTTCACCACAACCAAAAGGCTAAGCTTTGGTTAAAAACATTTCAAGCTAATGTTTAGTGCACTGACTCACTTGTGCTTAACATGTCATTTAGGCTTTCTGTATGAAAATTAGACAGGCTGGTGCTATAGAGACAGTTAACAGCTGGCGTGCATGGATAGGCTACTTCTAAACATTCATTTTCTAGCCTGCTTTATGATGCACCTTGCAGCAAAATATGATAACGTTAGGTTTGAGCCCCATACAGCCTAGATGTTATCACGGTGGGATAGTTAGCATATAGCAGACAAGCTATGCCACTTTCATCAAAACCAAGCCTATTACAGAGTTATTGCAATGTCATGTCACTGAATGCGATAAACAGATATTCTAGAACAGATCTGCACATTTCTTATGCTGTTAATACATGTAGCCATATTCAACTCGTTCGAAAAAAAGTTGCACACGCTACAAACTGTTGTAGTTCGTTTAGCATTGACTGTCATACAGGTAGCTAACATAAACATTGGACAAAGTTACCTGCAGCAACTTAATTCCACCGCCCATGCAAGCAAGCCCTCTACTAATGTGATTTATCACTAACTGCTATCTTGGTTTTAATTTTTTTTGATCTTCCTCCTCTTTTTTCTTCTTTCTTTTCTGGCTGCCGGATAGATAAATTTGCTTCATGCTTGGGGATGTTTCGTATTTTGCCGGCTGCAGGGATCATGAAACCTGCTGGCTGCTGCGTGCTATCAGCTACTACTGAGAGGGGCCCCCTTGAGGGGAATCCCGACTCCCGATAACAGTTCACACGGTTTGTCGTTGCACTTTATTCATAACAGTCATTGTCTTGGGGCCCCAGGCCAGCAGGGGGCCCCAGGCAATTGTCTGGTTTGCCTGCATTATCGCGACGGCCCTGGATCATGGATATGGAGATCATACAGCTGATCTAGAGCGACACACCCCAGTCAGAAGTGCAAATTAATGGATTATTACAGGAGCTTGTTAACTGTTCACACTGGGGGCATCCATCTTTGATTGTCAACCCGAGGGTGGCGAGGTTTCACCGCGTTCCCTGGAGGAAATTCTGACTTTGAGGGATGTTCCAGATGCAGTTTCCTAATCGGAGCTAAAAATTTCTACTTCTGACTACAGCTGGAACTAGGTGTGCAACGGTTCAGTTAGCTCACGGTTTGGTTTGTATCTCGGTTTTGGGATCACAGTTTGTATCTCGGTTTTGGTTTGTTTTTTGCATTAAAAAAACAAGAAGTCTGACTTTCCAAAAGACTCCCTTTATTTTGCTTTTCAGAAAACTATATTATGACAGTGCCTCTTGGTCTTAACTAATATTTGGCTTAAATAAAGTAAAATGACATTTATATAAAACACTTCAAATGTAAACATTTTAAACGGTTAGAGTGCCTCTTAGCTCCCTGGCTAGTGTAGTGACTGACTACTGAAATACAACTTACTATGTATTGTACATGATATACACTATACATGAACAAAATATAATCACAGGTTAATATAGACATGATTATTAAAAAGTTTATGCATTTTTGTCCTACAGTAAAGAGTTTTAGTTGTTTTTCCAGCTACAAGCATGATTAAACAATGCATAAAAGAAGGAGTGGAGAAAAAGTGGGAGTGCTGGGCAATCGACTGGCATCTCCATTACACACAATAAACAATAAACGTGAATGAATCATATGTTTGGATTATGATATCTGACGAACTTGGTTTATTATCACTGCGCCGACTTTCTAAATGGATTAATCAGACCAAAATAACAAGTTTACAGGACGTGGAGACTCTGATGATACCGCTGTCCATCTCATCTGTGCGTATTTGCGCGCCGCTGTATGTTCCTATGAAACAGCGTCAGTCAGAGAACAGTCTGCTCCTGTCTGATCTGCTCCCAGACAAACTAAGAAACATCAGAACAGATGACAAAACAAAGCTTTTGCCTTTTTTTTTGTTCACCTGTTCAGCGCTATGGCTCTGAGATGTTTGACTCTCCAGCAGGGATCTGTCATCAGCAGGGTCGGCGGGAGAGACCCCGGTGCAGGAGAGGGCGTCCGCCTTAAGGTACATAAGAAATAAAATATAGCCATCATTACTTTAATAAGAGCTCACTCAGGGTGAGCTGCTGTAACATCTGGTTCTACGTTATGGGAACAAACTTCTCCAGCATTGTGAAGCACAGTTTTGCTCTGTGTTTGTTTCCCCTCATCACTAGGGATGGAAATCTCCATCCCCAGGACGATACGATATGCATCTCGTTATATAGGCTATGGTACGATACACTAAACATTCACATGAAGCATCTACCACTTCAGGATGATACGATTTATCTTCCTACCACGATGCAATCAGGATGCAATCACATGCAATAACGATGCAAATCTGTGCAAATTCAACTCAACTTTATTCTTCCTTCAAGACCACTTGACGCCTACGTCGCCTAGTGGTGACTGTGAGTAGGTGAATCAGTGTGTGTTGTCGTTCCGCAATAAACAGTCCACTCGTGAGAATTTAACGGCTGAGAGATAATTATGGAAGTGAATTGACTGAAAATAATAATTTTAAATTTTAAAACATATATATATAATAACATGACATCAGATTTTACCGATGCAAAGCTTTTACAACATTGTGGTTTCAGCCGGTTTCTAATCCGATGCACACCACTCCAACCGATGCAATTTACCATAGACCCTCGCATCGATGCACTGATTGCGCATCGGATAAAATGCCCATCCCTACTCATCACTGTGCTGTGTGTTGTAAATACTGTTAAACTGAGCATGCGCGTCACTTCTGCAGTCTGAGCTGTTCACATCACGGTCTCCAGTCAGACCACATTTACAGGAGTGATCTGATCAGACAAACAAAACATCGGAATTGAGCAGTAAGGGCTGCAGTGTGAACGTAGCCTGAGAAAGCTAAACCTCTGGGTGACGAGGGCTGAGGTGTTGACTCATGTTCCCATTAGCGTGTCGGACTAGCGCTGAGCAATGCTTGCACATGGTTTTATTTTTGTCCACTGTTTTCTCTCCCTCGTCATTATAATCCACAGGGAAACCGAAATGTCCCCACACCGCAGATTGAACGAAGCCAGTGCTTCCTCAAACTCCGGTCTTTCCACCTCTCCGCTCGCCATAACTTTTATTTGAGTTTTTCTCCTTCTTCGTCTCAGTTTTTGTGAGGCCAAGCCGAGCCGGGCTCCAGAATGAGAGACGCCGCCCACTCGGCCATGTGCTTGGCTCCTATTACACAGTAGTGATTGGATATTTAGTAGCGGGGCGGGGTTTTGTACAGAGCTGTATGAGGAAGGGAGGAGGGGTTGTCTGCACAGCCGGAGAGCAGGCGCTGGCTGGAGAAATAAATCTCACAGCTGTTAGAAATGAATTAATTGCAAAACCGAAAAAGCGCGCTTCATAAAGGCGAATTGAGCCGTGCAGGGTGAACCGTACGGTTCGGTTTTAAACCGTAAACCGTTGCACCCCTAGCTGGAACGCGTCACAGACATTTACAATCCGCAGCCTGTGTTTGTTTTGAGGCTATGGATGCAATAAGGACCTTCATCAGAACTCTGCGTTGCTTTACACCTTTGTTTTTCAACAACTTTCATGATGCAAAGGGACGAGGTAATGTATCTCTTCCTAGTTACATAGCGGTAGTTTTTGATGTGTGACAACAAGCATTTTTTGGAAAACTTAGAATCATCGTAGTTGTAGCTGGCTATTTATCGCTACTTACAGCCCGGTGCTCTTAGGCGTGTAATATAAATATTAAAAATTTGCTCTAGTTTTAATTTTCTTGTCCCAGAAGTTGATTATCCAGGCCAATCAAGCCCTGTTCGACCCGACCAGAAGGCTAAGGAATAGCATTTATAGATAACCTATTTTGATGCTATAAAACTCATCTTAAAGTGTGTATTTCCATCAGGCATATATCTGAAAGTGAGACTTTTTTGTAATTATTTAGAAACTCCTCACAGTCTCTTTAATTTTACTATGATTAAGTAATAATAACAATAATAATTATTATTGCATCATTATTATATTATATAATAACATATATATAATGGAATTACCTAAAAAATAATATTTTGTGGTCACCTAGGTGTAGATGGGCGGGTGTGTGGTCTACAAAGTGCTAATAATAAAAACATTAGTTTTTGAATGGGGTTTGGCCCACTGCCAAGCGCTTCAGGGCGCATTTTGGGTACATGCATCAGATGATCAAACAGCTGTTCACCACAACACCAGGCACAAACAACACAAAGCTCATGGATGTTTTTCAAAATTTACAATTTACAAGGACGTTTCGCAGAGAGGTGTCAAGTTTTTATGAGTTTATGTTTTATTCAGTTGGGCATATTTGACAAAAAACTCGGAAAAAATAGGTGAGGTCCGGACCTCGCTGACCTCATACCTGGCTACGGCCATGTGGAAAAGTCGTGCGCAGCCGCAGGTGCATGTATACATACTATGTATACAGTCAATCAATCAATCAATCAATCTCTATTTGTATAGCGCCAATTCATAACAAGTGTTATCTGAAGACACTTTACAATAGAGCATAAAGCTCTTCATATTATGGATACACATATATGCATAGATACATACATATAAGATACATATATACTGTGGTATCATGAAATGATGGTTGATGGTCCTAAACATATAATTTGGTTATTTAGTAGGTTGGGCCGGTGCTTTTCTGGTTATAAGCAAAGTTATATCCAATATTACTTATGTATTTGACTTCATGATGAATGTTGTAATTAATGATTCACCTTTTTATGATACTTTATAGATACTGTCAATTGCTTATTGTTATATTTCTTCAAGATGACAGTCTACTTATTCTTACTTTTAATTTTACAAATGCAAGCTGGATTGAGAGGTGTAGGTTAGATGACATAAGGGCTACAGAGTGACCTATTTTGGTGCCTTAAAAATCCCACTACATGTGTGCCTCCTATAATCTTGTATTTGTTAAACTGTGACAATGTATGCCTCATCTAGGTAGAAGTGTCATAATATATACTTGTCAAGTTAGAGGTATCATACAATAACTTCACAAGTGTGTTATGATCTTATAATCTCACAAAGTAGAAATTAGACTTTTCACACAATATTTTACGTGATTGTTTCAAAGTTATTGAAGATACCTGGTTTAAATGTAAAAGGCTCTTAAATGTGGTTTCTCCCTCTCATGAGGCCAAAATACAGATCTAATGACGTCTATTCCAAGATCAGGTGAATCTATCATGTCTGAGAAAGAGGCCTTAAGGAGGAAAGCCCATATTTGGAAAAGCTCACAGGGAAGCCATTTTGGAGAAACAGACAGAATCACCATTTTGAGACAGGGAAGGGGGAAAATGTCAACCTGAAGCCATAAAAGGAAAGGACTTAGGTCATCATTGGATTTGCATGATGTCTTAGGGGAGGGAGATTCACATCATTATGTCCAAATAATAAAAGGTAAATATTAATGAGTGGATTTGGAGTAACAGTAAAAAAGGAATGTACATCTTGTTGGAGAGGAGGAGCTCCATCAAAAGATAAAAAGCTATGTATCGCAGCTCCTCGGTGTGTTTTTGGGGTGTTTGGTACCACGCTCATCTACTCCCACAAGTTTGTTAAAGATTCTTTTGAGCTTTAATAAACTAGTGATACTTGGACTTCTTCTGCATTTTGTGATTTCTTGGGGACCTGGAACTAAAAATTGGAATACAACTTTTTCCTTATTTTGGGGATATGGATCATGATTTGGATTATTTCTATTCTTCCTTTACTGGAATTACGGAACAAAAAGTGGAATATACCTTTTTTCCCTTTTTTGGAAAATAACAACATATTGGATTATACATTTTGTACATCTGGGATTTACTTACATTTTAAGGGAATATTTCTTCTATCATCTCATACAAGCAACTCAGCATAGGAGGTGCTTGAACAACAAAAGACCTTTTATAAAGAACTTCTTGATCAACAAGAGAAGAGCTTCAGATCATGTGTTCAAGTGATTGTGGACTCCATGTTTGGTCGCATGGACAACTTATTTAAAGATGTCCAATACTTGACTAAAGACATTCAGGACTTAAAATCAAGCCTCCAGTTTTCTCAAGCTGAATTGGATGATTTAAAAGTTGAATCAGACAAGAGAGCTGAAAAGCTTCAAATCATCTCTGAAAGTGTTGGTGATTATCAAGCTTCTTTAAACACCTGGGGCCTCATGTACAAAGGGTGCGTACGCACAAAAACGTGGCGTACGCTCTTTTTCACGGCAAAGTACAGATGTATCAAGAGTGAAATGACCGTGGAAATGTGCGGTGCCTCACGCCAGCTTCATAGCTGGCGTACGCACGTTTCTACTGCTGTTGCTCTTTTGGCGACACCTAGAGGTGATGCCGGGAAAGTGTTAAATGGGCTAAAAAAATGTGAAAACAAGTCGTTCTCAGAGACACAACAACAATTAACACTTATGAACAATTAACACACCCACGTGTCTGCAGTTACATGTGTAATAGTTGTGGATAAAACACCGTTAAACAAAACGGCTGCTTTAGCAGTGTGAGAAGACCTTGTAAATGTTGCAATGCGAAGAGAGCGTGTGTTCGGAGATTGAGAGGATTTACAGAAAAATGATGACGATCATCAGCCGTTTTTAGTTCCAGAGGGCATTCCTCCTGAAACTGTGCGCAGAGCCGCAGCCGGCATTTAACATTAAAGTACAATTTGCAGTGACAGACGATTTCCTAAATGTGATCAGAGCTGTCTACTGCACACACTACAAAAGAGCCATCACATGATGAATTTGTGTATGTCAACAGGAAACATTTTATTAGATCAATGTAAAGGTCATATGTAAGGTGCAAAAGCCGTTAACCAACATTGTGGCGAGGTGGCCTTTTTTTTTTTTTTTTTTACAAAAAAAAAAAAAGAAACTACTGATGGGGACTTCTTGGTCAGTAAATTTATTACAGTAGTTGTCTTAAAATAATCCTCATTATGCGCATTGAGCATGTGCCCCTATTCTATCCCGTCTTTACAGCATCTTTACTAATCAGTGGTTGAAGTTTGTGACTTCCTGTTTTTTGCTGATTAAACTACGTCTTAAGATCTTTCTATTAAGCCCCTGATTGTCTCTGTGTGTTGTGTAGTCATCTTAATAACCCGTGCGTAAAAGTGTGAAATGATCAGCCTCGCCTTTTCCCGACGCACTTCAGAGCGGATTTGCAACAACAGGGTTTGATCCATGTTAGTAGTTTATAAAATTAATCAAGTTTACTGTGATATCCTGTTTGATATGGTGGCATGTTTAAATTTAAATTTAAATTCAGAAGATTTCAAAACAAATAACACCATACAGCGTTTACGCATGAACCTCTATCCGAGGGATCGGCAAGTTTGGCCTCAGGCCATATTTTTTCTTTAGAGTTACTTCATGTCGGGCCAGAACATAATCAGAGGTTAATATATACAGATGATTATTGTTAATTAATGCATAAACAGGGGAGTGACGAGAGAATGTGGGAGCTCACTTGGATGATCGACTGGAACCGTATTACGCACAGATTAAGAGACAAAAAAAAACCAAATCACACCTATTTACGCTGTTTGTATTCTAATATCTGTTGTTTTATTTATTAATAATGTACCAAAATCTTTAATGGGATTTATAAGGCAGAAATAACGGTTTCCAGGACAGGGAATGTCAGATGTTTTTATTCATTAATTGGGATATTCAAGCTGAAATCAACTTTTAACGACTCTTCTTAAAAACCTGACAAATAATTCACAGCCAACGTTCATATAGACGTGTTTTTGAGCTTTTATTATTAACAGATCACTGGTGATCTGCAGCGGTCATCCGTGCGCAATTCAGCACTACATTATGTTTATATGAGACAGCATGAATGAGTGAACAGTCAGCTCCTGTCTGATCTGCTCTCAGATAAACTAACAAACATCAGAACAGATGATTAAACTAAGTTTTTGTCTCTGTTAGGTCTTTCATCTCTTCTGCAGCGATCTCCCATGAGGACAGAGGCCGCTTTTCGGTTCAAAAGAAAAAAAAAGGCGCTATATGCCGACTTCAGCTCACTCTTATGTGTCTGTGTATGAACAAATAATGTGAGTTACACAAATACACAGGTATTTACCTTGGGGAATCGCCCACATGTCCTCCAACCACCCCTGAGAGAGCAGAGTCTGTTCACATGGGGTGACTTCTTCTCCTGCACCCGCCCCCAACCCCCCCGTTCTGACCACATGGGCCTCAGCTTCACCCTGATGTCGAACCAATTCCTTCATCTATGCTTGCGTGCCCTCTGACAGTCTCACACACTCTCCCACTTACTCGTCTTGTATTTGTTGTTTATAATTATTACATTATTCCAATATATTATGTGAGGACATAGTGCCAAAGAGGGCGTTTTTGAGCACCTCAACTTCAGTGAGTAGTGCCTCAAAAGCACTTTCCATGAAATTCTTTATTAAGACCATCTTTTTTTATTTTTTTTTATTTTCTGATCATCCAGAGAGGGAAATCTCAAGCGCTGGGCTCACTTAAATGTGATTAGTGTATGTATTTGGAGGCGTGGAGGAGGTCGGGTACTCAAACATGTGCTCAGTTCCACGCTGATTGAGATGTACAAAGGATATGTGCTTGGATTCATGCGTCAGATTCATACATCTGGATATTTTTGTCGTCGCCGTTTTCTGGATTTGATCGTACGCCATGTTCTAGTATGAAATCCACGCAAGTCTTTGTACATGAGGCCCCTGGTCATCTAAACTGGATCATTTTGACAACATCTCAAGAAAAAAGAACCTTGTGATTGATGGAGTTCCTGATGTGAAGTTGGAAGTATGGAGTGAAACAGAGTCAAAGATAAAGAAACTGTTTTCAGAGCATCTGAAAATAGACCCAAAGCACATTGAAATTGAAAGAGGACATCGGATTGGGAAGCATGACCCCCACGACGACCAAGATCTATTCTGATTGAACTTCTTCGACACAAGGATAAGCAAGAAATACTGAAGAGAGCAAAAACCCTGAAAGGCACAAACATCTTTATAAATGAGGACTTCTCTAACAAAGTTTGCATGAAACGCAAAGAACTGCTTTCACAACTTAGAGAAGAGAGGAAAAAGGGAAACATCGCCTTTCTGAAGTATGACCAGCTGGTTGTACATCCTCCTCGATCCAGTTGAAATGACTTATATCTAAAGGTATTTTACTGATGTCCTTGTTGTTTTTTTTAACTCTTTATGTCACTTTCACACAGTCCTTCAAATACTGGTTTAGTCTTTAATTCATATGATAATGATGATAAAGATAGACCATATAATGACCTGATTGACCCAGATAAAAATAGTCTAAATTTAAGGTCAAATACATGCAGTTATTATAATGAAGCGGACTTTAATGGTTTGCTCAAAGACATGTCTAATCAAACTGTTTTTTCGAGTTTTCACTTAAATGTTCGTAGCTTACCAAAGAATTTTGATATATTACTGCAGTTTTTATCAACTTTACAGCACAAATTTTCTGTGCTTGCTTTGAGTGAAACATGGTTAAATGATGATATTGGACAAATTTATTCCATACCTCAATATAATGCAGTACATCTTTGTAGAAAAAACAAAAAAGGGTGGAGTTTCTATTTTTATACATGAGGATTTTGAATTTATTGAAAGAGATGATCTGAGTAAACATTTTGTTAAAACTGAGGTAGAAACATTATTTATAGAGATTCCAAAATGTATCATTTTGGGGGTCAAACTATAATTATTGGTTGCATTTATCGCCCACCTGATAATGACATTGGTATTTTTAATGAGGCTTTGTCTACTACATTGGAAATGATAAGTGTCAGAAATAAGATTTGTATCCTTGGGGATTTTAATATTGATCTTTTGAAACATGATTTAAATCCTTCAGTTGATTTCTTAAATACTCTTTATACTCATTATTTTTATCCACTTATCCATAAACCCACTAGGGTAACAAAGACAACTGCAACATTAATTGATAATATTTGAACAAACTCTTTTGTAAATCCCATCATTTCAGGTGTCATGTTTGCTGACATTTCAGATCACCTCCCTGTATTTCAGATTTTTACAAATCCTGTACAAACTAAGCCAAAATATAGTGTTTGTCATCGCAGATTCAATCAAAAAAATGAGGAATGTTTTAAAACCTCTCTGGCTCAAGTATCATGGGATGAGGTTTTTAGACACCAGGATGCTGTTATGGCTGATCAAACATTTATGAATAAATTTTCAGCTGTGTTTGATAAATTTTTTCCTCATGTAAAAAGTAAAAATAAACAAAAGAACATTTCTAAGCCATGGTTCACACCTGCATTACAAAAATCCTCTGTTATTAAGAATAAATTATATAAAAAAGCTTTAAAGGAATATTACACCCAAACAACGATTTGGCCTCATTTTCTACTCACCCTCATGCTGAACAACACTGTGGAGTAGTTTTGGAACATCTAGGATGCAGCCGGAGAACTGTGGGGATCCTCGCTGTCCACTGACATTGATATCATGACTTAGATAAGAGCCCGAACAAACAGTGTCCTTAAAAGTCCACAGAAAGTCCACAAAAAGTCAGCAATATTCCTCCATACTGCTCGTGCGCTGTAATCCAAGTGTCATGAGCGGGTAACGTCCACCATTTACTCGAAACGACATCATTTAGCACATGTTTATAGCCTAAACAGTACTACTTAGCATTTCTATGAAACACTTACGGGTGACTACGGGAGCCGCGGCTGACCAAACAAACGAATGCGCGCACTGCAATAATTAGGAGCGTAGAAGAAGAAACAAGAACCCAAGAAATCCCACGTTCTGCTGACCCCTCTTGTGTATGTTCACGGCTCCGTTGCTCACAGCAGAATGTGGGATTTCTTCTTCTACGCTCCTAATTGTGCAGTCGCGGCGCGTGGATTTTGTTTGGTCAGGATATGCGGCTCCATAGAGATGCAGGCATGATATCTTGATTTGAAATATCTCATATTATAAAAAATATAAAAATAAGTTCATTAAAATTGTCAATGATTATGACACGGACAACAATGTGTGCCAGAAAAAATATTTTTTTTTCTGAATGTTCCAAAACTACTCCACAGTGTTGTTCAGCATGAGGGTGAGTAGGAAATGAGGCCAAATCGTTGTTTGGGTGTAATATTCCTTTAACTAGTCCCACACCTTTGAATATCTCATATTATAAAAAATATAAAAATAAGTTCATTAAAATTGTCAATGATTAAGACACGGACAACAATGTGTCAATGATGCCAAGAAAAAATATTTTTCTGAAAAGTTGGCAAATTCAAGTAAAAACATATAAAATACCTGGAATGTTATAAATGAATTATTAAACAAAAAGCAGACGACAAAAAGTATACCATCCCAGTTATCTGATGGCTTCAGAAACTACAACAATCCAACAGATATTGCAAATGGTTTTAATGATTTTTTTCTGAATATCAGCCCTTCACTTGCAAAAAATATTGCATCAACTAGAAAATATACTTTCAACACTTCTGATAAGACATACTCTTGTTTAAATGTATTTGATCCTCCAACTCCAAATGAGGTATTTCAAATAATACTACACATGAGGGATGCAGCTCCAGGACATGATGAAATTAGAGCTGGTCTCATAAAGAAAGTAGCCTCTTTTATTATTGAGCCTTTGACACATGTTCTCTCTCTATCACTCAAAACAGGAGTTGTACCAAGAGACCTCAAACTTGCCAAAGTAACTCCATTGTATAAATCTGGTGATTCCAGGCTGTTTAACAACTACCGGCCTATTTCTGTTTTACCATTGTTTTCTAAAGTACTTGAAAAATTAGTTTATAAAAGATTGTCCAAACACTTGACAACAAATTGTATCTTATATAACCATTAGTATGGCTTTAGAGAAAACATGTCTACAGAAATGGCCCTTTTGCAGTTCGTTGATAAAATCTCAAAAGATCTGGATAATAAAAAACACTATTAGCGTGTTTTTGGACTTGTCAAAAGCATTTGACACAGTCAACTACAATATTCTTTTAACAAAATTAGAAAATTATGGGATTCAAGGTTGGGCCTTAAAATGGTTACAAAATTATTTGAATGAGGGAGAACAATTTGTTTTTGTAAACAATCAAAGCTCAAATAGAGGTTAATTAATATGCCGGGTGCCACAGGGTTCCATTTTGGGACCTCTTTTATTCATACTTTATGTAAACGATTTAAGAAATGTGTGTAAAAATGTACTGCCTCTTATGTTTGCAGATGACACATGCTTGTTATTATCTCATTCAAATTTTGATAGCCTAATGAGAGAAGCAAATGAAGAATTATCAAATATCATTGAGTGGTTTAAGGTAAATCAACTCTCTCTTAACATACAAAAAACAAACTTTATGATTTTCAGCTCTAGAAATAAAAGATATAACCAAGATACTGCTGGAGTATCAATTGATGGTATTAAATTAAACCAAGTGACTCAAACTAAATTTTTAGGTGTCATTGTAGACCAAAAACTAAACTGGAAATATCACACTCAACATGTTTGTAGAAAAATAAGGAAATCTATAGGTATTTTAAGCAGAATTCACCCCTTAATAGGTACTACATGTATGATGACTCTATATTATAGTTTAATTTATCCACATCTAACATACTGTAATATGGTTTGGGGCGCTACTTGTCAAACATATTTGAAAGAAATTTTACTAATACAAAAGAAATTTCTAAGAATTACGAATTTTTCAAATAGACCATCGCCATCTGCTCCTCTTTTTAGGAAATTCAATATTTTAACTATATTTAATGTAAACATTTATTGCATTTGCCTCTTCATGTATAAATATGTGCACATGTCCAATGTTATTCCCAGAGCATATGATAATTTTTTCATGTATTCTTCAGATGTTCACGCCTACTCCACTAGGCGCTGCAGAGATCTACATCTGCCCTTTTGTAGGACTTCGGTCAATGAAAGCACACTCAAATATAGAGGGCCTTCCCTCTAGAATAATTAAACTCCTGCTCTAAAGTCTATATCCACGATACATCATTTTAAAAGAAAATTAAAAAGAATGTTGATTCATGAATAATGTTGCTCAAATGTAAAGTAGAATATGTGTACAAGTAAATATGGTATAATTTCATTTTACTTTTTGTACTTGATGTGACTGCTCATGCCTGTTGTTATGTAAAAAAAATGGTCTTTGGGGAGGTGGCCCTATAAGACCTGTTGGTCTTCTCATGCTCCCCTGCACAGCATGTTTTTATTTTAAAAATTGTTTGTCTTATGTATATTTTCCTGTGCAAATAAATAAATCAAATCAAAACAATACCTTGACAGAATATATTTGAGACACTACATTACATTTATATACAGGGCCGTTTCAAGGAATTTGGGGGCCCCAGGCAAGATGGACATTGATTGACAACTCATTTTTGTTCAAGGGCCGCATGAAGCACAATTTGATCTGAAGTGGGCTGAAGAAATAAAAAAGATGAAAGTAAGGAGGAAAGAAAGGAAGTAGGATAAGAAAGGAAAGAAGACTATAGGAAAGAAAGAAAGAAAGAAAGAAAGAAAGAAAGAAAGAAAGAAAGAAAGAAAGAAAGAAAGAAAGAAAGAAAGAAAGAAAGAAAAGAAAGAAAGAAAGAAAGAAAAGAAAGAAAGAAAGAAAGAAAGACCATTTTACTGTTAGCATATTGGAATAGGTTCACTATTATTCAGCTTAGTAAGAGAACTTCACTTAGTAAGAGAATTTGCATCTTTAGGAGGAGGAGGACTCACACATTTCAGCAAAGAACCTTTTCGGATAAAGAAACATATCTTAGCATTTCCATATTTTGATATTTAGAAGGGATCCAGCTCTTTTCACCACAACCAAAAGGCTATGCTTTGGTTAAAAACATTTCAAGCTAATGTTTAGTGCACTGACTCACTTGTGCTTAACATGTCATTTAGGCTTTCTGTATGAAAATTAGACAGGCTGGTGCTATAGAGACAGTGAACAGCTGGTGTGCATGGATAGGCTACTTCTAAACATTCATTTTCTAGCCTGCTTAATGATGCAGCATGCAGCAAAATATGATAACGTTAGGTTTGAGCCCCATACAGCCTAGATGTTATCACAGTGGGATAGTTAGCATATAGCAGACAAGCTATGCCACTTTCATCAAAACCAAGCCTATTACAGAGTTATTGCAATGTCATGTCACTGAATGCGATAAACAGAGATTCTAGAACAGATCTGCACATTTCTTA